>CM026263.1:6437921-6831445 GCA_014851425.1 Senna tora
CAATTTCAACCACTATCGTGTACATGTAACGCTAATGCTCATCTTCTTTCTAATTAATTCCATAGACTAGTTGTTGGCTTGGAATGCCCTCAACTAGTTTTCCGGAACACCTAGCATGCTTCTATTCGTGTTCAGCCCTTTCTTAATCACACTATTCGGAAGCTTTGACTTGGGAATGCAAGGTTACCCAATTTCACCTCTATGTGTCCATGTGAAGTTCCCATTACCCAAGTCTTGAATTTATGGCTCAAAAGTAATAAATTCTACTTGTCCAAAATTTCCATTTACCGAAATAACCTTGAACACTTCACCTACACATAAATACACATACCCGAATATCGTAAAATTTGAAAATTGTCTCTTTTTCCCCGAACGGGGTTCCGAGTGAGACGGGAGTTACTCGGGTTTTCATCCCTCGTACATTCCAATAATTTTTTATAATTTTATAATTATCCTTCAACATTTCAACCCAGATAAATTCCATCAATTTGGTTCCGGTTCCTAAGCTTCCAACTCACTTCCTAACATGCATATACTTCAATTTAGGACCTAGAACACTCAGATTGAATCAATTTGGGTCTTTCCAAAAATCCCTAAAATTGATAAAATTGGGGTTTGAGAGTTTCGGGACTTCTCACCTCGATTCAACCGGTTAGGAGGACGATATGGAGTAGAGGAGACTCCCAGCTACCTTCCCCGGTGAAGAGACGGCGTTTTCCGGCGAGAAAGCTCTCCCCCTTTGCTTTCTCTCTCTATACCGAGCTCTCTCTCTCCTCCAGCCACAAGACGACGTTTTCCGGCTCCGGTGGACGACAACTACGGCCTCTCCCGCACGTCCGGCCACCACGCGACCTCACCTCTGTCCGTGAGCTCCTTCCCCGTCCGTGCTTCAAGCTCTCTCTCTCTTCCTCTCGTGGTTCTTGCTCGTGCGTGAAGAATGGACGCCCAGCTCTCACCTTTTTTTTTTGTTCCTAATTCTACTTTCCTCTTTTTCTTTCCTTATATTATATATATATATATATATATATATATATATATATATATATATATATATATATATATAAATAATCAATTAATATATATATCACTAAAACAAGTCTGCTTCCTTTTTTTCTTTTTATTACACGTATATATATATATAGAAAGTGAGATAAAAATACACACTAGCTTATCACTTATTATGAGCTAAATATAAATTTTTGTAAAATCTTAATACTTATATATATATATATATTTTATTAAAATCTTAACACTAGCTAAATATATATATATATATATATATATATATCACCTAAAAAAAGAATATGATTTAATAATAAAATATATATATATATATATATAAGTATTAAGATTTTACAAAAATTTATATTTAGCTCATAATAAGTGATAAGCTAGTGTGTATTTTTATCTCACTTTCTACTTTTACTTTAATTAATTTAATTTTTTAATGGTGCTAATTAGAATAGTCTCGGGTATCACAGGTTTTATATCTGACCGGTTCTTTGGTTATTCTGGACCGGACTGGCAGGCGGTTTACCGGTTTTCTGGACCGATTTTGAAAACACTGGTTTTAACCTTTTCATAACATCAACCACAAGGTTATACATCTAAACAATCAATATCATGACTTTTGTCAAATATCAGTTGCGTCAGGGTATTAATATATGTTCATAATTTTTGAATTCCACATAGAATGGTCTATTTTCATTTCCTGTGGATCGCACGGGTTGAAACACTCAATATCATGACATTTGTTATATAAGTTTTGCACATAGATTATCCTTATCTATTGTGCATTGTTATTAATATTTTGAGATTAATCGCTATTTATAAGATTTTATTTATGATTAGTCTACGAACTTTTGATGTGACCTATATGATTATGATGCTAATTATCATCATTATTAGATTTGATATTTAATTTGAAGTGTTCTATCATTATAGGATGCAGATCAAAGTATTTAACAACAACATTAGTATATATAAGATTATTGACAAACAAACAATTGACTTTAGTTGTTTACGCAAACACCAAGAAACTCATATACTCCAAATTATATGTGCCTTCTTTTTCTAATGTATGAAATGATTAAAATAATATAAAATAATCGATAATCATATCTCGGGTATCGCATACTCTTTTGGTCCTCAACGTTTGTACGAAGTTTAATATTGGTCCTCAACGTTTTTTTTTTGTTAAAATTGGTCCTCTAGCGTAACATCTGTTTGGTTTTAAATCAATAATTCTTTCTAGTTTCTTTCCATAATGTGTCTGAATTTCTTTGTTTATGTTCTAGATTATGACATACAACTCTATTACTTTCTTCTAGGTACAATCAAGATACAAACCAACCCCTTTGTTAGTGATATTCCCTAGTTTAAATGATCGTGAGGTCGAGCCTTGTTTCCTCAGACCAAAAACAGAACAAGGAATGGATTTTTGACAGAAATCACAATCATTATCTCCCAAACCAGTGAAAGAAAAGATTTAATGCATGCCATGATACTAAGAAAAATCACACAAATTGCAAAGGAAAACACAGTTATGAAAGGGCAGCAAATGAATAAAGTTTTGTTTTCAAAACCATTAATATTCCTTTTCGGACTAACCAAAAAATTTCACATGCAACTACTAAATCCAAAACGTTTTGAGAGACACATAAAGGAAAAATCTAAGTAGTCACTACTTCCATCATTTATTTATTTTGACACAAAATAATTTATTTGCTAGGATCTCATACTATGTTCATAAAAAACTTTAGCCTTATTGATTATTTGGAATTTATAATCCCATTTGCCTTGCCATCATTGGCCTCTCAGCTAATTAGAATAGCATTCTTAACCTCCTGGGATTCCTCAATTAACAAAAAAAACCACCAAGTGTTAATAGATTATTTATGATGATCAACCTTTTATTTAAAACATCATCTTAACACTAATAAAACTAACAAAGTTGTTCCACTGCATCCACTTAATTACCTAATGAAACTCACTAAGGTGATTAAAGTAGTGTTTCACTTTATTATACGAGGAATTTAGTTCATGACCAAGTTAGAGATGTCCCTTTATGAATTTCATACTCAGGTTCATTAAACTCTCCTTCGCACAACTAAGGTATCATTATCAAACAAATCTCTGCACCCCTCATGCACTTGGGAAATTGAATCAAACAAGGGTTTAGAAAAATTCTACACTGTTTGTAACACTTGTTACCCCGCTAGACCAACGGAAATTAGAAAATTTGGTCAAAATGATGACTTATGGGTTCTTGAACACCTAAAGAATATATATGTATTAAAAAAAATACAGTTCTAAGTAATCACCAACCGGAGAAAGAAACCATACACCAACAATGGTTTCCTAACATTCAAGTCAATCAGTTCTTCTCAAGAATCAATTCATAAGAAAGTTTCAATACAACTAGAAGTTCACACCCTGTTCATAGTGAACCTTAGTTTTATTGACCAGTTGAAGTTTTGCAATCCCCTCATCTTGTTATGCTATTTGAAATAGCATTCAGTAGTCAACATGGATTGCACAGAACAATCGAGTAACAATAAAACTGAAGGATTGTCATTCATATGTTGAATGCTTTCACTACAATCATCACACAGTTATAATTTGTAGTTTTAGAATTTTCTTGTTTCTCACGGTTAATTTACTAGGGTAGCACTTCCCGTGGAGTGCTTCCTCTTAGCTAGGTTTCTCCTATATCATTTCAGTCTTGAGAAGACGGCTATACCTAACTGTCCACTTCCGCTATTTTTTTTATAAGGATTCTCTTTTATCTTTGAGTAGATATCGTCCCTTACTCAACCTTGACTTTCCTAGTTGTATACTGAGTTCTCTTCACCGAACATGACATTATTGAGTTGGCCAAACTCAATAACACATGTTAAGCAAAGCAAACCAGCATCAATGGAGGGATGCTACTATCACTCATTAGGATGCTAGATGTTTGGTCTTAATTGGAGTCAACCAACTGGCCGGCCGCAGTTAGCAACCCAATTGACCTTTTAACCAGATCCTACTTCTATACGCTCGTATCTAACTAATCTCTCTAACAAGGCCTTGCACCTGCGAGGTTCCTAGTTATCCCAGAACCACCGCTCTGATACCATACTGTAACATCCTAGCTTTTTTATCTATTTTTAATGATTATTATATATTACTTTATGAATTTTAAGGTCAAGAGTGAGAAAATTTAAAAACTTTTTCTCTTATTCCCTTGTTTTATCTGAATTGAATTACTAAACGTAATCACTAACTTAAGTACCCACGAACTCAATTAATAAGGTTCTAAAATGATTAACTTAAAAGAAAGAATCTTTTTATTATAAATTAGTCTTTAAATACAATGCGATTTTCGCGATTTTTTGAGATCTAATCGCGATTTTCGATTCAAATTGCGTTTACACATGACTTGACACACCTTCCATATAATCACGAGTCCCATTCGAGCATTAAATCGACTCGGATTCCCAAATACAACGCGAAACGATCCCTTTGACTCACTTGTACAACAACACGTTTGACTTATACTTCTTGACTCCTTTTGAGATTCAATCGCGTTTTTCGATTCAAAGTGTGCTCAGACATGACTTCACACACCTTCCATGCGATCACGAGTCCCATTCGAGCATTAAATCCACTCGAATTCCAAAATACAACACGAAGCGATCGGTTTAACTCACATATGCAACAACACGTTTGACTTGTTCTACTTGAATTCATTTGAGATTCAATTGCGATTTTCGATTCAAAATGAGCTTACACATGACTATACACACCTTCCATGCCATCACGAGTCCCATTCGATCATTAAATCCACTTGGATTCCCAAATACAACGCGAAGCGATCGGTTTGACACACTTGTGCAACAACACATTTGACTTGTACTTCTTGAATTCTTTTGAGATTCAATCACGATTTCCCGTTTAAAAGCTATTTTGAAATGACTTCAGACACCTTCCATGCGTTTATGAGTCCTATTCGAGCAATAAATCCACTCGGATTCCCTAATACAACGCAAAAAATCGGTTTGACTTACTTGTGCAACAACACGTTTGACTTGTAATTCCTGAATTCTATTGAGATTCAATCGCGATTTTCGGTTCAAAATGGGCTTACAGATGACTTGACACACCTTCCATGCGATCAGCAATCCCATTCGAGCTTTAAATCCACTCGGATTCCCAAATACAACACGAAGCGATCGCTTTGACTAACTTGTGCCACCACACGTTTGACTTGTACTTCTTGAATTCTTTTGTGATTCTATAACGTCCTGGCTTTATCTGTTTTTAATTGATTATTTTATCTATGCTAATTGATTATTAATCCTAAAGGGTGAATTTTTTTTTTTTTTTTAACTTTTCTTTCATCTCCTCAAGTGTTTATGCAATTAAACTAGTAGTGTACAAGAATCTAAAATACTTTACTAAGAAATTTTTTTTATCATAAAATAATCTTTTTGTCACGACCCCAAATAGGGAGTACGCGACCGGCACGGGAATAGATTTTTACCTCTAAACCCGTAAGCCTTATCCTGTAAACATGATTATAACTACCCTGCTATACAATCAATATATATTTATCATACTAGTGGCCACACCTCACTGGTGGCCTAATTAACCTGCAATCCACGGTTCGTTCAATACCGCTTCAGCTCAATCCAGTGTATAGATATATTCATCAGCACTCATAATGTAAATATTAATATCATATTGACCGTACGTATCAATACGTACGATCTATCCTATTCACATGCAGCAAGCACACATAATATATATCCATATCATATTGACCGTATGCCTCAATGCATACGATCTATCCTATTCACATGCAGAAGTTTATATACTCAAACATAAATCCTAGTTTATCCCCAACTGGACCCTGTCTTTAAGTACATGTGAAGCCGACAATTCTAGAGCAAGTACATATCAAAAGCTGTAAATGTATGTATACAAGTCTTACAACTTTAAAATATATACAACAAGTGAAATCAAAATAAACAAAAGGTGTCCACCCACGCGAACTAGTGCGTAAGGATGGTCTGATGTCCGTATCACTGCCCGGACGTCGATGCCTGCCCGATCCCTGTATCTGAAACATTGAAGCAGAGGGAGTGAGTCAAACAGACTCAGTGAGAAGCTTCCCATCCTCGGCGTAGCGGCGGGTACCACTCTAGTTGGGGAAAGGGAAACACCCACAATCACATGCGCATGAAAGTCCAGTTTATCAAATGTTATATTACGATCAGGCAATATTAATATAACATTAAAATCACAGATAAACCTACGGATCATGCTTTTCTATCATGCTTCTCGTAAACAAGCAATCACATTTTAACATATAATATGAAAACTGTAAATCACTTAACTGACCCTAGTACCAAGCTAGGGCAATGGCCTCAACGGGCAATTTCTTTTAAATCTTTAACTGACCCTAGTGCCAGGCTAGGGCAATGGCCTCAACGGGCAAATCTTTTAATATTTAACTGACCCTAGTGCCAGGCTAGGGCAATAGCCTCAACGGGCAAATCTTTTCTGACTCGTTTCTCTCCCCGAGCTCTCAGTTGGGATTCTGACTCCATCTACCCATTTCTATCCTAAACTGACTTTACCTAGGTGGTGTGAACCTCCTATGACTCACTAATCCATTTATGAGATCTTTTAAATCCTTATTCAATATCCAAACCTTTGATTAGATCATAACCTAGCTCTAAGGTCGTTCCTAAGTTCAATTACCATAAAACATCGACGTCTACTAACAACTTCTATACAATTTCTTTAATGAGTTTCTAATTAATAGGGTAAACCAACCTTGGACTCAATCAACAACTTACCCCCTTGCTTGTACTGTTCGGCGTATCTCATGTCATCACATGGATACTCTTCAGTGCCTCTTTACCTATAGTCAAACACACATATACAAATACTTTCATATATAACATTTTAGGAACAACAATAGCATGTTAACCGCTAAATAATTCTTACAAATAGGCAAGTAGGCAAACAACATATCCACATCCTCAATCAACCCTGTAGGCAAGGATGGGAAACCCCTCACCTGGACGGTTTCCTTGCGCTAGTCCTGGAGTAACTCCCGCTCCGGATGAGTCGTGGTTTCCTAACGAATGCATTCATGTTGTTAACATCTCAAATTGTATGCAATTCATATGCATATGACATGCTCGTACCTAAAAATGCATCTAGACGTCGCCAAGAACCGAGTTCTTGGTCTTATCCGTCTTCCCTCTCTTCCATGAGAGTTTCAAGTGCTACATACTTGGTTTCGTATAATTATCGTTCACCTTGAATTAATTTTAGAGCCTTGGATTTGAGTTACTAAACCTCAATATACTCTTAAATTATCCTACTTAAGGTTTCCTAATAATTACAAGGAAATAAAATTGCTACTTTAAAATTTGGGCTTTATTGTTCCGCAAGTTTCCATCCTTGAGAAACAAGAAAGTACTTAAAATAATTCTTAATGCTTGATAGCATATTTAGAATTTTTCTAGGGTGTTTAAGATTGAAAATAAGAGGTTTGGAGCCCTCAATATCACCCTTAAAGTGTAATTGGACAATCCGAGCAGGGACCCGGCATGTTAATGTCAAGGTTCTACATTAGTAACTTCGGGCCAACTCTTCACGGGTCTTATACAGCTAATACTTCAACAATATAATTTCAGTAATTCCAATCCAAGTCTATTTACTCAAATCCAAGCTCAATCCTAATTATCACAATTTTCCCAATTTATGAATAATTAGAATTTCAACCCCAAATCCTTTCAAATTCGAATTCGGCTAAACCCGAGGGTATAGTCTCGATTCTTACCCCAACTAAGTGTTCAAGAACACTTCCTAGGTCTCAATCTACCCTTGAAACAACTCAATCGAAGGTGGATCGAAGAAAACCCTAAAAATGAAGAAATTGGGGGTTTCGAATGAAATTGGGGTTACCGACCTTTGATTCGATTGGTGGAAGGTGTAGGAGACGTCGTACCCGAGCTCCGGTGACTTTTCCGGCGTCGGTTAGCTCTCCTTGGTCACTTTTCTAGCAAAACCTACCTCTTCCCCTCCTTCCTCCTTCACGCCACTTCTCTCTCTCTCTTCTTTCTCTCTCTCGATTTGTTCTTCTTTCTTTCTTTCCTTTTATTTACTTTCTTTTCTTTTTCTATCTTAAGTAACCCACGGCACCTATTCATTTTTTTTAACAAAATTAATTAAATTATAAATAATATATATATAATAATAAAAATAAAAATAATTAAATAATTAAATAATAAATTAGCTAAATAATAATTATTATTATATTAAAGAAGAGTTTGAAAAAAATATCCCAATTTAATCTTCCTTTTTCCAATTAATTTTTTTTATTTTCTCTTATATCCCAAATTAGATACCCAAAAAATATTCCTTACTCTCTTTTTTCCATTTAATTCAGGTTTCCAATTCCTTAGGTCCTGAATTAAGTCCAAAAAATTTTATTTTCTACATCTTTTCTTTCCCTTTATTTTATTTTAAACTTAAAAAATTTTCTCGGGTATTACACTTTTAATACAATTTAGGGTCCTGAATAATATACAAATACACATAGGACTTTTTGGACGCTCTATATCAAACACCTGCAAATACCATCTTCACTTTACAGCTACACACATCCAGAAAAGCACGCCTCGGATCCAATCATCCTTTGTTCATGCTATGCTGTAATTATACCTGAACCACTAGCGTAATGAGATATAAAATCCCAGTAGCGTAACTTACGAGTAATTTAAAAAATAGTTTCGCTAGTGACTCAACCGCCCTAGTTTCTAATGTGGAAAACCTCTCCATTAAACAACTATTTAAATTCATAACAAAAACATGTATAATCCAATTATAACTAGACAGAACGGAAATTAATCACTTTTAGCCAAATAATTAAATATACTACTTGATCAATAGATATATTTAATTTAGTGCACTTAGTCAATGATAGACATTCATATGAAAAACTTTACCTGTCTCCAAGTAATAGAACCATACCTGTGGAGCATGACTTATCCCATTATGGGTAAACTACGTAACTGACATCCGTTAGGGCGTCCCCTGATGTGTGAACACACCATCAGTCAAATAGGATCATCCACCGTACCTCTGAGCAAGGGCATACTAGGCGTGACTATAACCTAGGATTATAGAAACTGTAATAATTAGATAAGCTACCCCAACTAACCTACATCACCAGTCGGGCTAACTAACCTAAGCATTACTTTTCTAACACATACAGTAATTCCTAACTGACTAAATATCACTCCATGCGGGATATCCTATAACCGTCCCATACCAATTACCAGATATCCATCCCAAAATTCTAGTCTATGCAAATGCTATCATTACTACTGCACTTTGATGTCAAATAAAAACAATAAACCTCATATGGCTATCTATGCTCTTAGTAAGCCCCATATTTCTCAATTCGGGTAATTATAGACATTTTATCCCCCCTTACTTTTTCTAAGTAAGATCCATAATTTCCTTCTTTGGACACTTTTCTAAGAGGTTATTGTTTTCATTGCACTTATAAGGGTTTTTCCACTTATTACAACCACATAGATATCCGCACTAAGAGATAAATTAGAAAGATCATATTTCACTCACTATAATAATTCACAAACCTCTTCTATCAGCTACCAATACATTAAAAATCATTATTATGGCTATGAGCATTACCAATACACAAGAAGGACAGCATACCATAAACTCATCAATAACCCAATTATGGGTCCTTACCAAATCAATCTCATAACAATCACAACATAATTAACGAACTTTTACTTGAAACAGTCAAGTGCTCTTTACAACAATACAAATGCACAAAATAAATTCAGCAATCCCCATACCTATCATAAATTCAGTAAGTGCCTCCATAATAACAATTAAGAGTTAAAAGGACAGAACAAGAATCACCACACACAACAAAGGCCTTCTAACAACCCATAGACTAAATCACACTAATATTAAAGAAACTAACAAAAACAGAGTTAGTAAATACATAGCAAAATTAAAGATTTAAAACAAGCAAGATTAAAGACATACAACAATGAGATTGGGTCTTATAATGCCCATGGAGGGTTGTAAATACATAGCAAAATTAAAGATTTAAAACAAGCAAGATTAAAGACATACAACAATGAGATTGGGTCTTATAATGCCCATGGAGGGTTGTAAATTACGCTACCTAGCTCCTCAATTTACTCTTATTCCTTAACCTAATGGAGAAGGCTAGTGGGTGAGGTGTGTGGCTAGAGGTGCCCACGGTTGGGACATGTGGTGAGGAGTTTGAGGTGTGTGCTAAAGGTTTAGACACATTGTGAACATCCTACCATGAAGCCCACACGTTAAGAAAGAGAAAGGAAATTTATGCACTCATTATTTATTTATTCATTTATTTGTATTGTGTTAATATATTTCACCACTTTATTTGAACTTTTGTTAAGTAAAAATTATTTACTTATCAGTTTTACATTACCCATATTTTTCATTTATATATTGATTGATTGATTTATTTTCTTTGGAAATTTCCTCATTTTGGTTTTATCTAAAATTTTGCTAATTATTGGGATTTATATTTCCATTTTAATTTAATACGTAAGTTTTACTAACAATTGGAATTTATATATTATATTTTGTTCTTCGAATTATCTATTCAAAATTTCCTATTTAAATGCTTAAGTACTTATTTAATTATTTAATATAATCTCATCTTTAATCTAAAATTTATTAACCTAACCAATCTTTACTCAATTATTTTGGAAGTGGGATGTTACAAATTCAATCGTGATTTTCGGTTCAAAATGTTTTTAGATTTGACTTCACAAATCTTCCATGCGATCATGAATCCCATTTGAGCATTATATCCACTCGGACAACGCGAAGCGATCGGTTTGACTCACTTGTGCAACAACTCGTTTGATTTGTATTTCTTGAATCCTTTCCAGATTCAATCGCGATTTTTAGTTCAAAATGTGTTTAGAAATGACTTCACACACCTTCCATGCAATCACGAATCCCAATCGAGCATTAAATCCACTCGGATTCCCAAATACAACGCGAAGTGATCGCTTTGACACACTTGTGCAACAACATGTTTGACTTGTACACCTTGAATTCTTTTGAGATGCAATCACGATTTTTGGATCAAAATGTGTTTAGACATGACTTGACACACCTTCCATGCAATCATGACTCCTATTCGAGGAATAAATCCACTCGGATTCCCAAATACATCGCGAAGCGATCGGTTTGACTCACTTGTGCAACAACACGTATGACTTGTACTTCTTGAATTCTTTTGAGATTCAATCGCAATTTTTGATTCAAAATGTGCTTAAACATGACTTCACACACCTTCCATGCGATCACGTGTCCCATTCGAGCATTAAATCCACTTGGATTCCCAAATACAACGCGAAGCGATTGGTTTGACTCACTTCTGGAACACCACGTTTGACTTGTACTTCTTGAATTTTTTTGAGATTCAATCACGACTTTCCAATTGAAAGATGTTTTGACATGAGTTCACAAACCTTCCATGCGGTTATGAGTCCTATTCGAGCATTAAATCCACTCGGATTCCCAAATACAACGCGAAGAAATCGGTTTTGACTCACTTCTACAACAACACATTTTACTTGTACATCTTAAACTCTTTCGAGATCCATTCGCAATTTTCGGTTCAAAATGTTTCCCGACATAACTTCACACCATTACATGTGATCACGAGTCTGATTCCAGCATTAAATCCACTCGAATTTGCAAATACAATGGGAAGCGATCGGTTTGACTCACTTGTGCAATAACACATTTGACTTGTACACCTTAAATTCTTTTGAGATGCAATCACAATTTTCGGTTCAAAATGTGTTTAGACATTAATTGACACACCTTCTATGCAATCACGAGTCTTATTCAAGCAATAAATCCACTTGAATTCCCAAATACATCATGAAGCGATCGGTTTGACTCGCTTGTGCAACAACACGTTTGACTTGTACTTCATGAATTCTTTTGAGATTTAATTGCAATTTCCAGTTCAAATGTGTTTCGACATGACTTTATAGATCTTACAGGTGATCACGAGTCCCATTCGAGCATTACATCCACTCAGATTCCCAAATACAACGCGAAGCGATCGGTTTGACTCACTTGTGCAACAACACGTTTAACTTGTACGCCTTGAATACTTTTAATATGCAATCATGGTTTTCAATTCAAAATGTTGTTAGACATGACTTGACACACCTTCCATGCGATCACGAGTCCTATTCGAGCAATAAATTCACTCGCATTCACAAATACATCGCGAAGTGATCGATTTGACTCACTTATGCAACAACACGTTTGACTTGTACTTCTTGTGATTCTTTTGAGATTCAATCGTGATTTTCGATTCAAAATGATCTCGAACATGATTCACACACCTTCTATGTGATCACGAGTGTAACACCCCAATTCCCTACGTCCATTATAGTATATAGTTGATATGAATTAGTGTGTTACTAGCCTTTCTTACCCGAGTTCATTTAAAATTTTACCAAGTTAATTAATTAAGTTGAGTTGGTTTGGGTTACTACTCTCGGGTATCTCACTCGTCTCTCTCAGCGGAAGCATTAAATTAAAAACAAACACAAGCATCTTCATTACATAACCTTCTATTTACTATAAACATATATAATACACATACCATTCATCATCAAAGCTAGAGTCCCATGAAGGGAGAAGATCTAAGGATAGCAACCATCTTAAAATCTTAGCCCTTAACCTACTAGTGGATAAAGACTCTAGTCTTTACTTACATACCATTCATATACATACCCAAAATATGTCCTCCATCCCTTCCTATACATATTAACTACTAGGACTTTGTAACCTTTCCAAAAAGATACTAAAGGACAAAGTCAAGGGAATGGGGATTCCAAAAAACGAAAGAAAACATGTACTATATGATCATATTCCTTGAGAAGGCGTCAGATAAGTCACTACATGTACAATCACATCGCTAATCACTACAACCCAACCCAGTACTGGATCATGCCTCCATTCCAGCTTGGACTCCAATGTGACTAAGTACCTAGGAATCTGATAAGCACCAACGTAATCGTGAGATTTCTAATCTTAGAAATCATAAAAACATATTTTGAAAACCATTAATGTGTACCACTGTATAATCATATAGAAAATCCCTCCAATTCCTTAAACATTTCATGACATTTAAAACATGGATGCAATATCATTCATTTCTTTGAAGCATAATAAAGCATGGCATGTATTCCTGTGAATGCAACCTATAATACATTCCTTGAAAACACTCATTCAAATCATTCATTAGTATGGTATGGAATAGTATCATCCTCATCTTTGCAAAACATCATAAACTAGAGTAATATGAATATACATAAAACATTTCATCATATCATCAGCATTCATAATTCCAAGGGTATTGAAATAACAAACATAATAAACATGTGGGCATCTAGCCCTAATTTCATAAAACATTTGAGCATCGGGAGTGCCGCAACGCGAACACTCACACACATCCATACATTCATCATCATTGTAGGACCATTTGCGTCTTTCCCGAAGGATCAACAATTTGCCTCCCATAACATTTACATATACCTAGGATTCATCATGTTGTCCCAAAGGGTCAACTGTTCAATTCCTTGAACACTTACATTCATAGGATTCATTGTGTCTTTCCTTAAGAATCAACCTATTGCATGCATTGTATCTTTCCCTATGGATCAACAAATTATATGCATGGTATCTTTCCTTAAGAGTCAACAATTCGTCTCCGTGATATGCTATTCACATATACATATATTGGAAAGAAATGGGTCCCAATCATGGTTCACCTAATTTTAAGCACGTCACTCTTGAATGGCCACATAGGGCATACTAGCTTAAAATTCGGTAACCAACACAGTGTTTTCGTAAAATTACATTCTTAATCGATGGATGTTTTACCATCCCAAATAATGACACAACCATGGAAATCCCAACGGCCGTCCCATACTGACAATTGGTCAATCGATCGTGAACCTATTCTTTACCGATACATGTACATGGAATACTTAGCTCTCTTTTCTTTCTTTCTATGCTATTTCCCCTTGATTCATATTTCAAATTAGTTTTAAATCTTTGAGCATCATGTTTGAGAATGAAATTAGGTGTTTAAAACATCATTTAAAGTGATTAGGTTCACTATGCAAAATAGGGGCCTATCAACTAGTTGATTGGGGCCATCAGCCGGCTGATTTGCCGTTATTTTTAAAAAATAAAATTTTCGAGAGACCTATTAGCCGGCTATTAGGACCTATCAGTCGGCTGATAGCTCTCTGTAGAGCTAATTCAACCACCTTAGAAACACAACAGCCGGCTGTTCTTAAGTCATTGACTGCATATTCTAATTTGGGAATTTTCTGGTTAAAATATCAACGTTTCTGGGAAAAATATGAACATTTTTTAATAAATTGAACATATCAGCCGGGTGTTCTATGCTATCAGCCGGTTGTTCATAATTTGGAAAATTTTCTGGGTGAATTATGAACACACCAACCTTCTGTTCTAGCTATCGGCTGGCTGATGGGGGGCGAAAATGGTTTTAAAAGCTTCTTTTTTACCAGATTAAAGCCCCACACTGGAAAATCAAAGGAGTTTACTTAATGAAACTTAATCCCTATCATTTTCACAACAAAACCAATCAAAATTTCAGCTCAAAACATGTTTTTTCATGCTTAAATTTCAATATGGAGATACACCAAAACCCATACCCAAACCCATGACCAATTTTTCCATTTTCTAGCATCCAAGCATACATGCAACATCATCTAAGCATCCATTCAAGTTCTAAAAACTCAGAAATGCAAGTTTTAATCATCTCTTTCAGCTTAAAACATCATATTAAAAAAATTCTCTATTTGAGCTAAAACCTTGAATTTTAAAAATGAGAGGAAGGAAGCTTTGATTACCTTGTTTCCGAGCTTAATTACATTTCTTGTGATGTGCAGATGTTTTCCTACGGATTATCATAGCTGGAATCGGGTTCTTCAATCTCCATCTTACAAGCTTTCTCCACCTTCTCTCTAGGCCTTTCTCTCCCTTGTTTATGAAATATGAAGTGTGCGTGTGTATGCTGACCCCTCCCACTTTCTTTTGTGGATGTGGTGACTCAAGGCTTCTAAGAAAAGCAGGCAATTAAGTCCCTATGGTCACTTAGTAATCATCCTGATCTCAGATGAAACTTTGTGTTCATTCTTGACATCTTGGCGGGAAGTGTTCAAAATTCTGTTAGTTACTGTGACCCTTGGCTAAAATTATAATTTGTCATCCCCATGTCACTTTTTCTTTACATCTGAGTCTCATTTCCATTAAACTCGTCTTTCCTTTCATCTAAGTCCCTCTAAGCTTAGTCACTCTAGCACTAATGCAATTCTACATGCTTCTAAATGCATCAAACACATACAATAACTTGATTAATCTAACAAACAATCAATTCATCATCTCGGAGACGCGGATGTTACAACGAGTCTCATTCGAGCATTAAATCCACCTGGATTCCCAAATACAATGCGAAGCAATCGGTATGACTCATTTGTGCAACAACACGTTTGACTTGTACTTCTTGAATTCTTTTGAGATTGAATCGCGATTTTACGTTTAAAACAAGTTTTGCAATGACTTCACATGCCTTCCATGCCGTTACGAGTCCCTTTCGAGCATTAAATTCACTCGGATTCCCAAATACAACGCGAAGTGATAGGTTTAACTCACACTACAAGAGAACAAGGTTTTAGCCACGGTCAGAACAGGCCTCTAACGGCGGTTGCGACCGTGGCTAGGTTTCTAACGACGGTTGCGTGACCGTCGTTGAACGTTGCGTAGGGACCTACTCTAGCGACGGTTAGCTCAACCGTTGGAACAACCGTTGTTAGGCATAATTTTGAGCTAACGGCGGTTGGAACCATGACTAGAAGACTATTCTCATCTCCCGTTTTACAAACTATTGGCGACGGTTGGAACGGTCGCTAGATTTAGATAAATCTAACGACGGCTGTAACCGTCGCCATAGTCCAGTTATAATTGTCTCCTTTGGTGACGGTTACGATTGTCCCCATTTATTTACATTTTTCCTTTATTCTGGCGACGGTCACAACCGCCGTTAGAATCCTTTTTTTTATAATTTTTTTTAGCCTCTTATTTTCTTTATAACATTTATACTCAACCTATTCAAGAGTTGACACACCAATAAATAAACTTCAACAACAATGAAAACAAATAAATCAAACAAAGTTTTGACAACATAATTCTCAATCTCAACACTACTAATAAAGTTTTGACAACATAATAGAATTTGAGTTAATTTCAACACGACTAATAAAGTTTCAAGTGCATATAAACTCAAAATAAAGTCTTGACAACATAATTCTCAATCTCAAAACATAAAGGACACATTAATAGCAATTAAAAAGTTTAGTAGTAACATCAAAATACAACTAATTAAATAGGACTTGACATCAAAATAGAACTACATCAGTTGACTGTGGATGACTACATCAATATAGGATCATGCATCATGACTAGCTCCAGATGATCGTCGACGTGATGCTTCAGCGTTGCCTACATCAGGTGGCTGTAATTAAAAAAAGAAAGACAGTTAGATTTTATAATAATGTGTAGTGTCTATTTTAACATTGTTGTAAAGAAAAGAAACATTTATGTTCCCTGTGTTGGAGGACATGTTACCTCGCCAACAATCACATATGGTATTATTACTCCCATGTGATCAGCTAAAAGCTTGACCATGTGATTTACATGAAGTTGCTAAGCTTTCTCCATTTCACGCTCTTTTTCTAGAGCTTCGAACTTCTCTTTCATGGGAGCTTGCTCCATTTCACGCTCCTTTTTTACAGCTTCTACCTCTTCTTTCACTAAACTTAACTCAGATTGCAAGAATCCTTCAGTTGAATGTCCACTACTTGTAGAGTTGAAATTTAAGTCGTTGAACCGATATTTGGGTAGGCCAAAAACTTGAGAAGGGCATGGACCTAATCCTAAACCTCGAACTCGTCCAGAATGCTCATTGCCTAGCACTTTCCCCAATGAATCATCTGATGAAACCACACCAGTGTATGACTCTAAAGATTCTTGCTCACGAAGCTTTTCTAAAACTTTTTCCTAAAATTTAAAGCATGTATTATTTCACCAATCACCATATCCAATAGACATTCTAACAGCATCTCAGAAGCATGATGGAAAAATAAAAAAGTAGTTCAGTAAGTATATTAATAACAATATCAACACATTTCTCAAAAGTATTTAAAGGACTATTTAATTAACCATAGCACAATAACATTCTTACAAGATAAAAATGCTTCCACTAACTACTTTTGGGTAGCTTCCTTTTGAGCTTGTTCTTCAAGATACAACCTTTGGAGCTTTGCCAGATCTGCCCAGTATTCGCGGCGAAAGTTATTCGCTAGGCACTAGCTCTCCAGGCTTTCTTCGCGATACTTTTCCACTAACTGTCAGAGCTCTCTCTCCTTTTTCGCGTGCGTACGCTTTAGTCCTGCCATCTCAGCTTTGATAATTCTATTTTCTTCCCTTAGTAGCTTCAGTTCTTGCTTGTCCAAGGCATTTCTTTTCGCTTCCAGTTGGGCGTGAGAATTCTCTGGTCTCTTGGTCACATTGGTCTTGGGTGCCATGTTACTGATATTAATAATATAACTATTTTCCTTATAAGTTAAAAACGAAAGCAATAAAAAGCAAAAAATAATAACAAAAATGAGGCAAAAGATAATAAAGACATCTATTTTATTAATTTATTCGAAACGGCATTCAAAACATCCTAGTTTCTGTTCATCAATACAATATTCAATGACGAAAATTAGTTGATAAAAACGTGTTGCGAAAGCCATCGCTCATCGCCCGCTTATCTCAGCCTTTTATACACCCAATGCTACATCTTGAGCATTGCGTTCCAGCAATTAATCAGGATTTGGCCGAAGATTAGTAGTTCTTCCAACTCTAGCGGGATTCGTGGCAGGTGAATTTGCCACTCTGCTCTCTTGAAGGCCTTAATGAAGGAAGGCACGGATAAATTAATGAGGCGTGTCAGCTGCTCTGTTTTGTCATGGACTTTGACAGCCTCCTTTTTGCACGGCTCTATTTCCTTCTCAAGTTCTTCTATAACTTTACCCCTTGCCTCACACTTCTCTTGTAACTCTCCAATTGCTAGGTCCATCGCTTGCAGTTGGAGGAGGGCTCTGTTTAATTGTTCTTGAGTGTCTGGGTTATAACTGGATAGCTGGGCTTGCAACTCCTGATTGTGAGATTCCAATTCCCTAATGTGAGCCTCGAGTGCCCGGGTTTTTAGTTCCCCGATTTAGACCTCTGTGGCTAGTTGTTTTCCCCATTCTTGTTCTTTTTCAATAAACTTGTTCCTCAAGTCTTGATTCATCTCCTTAAGGTTCTTGTTCTCAGCCAGAATTGGGGAGTTTTTCTGAATATTGTCACTATCTATCTTTACAATGACATATTCTTTCTCTGCTTCATGAATTGCTCTTACTTTTCTGTCTCTTTGGGCTTCGAGATTTTCCAGGGCATCTTATGTTCATCGATTTTGCGTTTTAAAGCTTTTTCAACCTTCAGCTTATCATTGCTTTGGAGTGGATCAAGCGGGGCAAATTTTTCTGTGATCTTGTGTTGACCCTTTCTTTTAGCCAGGTTTTGAAGTCACTTTCCAGTGCCAGCCCTCTTCTCCCCAATTTAGCTTTTCCCTTGAACAACATATGATCCCAAGATTTGGAGATCATGATTCCCTGTATAGCCTCGGGTCCCTTAAGGGAGTAAAAGAGAGGACGTACCAATTCTTCTGAGGATACCCTTTGGCAGTACGTCAATTGTGTATGGGCCAAGGATGGATTATAATTAATCACCACTCTTGGCCTTACTAGAGGTACATTAGGGAATTGATCATAGCTATATAGCACCTTTTCTTCAGCCATCATACAAGCTTCCATCGTATATCTTGCTCTTCCATTCGTGCCAAGAAGCTTACCCAACCTTCTAACTTAGAAGGGTCTTGAGGATTGGGATTATACAATCAAAGTCCTTCACGACGGGAGAAATCTCGAAGAGGATGATGAATCACGTCAAGGACACCTCCAGAAGAGTACCCCTTCCCAAAAACGTGATTCGCCAACCATACCATGAGGAGTTGGAGACAACACTACAACTTCTTCCCTTTCCCTGCTTGACAAAAAGTGAGGGACCCCATAGTCTCTACTAAAATAGCTAGTCCCGGATTCACCCTATGCCTTTCTATTGCCATGAAAACACCAATGGATGACAGGCTGACGACATCGAGGGCTGATGCAAAAATTAATAACCCATAAATAGCCAAAGCGAGGGTTCGCCCAAAAATCGCCCTATCTCCTTTTCTTTTCATGGCCTACGTATGGTCTAGGAGGAATTTTGAGGTAAAAAATTCCACCTTGAGAGTGATTCTTAATAGTAATCTTCTTTAAAGGTAACCCCAGTAAATTGGCAATTTCTTCTTCCAAAGGTAAAGACCCTGAGAACTTGTACACGTGGCTCGTTGGAGTAAGCGAATCCCTCATGAGCCCAGCATACTCTTCTGGTACCAAGGACAAGATGAGATTTGGGAATACAAAGGCCCTCAATTGGTTATCCCAGAATTGGAGAAGAGCCTAAAGTGCGTCCTCAACAATCTTGATATCCAAAAGATCGAAAATGTCCCCATAATGACCACAAAACCTCTTTAGTTCTTCACTAGGCAGATGTTCCCTCATCTTCATAAGACTTTCCATAGGGTTGGCTTGTACCTTGAATCTAACTCATTTCCACGTGAAGGCGAGACTTGTGGGTGAACAAATGACCGTGTTATGTTCTGATGCAATTTCAAATTTTCTTTTTAAAGTATGACTAATGATAGAAGGAAAAGAAAATATTAGTGTGACAAAAGAAAAGAAAGGAAAAGATTTATGCATAACACTGGAAGCGATAAAATGCATACCATGCAATGCGTGCAAAGAGGGAATTTGCTCCTTGTGTCCTAAATGTTAGGTTCATAGGGTATCTAAAATAGACTGACCAAATAAGGGTAGGCTTTAAGGTCAACTTGCACATGGTTAAGTTTGGGATCTGAACACCCTAAAAAGGCTCTTAGGTTGCCCCCACTAAAAGTGGAGACCCTGACTTAAGAGAGGATCTTGTCACAGAGAAATCTGCGTGTATCAACTCTTAAGGCAAGTAATAATCTAAGTAGGATAGATAGGTCAACCTCTGTAGGCCGAAGCCCAACAGGGAAAGATTCTCATATCCTAGTCTAACTATTACGGAAGCGCTCCGGGTATAGGAGCAAATTTTGGGTGGGTAGAAATTGAAATCGTGCGTTTGGTGATTTGGAGCATCCTAGCAACCCTTCCCTTCCACCTCAAAGTGGAATCATTGCAAAACAAAAAAAAAACAACAGATATACAAATATATACAAACAAATATCCAATATTAAAGGCCAAACAATTTAAACATTAATTTTTAAAACAAGGGCTTGACTCTCTAATTTTTCCCAGCGAAGTCGCCAATTGTAAAGACCGCGTGCTTAGGCGGCGGTGGCTTCAATGGAGTCGCCGCCAAGTTTTCTATAAAGACTTGGAAAAGAGAAAAATGATTGGAAAACTACATAAAAATAGGGTTTTAAAAAATATCTAGGTTTGGGAGTCTGCTTGAGATGAGGGGAAGGTGTTAGGCACCCCTCTTCCCCCGTCCGAAGATGGTGACCCCAAAATTTAATTCTTAAATTGTTTGGCCTAAAGATATTAGAAAAGAACACAAAATATAATACAAAAAAAGAAAACAAGGGCGGACTTGACCTAGGATGAGAGCCTAGGGCCTACGTACCCTCAAAGAGGGATCAAATTCCATGTAGTTCGAGTGGCATGCAAGTGTGTGAGTGGGGAGGAGGTCCATCAAGCCAAAGCTAAGATAGCCTCCCAAAGCAATGTGCCTAAAGAGACAAAGGCCTCTCGGCACCTATCTACCATGCAACACATCCAAACAAATAACAAGACAAAAGGTTTGTGTGTGAATGCCCATCAGGCGGTGCGCCCAAATGGCGTGAAGACTAGTACTCCTATAGAAGCAAAGGCTCCTTGGTGGTACTAGATTACACATACTTTGATAAAAATAGTAAAGACACTTGGGAGAAAGCCCTTTTGCCCATAAAAGGATAGGTTGCGACCCTCGGCCTCGGTTCAGAATCCTGAGGCTATAAAAATCAGAGGGGGTCGAGACATATAAAATGATACGTCGCGACCCACGGCTTTTGAGATGGGGGTCGCAACGTGTAACAGGACATGTCGTAACTCCTATAGCAATTTTCTAGAAAACTGGTGATATAGACACACAGCAAACAATCGGTGCTCAGAATAAGGGAAGGGTCGCAACACGTACACCAGGGCGTCGTGACCCACTTCGAAAATAAGATGAAAAAGAGACTTATGATGAAAATCATGTATAGGTTGATGGGGTAATATAACTAAATATATCAAGGATAAGTAGATAGGTATACCTTTGATCTTCAGACTCTAATCCAGCTGCCTCTCAGTTGTCAAAAGTTCAGTCCGGTCAACTGAGGCTGAGCCTCCTATTTATAGTCATCGCACTGGCTCTATTCTGGGAAATAAAATCCGGCCATTTACGGCGCGTACGTTGCGACGTAAAACTCATGGGGGTCGTGACATATGCGTGATTTTGGATTTGGTTGGATTCGGCCATAAATGTGTTGGGGGTCACGACGGCCTCTGATCTGGCACTTGGGGGGTCACGACGTATAAACCTGTACGTCGCGACCAACGCGTTCATATTCTCCTCTCTTTTTTTCTTTTTCTTTTTTCCTATTTCTATATTTTTTTGTTTATTTTTGTTCATATTCAATTTTTCTTTTGTTTTTGATTGCGTCTTTTGGGGCCGGACACAATGTCGTGTCCACAATCAACTTTCGGTTGTGATTTTAGGTCGAGACTAGGTTGGCGGATCTAGGGTTATCAATTGGATTAAATGGATCTAGCAGGTTGCAGGTATAGGTTGATCGACTCAAACTATATGCTGCCTTCTAATATATGGTATAAGTAATTTGGTTTTTTTAAATTAATGTGTTTTTCTAGTTTGCACATACCATTCTAATGCGGGTGCGACATCCTCGATGATGTGTATCTAGACCCTTCTGGTGGTCGCCGGGGTTACCTTTCCATGAAAAGGTCCGATAAGGTGTTTCTAAATAATATTCTTCTATTATATTTCGAAATTAGCAGGGATAACAATTTACATAGACCCCGACAGACAATTTATCTTTCTTAGTTATTCATCAAAATCATATCTTTTCTCCCCGGTCAATTATTTGTTGATTTGCTTTACTAATACTCTCTATTATCTCTAACTTGATTTGATTACTTAAAAGGTGCAGTGACTAAGGAACTACTAAAGGTTCCACGTGATTCGACCCTAGGTTGACACTATACTATATTATACCTAAGTTTTATTTGATCCTAACTTGCGACAGGTTAGGGGACATATTTAACACACCTGAAAAAGCCCACATCAAATTGGCGCTGTTGCCGTGGAACCTTTTTGGTTTAAATGTAATTGTGATGATCGAATCAGGTCTCAACCAGTGACAATCGAACAGGGAGTATTTTGATTTTGACTTTCGTATTATTTTCGTTTCTCTTTCTCTTCTCGCCACGAAAACCACAATTTCTGCCGCGGCAAGATCTATTATTTTTACTTTTCTTTCTTTCGAAATTTTTACCACTCGCCGCTACAGGCCTTCCTTTCCGTCGCGGCGAGCTATGTTAATTTTTAATTTTTATTTTCTAAATTTTCCTTTTCTTTTTCTTGATTTTGGATAGTTAGAAATTTAATTTTAGTTTTAGTTTATGCTCTTAGATCCGGAGGGTAGTCTGACCCCCTTCAATCCTAAAATGAAGAAAACATGTAGAAATAATACTGGCAATAACAAGAACAATAATGAAAATAATTATAATAGGAATAATAATAACAGGGAGGATAACGACAAGAAACATGAGAATGAAAGAGGATATAAACCAACCTAGGAGGCAAACAATTAGGGAATTGACTCAGGCTAGTAATAACTATGAGCATTTAATTGGTGTTTGTCCTACCTTTACTAACAACTTTGAAATCAAAGGTCCTCTAATCCATTCGTTGCCTAAGTATCATGGTCTCTCAGGTGAAAACCCACATGCCCATCTAGTTGCACTCCGCATGCATTGTATGACGATGAAACCACCCGAAGCAAGCATCAAACAGGTAATGTGGAGGGTGTTCTACCTAACCCTAGAGGGAAACGCCCTGACTTGGTACTTTTCGCTTTCGAGAACCTCTCCGGAGGCATACCACACTAAGAAAATAAGGGGTGTGTAGCCATGGTTATTTAGCCACGGTGCTGAAAAACGTGGCTAACTGGTGAAGGAAAGTCTTTCTCACCCACGCCTTTATTTGTTTGTGATAAATAAAAGAAAAAACGTAGCAAAAAAAAAGGCTTTAGCTCCCTCCAAATTTTCTCACATATTCATTTTACCACTCCCTCCATTTTTTCACACATATTAATATTAATTTTATTAATTCACTTTTATTTTATTTTTTCGTAAACAATTCACTTTTATTTTGATTTTTCCTCAGTTTCTCTTTTTCACGTTTGTCTCCCACTCCAAGCCATTGACATCCTCAACACAAATCGTCTTCTAGCTTTCGATTCAGTCGACGAAGCCACACGCGAAGAACTACCTCATGCCACCTTGCGCCACCCAGCACCACCCAATCACGCTTTCCATTCAGTCGACGAAACCAGCTATCCTACTCGATTTTCTAATCTCTGCGAAATTCGTTTGGGGATAACCACCTCACTCAATTTCTATCTTGTTGGGTCCTACTTCACGGTTAGTTTAGGGTTTATTTTTTGTCAATTTTGTTGTGGTTGGGTCCTCTACCTTCTGATTTTCGATTCTGATTTTGTCTGTGCACTAGGAAATTTTCTCTTTCTTTGCTTTGCCTTTTTACTTTTATCCCCACTAACTATTGGCCATTTTATCTATGCAACTTTTTGCTGTGTGTATTGAGTCTTGAGCTTCATCCTACATCAACCAGAGTTGGGTAGGAAGCCTAGCTAGTAGCCCACTATAGAATCAAAATTAAATAACATATACATATAAATGGTTAACCATTTTCTCTACTTCATGGTTGAGAATGAAATAATTGAGGTTGAATTAAAATAATTAAAAAATAAACTAGTGGACAAGGGACTAGGGACCCATTTCAGGAAATGTGGACCATTAACTGTCTATGCCTGAACAAAGGGAAGAAAATTCCAAAACCCCTAATAAAATACAAAACAGATTCCGGGGATAGAAAAGTGCTAGAGAAATAGGTCTCATAGCACATGCGTATCCTTTTGTTTATTGTTTCTTTTGAGGATCATTACCCCCAATAATCATTGCACGGAATGAAAAGAAATAATTTGTGGGACCTTATTCATTCAATCATAAGTGGAAGCCAACAAGAAGCTTAAGTAACACATCCAATGGGGATCCAATTGCTCATCACCTATCTTGGTCTGTAAATTAAATGATTCTCTTTTTTAATTAGAGTAGTGATGTTGCTTTTGATTTTGGTGCAAAGCTGGACTTAGAAGATGCCATGTTGTATGACTTGGTTATTTATACATTCTATTTTGTTATATGTCAATTTATTTATGCTTGCACTGATTTCTATTTCCCTCTATTAAGACAAACAATATTGAGAGATAGTTATTGTGCTTTTGTCTAGTCAATCTTTGTATATTGTTTTTGTTTTCTTTGACGTACTATAAAAAATAACTTGATTTGCTTTGTCAATTTATACGGTCATCCTTGTCATAGTTGTGTGCAACAATTTGACTGATTAGTTATTTTATTTCGTTTTGTTATTTGCTATAGTCAACTTAGTTATGCTCACACAGATTACTTTTCTTTGCAAGTAAGGACAACATTATTAAGACAATGAATATTGTCAAATGCCATGTAAGTGTCCTATTGTCTAGTTAATCTCTGTATAATGATTTTGTTTAACTTACCATAAAATATGATGGTTTGTTTAAGTAACTAGATGTAGGAAACTTCTTCAACCATATACACTTCTTCTATTTTGGAATTTCTTATGAATTTGTATCCCTTTTAAATCATTTGGTAATGAAATCCTAAACATTTACGTGGGCCATTTGTGTTTATATCTCTCTTTTACTGCACTATGTACAACTTGGCAAAGGATCTTGAGATCCAAATTCAAGAGTATTTGTTATAACACGTTGGCCATTATGGCAAGTTGTAATACCAAAAAACTTATCATCATTTAAATGATGTTACATAACATTTCTCATGAATTTGGAGCCAATCAAGTAAAAAGTATCAAAACTTGATGGAACTATAAATTTCTGGATGTTGGTACTGTTCATTTGGTAAATTGACCAACTTTGTAAACTCATAATTTATTATATGAACTTCAAAAATTATGAAATTTTTATGACATATATGTGAATATGATATCTAGATGACTACCAAATTTCAGCTCAAAATTCGCACATTTAGCTCCTTAAATTCTGGTTTAACAGGAGCGGTTTGATGTGGCAAGACAGCAGACAATAATTCTGTAAAAGCTCACCAAAATCATACTAAATGAGTTCCAAATGGCATACAATTTTCCAGATTAGTTATTTAGGACATTAAGAATCCATATATAAAATTTTAACCATTAACTTCTTCATTTGGTACCTCAACAACTATGTGAAAGTATGAAAACCAGAACATTTTCTATATAATTTCCTCAACTTTAGATCTGCAAAAAGTGTACCAAACAAACTCCGAAATTAATGAAATTTGGCAATCCTAAACCTGCATATATCTAGTTTTAGACCGACAAATTTCATATGTTTTGGGGCTCATTAAAGATGATTTTCACATTTTTATTTATCCCTCACAATAAACCCTTTTGGGTGTCAACATGTTAAAATTTAAGATTGGCCTATTCCAACTATGTTTATGCTTTATATGCCCTTCTAATACATAATAAAACTTGTTCAATCACTCAAATTGAAATTTCTAATATGGTTGGATGAACTTTTGCAAACCTCTTGGGAATACTACTATTCATGCCTAAACATTTGCATATCTTGCTAGATGCATCAATTCCTTCATATTTCATATCATTAACACATCTCCTATAGGTCAAGTAATATCATTCCACACTCATTTTTGTTAGATATTTATGGACTTATATATATTAAATAAAATATTGTATGTCAAATGCCATCTTTAAAAAAGTGCCTAGCCCAAATTAAAAGTGATCTAATTTGGTTAAGTTTAATGGGCCTAAATTATGTGGTAAAGTATGAGCCTATATGTGTAAATACTCTCATATGATTTCTAATTTTATGATGGGCTAAATTAGAAATTGGGACTCCTAATCCAATTAGGATTTCAACTATATTAGGGTTATGGTCCCCAAATTATAAGCATGATTCTTTTCTGTAATCCCATCACCGGAAAAGAGAGAAACCCTAGTCTCTTAAAATCATGCTTACTAATTTGGAAGACCTATGGTCGCAAGACCGAAGAACTCTTATGAATTCAGGTTCGCTTCCGCTTCCGCTTTCATATTTATTTTCTTTATGATTTGACATGATGAAACTGCATGTGGGTAAATTAAAGTTTTATGTATTTGGGGGATATTCCCAACAAGTGGTATCAGAGCCTGATTAATATTAAATCATTAGAAATTAAAATTATTAGGTTATTATAAATTAAGACATTAAGAATTTCTTTTTTTTTATCCTTTTCAATAAATCTATACAGTTATATTGCTGCAAGTTAAAAGTTTAGGCACTCCAACTTTTAGATTTACTGGAAAGAAGTTCTATGCCTTGAATTGAATTAAATAGATTTAATTATATATATATATATATGCGCTTAGCTTGTCATCCTCTCTTCTATATATATTGTGTTTTGGATCAATTTGTTCTTTTGGATGGGATCACTAATATGGCTTTTTCGATTTGCGTGCAACCATTGTGCTTTTATGTTTGCTGCAATTTATATATATGAATGCATTATCTATATATATATATATATATCTTACAAAGATGTAAATTTAGGGTTGCGGCAACATGTATTAATATGTTTTTTTAACGTATTAATATGTATGTTAGTATTTGCCGCAACGGAGTTTAAACAAACATTTGGTTTAGGGTTTATGTATTTATATATATAAGGACTTGGTTATACATATATATGAATAGGAACTTTGGATCATATGTATGAATTGACACACACATACAATATTTTTAATTTGTATGTGATATTTTTGTTAAGGTTTGTGAATATATATATATATATATAAATATAAAATGTTGGTTCATGTTGCACAAGTATGGTTCAAATTTTCTTTGAAAATTTTGATTTGGAGTTTTTGTTTTGTGTGCACAGCATTGGGTTGGAAATTATATTAAGTTTTGGAATTTGGTGTTTATATTTACAATTGTGCTACAAATATATAAATTTAGTTTTCTGGCAAATTTTTAGAATTTTATGATTTTCAAAAAATTTATATATTTGTTTGTTACAATTATAAATTAAGGTGCTGCACTATTATGGTTTATAAGGATATGCTGCAAAATTTAGGAATGTTTTGGGAATATAAATTGGAATATAGGTATGTTAGTATATATATATATATATATATATTAAGATTAATTAATTGAAGTATCATATCACCAAAGTAATCTCTGCCGTGGAAATTAATTCGTATTAAAATATAAAAAGTTATGTCTATGTAATTTATATGAATATTGATTGGCCTAAAGGAAAGTCTGTATTTAATATATTTGCATATACACTTGTGATAATAAATACGTGATAATTATTTGGCTTTACATATGAGCAATAAATCGGCCCAAAGGAAGATTTATTGTTTGATATGTTACTTTATT
This sequence comes from Senna tora, assembly GCA_014851425.1. NCBI lineage: Eukaryota > Viridiplantae > Streptophyta > Magnoliopsida > Fabales > Fabaceae > Senna > Senna tora. Next base: position 6,466,033 of record CM026263.1, read on the forward strand.
ATCAGTATTTGATTACTACGCCAAGATGTCACTTACAAGTTAATATTTTGTCCAAAGAGGAAATGTTAATGGAGTGCCCGATATCTTGAGATGGGGTTTACTTTTATTCAAATTTATTATTTCACGTTGGGTTTTGTTTTGGTACTATTATGTAAGCATTTTATTTGTTTTGTTCTTATTTAGTTTCTGCTTTAGGAGAAAACATAACTGACAAACATTATTATGTTTTATGATAAATGACACAAATATAAAGCATGGCAAGAGAGTTTCGGAGCCATGGACCTAGACTATGCGTTGAGAGTTTCTCAAATCCACTTGTGTCACTCAGAGTACCTCACATAAAAGGAGGGTGATGAAAAATTGGGAAAATTCCAATTCCATAAGTCTTGTAACTACGGATTATTCCACCTAAGGACACGTGGCACTAAGCTTTCAGAAGCTCCACAACAGTCTATACCAACTGTAATACCTGGGAAATTTTTTTTAAAAGTTTAAAATAAATAAAAGGGAAAGAAAAGAAGTAGAAAATAATTTTTAGGATCTAATTCAGGACCTAAGAAATTGGAAACCTGAATTTAATAGGGAAAGAGATTAAATTAAAAATGCATATTATTTATTATTTAATTTGGGTATTTAATTTGAGACATAAAAGAAAATAAAAAAATTAAATTGGAAAGAGGAGAGATTAAATTGGGGATATTTTTTCAAACTCTTCTTTAATATAATAATAATTATTATTATTTAGTTAATGTATTATCTAATTATTTATTTATTTTTATTATTGTATATATATATATATATTAATTATATTTTAATTAAATATTTTAAAAAGGGGAGTGGGGTGCGTGGGTATAAGAAAATGAAAAAAAAAAAAGAGAAGGTAAGGAAAAGAATTAAAAGAAAGAGAAAGAGATGACAAAGAAGGAGCACGAGAGAAAGAATGAAAGAAAGAAGAGAGAGAGAGAGAGAGAGGAAGAAGAGGCGTGAGGAAAAAGAAGAGGAAGGGTTGGGGTTCGTCGGAAAAGTGACCGGGGAGAGCTAGCCGACGTCGGAAAAGTCACCAAAGCTCGGGTACGACGTCTCCTACACCTTCCACCAATCGAATCAAATGTTGGTAACCCCAATTTCTTCATTTTTAGGGATTCCTTCGATCCACCTTCGATTGGATTGTTTCGAGGGTAGATTGAGACCTAGGAAGTGTTCTTGAACACTTAGTTGGGGTAAGAATCAAGACTATACCTTCGGGTTTAGCCGAATTCGAATTTCGAAGGATTTGGGGTTGAAATTATAATTATTTCTAAATTGGAGAAATTATTGTTAGTTTAGGAATTGAGCTTGGGTTTGAGTAAATAGGCTTGGATTGGTATTATTGAAATTATATTTTTAAGATATTAGCTGAACAAGACCTGTGAAGAGCTGGCCTGAGGTTACTAAGGTTGAACCTTGAAGTTAACGTGCCGGGTCCCTGCTCGAATTGCCCAATTACACTTTAAGGATGATATTGCGGGCTCCAAACCTCTTCTTTTCAATCTTAAACACCCTAGAATAATTCTAAATAAGCTATCAAGCATCAAGAACTATTTTAGGTACTTTCTTGTTTCTCAAGGATGGAAACTTGCGGAACAATAAAGTCCAAAATTTAAATGGCAATTTAATTCGTTCGTAATTATTAGGAAACCTTAAGTAGGATAATTTAGAAGCATATCGAGGTTTAGTAACTCAAATCCAAGGCTCCAAAATCAATTCAAGGTGAGTGATAGTTATACGAAACCAAGTGTGTAGCACTTGAGACTCTCATGGAAGAGAGGGAAGACAGATAAGACCAAGAACTCGATTCTTGACGACGTTTAGGTGCCTTTTTATGTACGAGCATACCATACGCATATGAGTTGCATATAGTTAAGATTGTTAACCATGTGAATGCATTCTTTAGGAAACCAGGATTCGTCCAGAGCAAGAGTTACTCCAGGACAAACGCAAGGGAGCCGTCCAGGTGAGGGGTTTCCCATCCTTGCCCTACTGGGTTGATTGAGGATGTGGATATGTGGTTTGCCTACTTGTAAGAATTATTTAGTGGTTAACATGCTATTGTTGTTCCTAAACTGTTATATATGAAAGTATTTGTATATGTGTTTGACTACAGGTAAAGAGGTACTGGAGGGTATCCATGTGATGACATGAGATACGCCGAACAATACAAGCAAAGGGGTAAGTTGTCGATTGAGTCCAAGGTTCGGTTTACCCTATTAATTAGAAACTCATTAAAGAAATCGTATAGAAGTTGTTATTGAACGTCGACGTTTTACAGTAATTGAACTTATGAAAGGCCTTAGAGCTAGGATATGATCTAACCAAGGGTTTGGGTATTACATAAGGATTAAAATGATCTCATAAATTGATTAGTGAGTCATAGGGAGGTTCACACTACCTAGGTAAAGTCAGTCTAGGATAGTAATGGGTAGATAGAGTCAAAATCCCAGCTGAAGACTCGGGAAGAGAAACAAGTCAGAAAGGATTGCCCGTTGAGGCCATTGCCCTAGCCTGGTACTAGGGTCAGTAAAAGATATAAAAGATTTGCCCGTTGAGGCCATTGCCCTAGCCTGGTACTAGGGTCAGTTAAAGATTTAAATGAAATTGCCCGTTGAGGCCATTGCCCTAGCCTAGCACTAGGGTCAGTTAAAGATTTAAATGAAATTGCCCGTTGAGGCCATTGCCCTAGCCTGGTACTAGGGTCAGTTAAGTGATTTACAGTTTTCAAATTATATGTTAAAATGTGATTGCTTGTTTACGAGAACTATGATAGAGGAGCATGATCCATAGGTTTATCCATGATTTTATGTTATATTAATATTGCCTGATCGTAATATAACATTTGATAAACTGGACTTTCATGCGCATTTGATTGTGAGTGTTTCCCTTTCCCCAACTATAGTGGTACTTGCCGCTACGCCGAGGATGGGAAGCTTCTCACTGAGTTGTTTGACTCACTCCCTCTGCTTCAATGTTTCAGATACAGGGATCGGGCAGGCATCGGCGTTCGGACAGTGATACAGACATCAGACCATCCTTACGCACTTGTTTCGCGTGGGTGGACACCTTTTTGATTATTTTGATTTCTCTTGTTGTACATATTTTAAAGTTGTAAGAGTTTGTATATATATATATTTACAACTTTTGATATGTACCTACTCTAGAATTGTCGGCTTCACATGTATTTAAAGACAGGGTCCAGTTTGGGGATAAACTAGGATATATGTGTATATATATAAACTTCTGCATGTGAATAGGATAGATCGTATGCATTGAGGCGTACGGTGAATATGATATGGATATATATTATGTGTGCTTGTTGCATGTGAATAGGATAGATCGTACGTATTGAGACGTACGGTCAATATGATATTAATATTTACATTATGAATGCTGATAAATATATCTATATACTGGATTGAGTTGAAGCGATATTGAGCGAACTGCAGATTGCAGGTTAATTAGGCCACCAGTGAGGTGTGACCACTAGTATGATATATATATATATATATATATATATATATATATATATATATATATATATATATATATATATTGATTGTATAACAGGGTAGTATAGTCATGTTTACAGGATAAGGCTTACGGGTTTAGAGGACAAAATCTATTCCCGTGCCGGTCACGTACTCCCGATTTAGGGTCGTTACAAACTTGGTATCAGAGCCTGTTTTTTTTAAGTCATGTGAAGCCATCGGTATACCGGGTGTCAGTTTAAGCTTCGTTGTGAAACCCGGACACAATGTTGCATTAAGCAGGCACTTGTAGGAGTACCCAGAATAAATTGAGTCAGTTTTTCTTTCATTCCTTCTTAATATGTGATAGATTATGAATTCTTTCGAGTCATCGCTTTAAGCATAGAATTTGTATGTGAAATTCTATGCAAAGCATATAATCTGTACAGTACACAAGTGCCGATGAGCACTAAGGCGTAAGGTGGGGTGGCAGTGACCCTGGGAACCTAAGGACGCCATAATAGGGAAAGGAGACATCCATGGAGGATACTACCTAGACACAGACAGATTTGGTTGAATTATAGGCAGGAATGCGCTACAATATGTGATTGTTTTGCAGATGTTAAATAAGACGATGCGTTTGCTCTGTTAGCGGCGCATTGTGTGCTTGGTATAGGCACCAGTTATTTGATTACAGTGTGGAATGCATGTAGAATAGAAATATGCAGTGAATCGTAGTTAGGCTAGGAATGGTTTGTAAAGTGAAAGAAAAGACACACTTGGCGTGTAGAAAAGAAAGTAAGCCCATGGGGCGATTAAAATTGAAAGTTTACAGACAAGAATAAACAAGGCTGTGAGGCATGAGACCGACAGGAAGATGATCACGTGTAGGGGTGTGCACGGGTCGGGTCGGTTCGGGTTCGAGGGAAAATCGGAACCAAACCGAACACTAGGTGGCGGGTTGGGTTGGGTCGGGTTTGAGTATTTTTGATGAAGAACCCGAACCGAACCAACCCGCCAATTCGCGGGTTGGTTCGGGTTCACCCGCCACCTTTTCCTATTTTTTTTTCATATTTCTTGTAGGCTTTTTTTTTTCTTTTTTTTTTTAAAATGATAAAAATAACAAGAAAACATAATAAAAACGCATAATATATACAATACATATGAGAATGCATACCAAAAAGATCAAAATGAGAATGCATAAATCTCTGATTAATCAAACTAACCTAAATACCTAATGAGTAATGACTTCTAAAAGACTAAAACACAAAATACATATAATCTAAAAGACATACAATAGTAGTATAGTACAATACAATCCACAATACAATCAAAATGCAATCAAGAATGATTATAGAAGAAACTCCTCCATCTACATGCTTGATTAGTTGAAGGCTTCAAGCCATCAAGCTTCAAGCCAATATTTTATGCTTGTTGAGCCTTGGCAATTTCCACCAACTCTGAAACAACATAAAAAGTAAAAAACAAAAAAAGTACGAGAATAATCATAAATATTAAAAATTAAATAACAAAGGAAAATCAAATCAGAAAAATAAAAGTATAAATTGTTTACCTGCTTCGATCCTTTCAATTTCATCCATGCTACTTCTTAAATCAATTTCCTTCTTCGGGGTTCTTAACCAATTCTGAGCACAAATTAAAGATTCAACAGTAGTAGAATTCAAAGAACATCTAAATGGATCTAGAACTCGACCACCTGTGCTAAATGCAGATTCTGAAGATATAGTGGAAATTGGAATAGCTAACACATCTCTTGCAATACGAGAAAGAATGGGATACTTCACAGTCTTCGATTTCCACCACTTCAAAATATCAAACCCATCATAATTGAATTCAACATCATCATCCAAGTATCTTTCTAATTCATTCTTTTTATCATCATTTTGCTTTTTCTTCACTTGAGAATAAAACTCAGACGACCAACTCCCATCATCATCATCATCACCTCCACCTTCTGAAGTGATATCAGTAGACAAACAACTAGAATCTCCCGTGTCAACAGGAAGTGGATACAACACTTGATAATATTCAAACAATTTATTCAAGATCCCTCTTAATTTGTCTAACATAGAAGCACATTGATTTGAACCATACATCCTTCTAAAGCAAAACTCAACATATGCCAATTTATTGCATGGATCCAAAACAACAGCCACAAATAATAAGTAATTCATATTGTCACCACCATCCCAATATTTATCAAGCTTTGACTTCATGTTCTTTGCCATATTATTCAACAATCTATCCTCAGACTCATACCACTTCTTCAACAATTTATTGATATCACATAATTTTTGAAAGAAAGTGTTAGAAGTGACATGTAAAGATCCGGAGAAAGAAAGTGTAGCTTCATAAAAGACCTTTAAAAATTTAATGAAAATTCGAGCACGTCCCCAATCATCTGAGGTGGGAGGTCCACCTTCATTTTCAAGTGCAGAAACAAAAGCAGAATCATCAAACTCAAGGCGACTAAATGCCTTTTCATACTTTTCAACAGTCTCCAACATCAGATAGGTGGAATTCCACCTAGTGGACACATCAAGTTTTACTGTTGACTTGAAATTTATGTTAGCATCAGCCACACACCTATTAAAAGTAGCCAATCTTGCAGGAGATGACTTAACAAACTTGCATGAAGCTCTAATCCTAGCAATGGAGCTATCTACCTCTTTCAATCCATCATTAACAATCAAATTGAGGATATGAGCACAACACCTCAAATGCATAAAATCTCCATTCAATATAGTAATACAATTCCAATCACTTAATCTTCTCACTAAATAAGAGATAGCTACATTATTAGAACTAGCATTATCAATAGTAATTGTGCATATCTTTGCAATCCCCCAATCCTTCAAACACTTTTCTAGTGCCTTCCCGATGGTTTCACCCTTGTGGTCAGCAATAAGGAAAAAACCTAATATCTTCTTGTTTAATGTCCAACTGTCATCTATGTAATGACCAGTAACACACATGTAATTCAAATTCTGAACGGAAGTCCAAGTGTCAGTTGTAATAGATATCATTTGAGAATTACTTGACAAGATAGAATTCAACTTTCCCTTCTCCATTAGGAATAAGTCAAAACAATCTCTAGCTACTGTAGTGCGAGAAGGAACTATGAATTTTGGTTGTAGTTTATTCGAATACAACCTAAAACCTTCATTTTCAACGAATCTAAATGGCAACTCATCCACAATTATCATTTGAGCAAGTGCCATTCTACATTCATGTTGATCAAATGTATCTATTTTGAGTTTTCCTACGGGATCACCATCTTCTTCAGGTTTTTTCTCATAGGTTAATGTTTTTTGTTTCTTATCAACTTGTCTATCGGGATTTTTTGGGCATTCTGTTAAGTGCCTGCTTAAATTGCTAGTTCCATGACTTTTGCTACCACATGCATAAGTTTTCCCACAATAATTACAAGCACATCTATCACCACTTTCATTTTTTTAAAAATGATTCCAAACATGTGAAGGTGGTCTACAGGGTTTTTTTCTTTTTAAGGTTACCTCCGCCTCTTGTGCTTGTTCATTTGATTGTTGTTGCGCTTCACCACTACTATCAATTGGTGCGGCAGGAGGTGTTGGTGCACTTCCAACTTGGGTGCTTTGTGGAGTTGATGAAGCTTCTCTTTCTTTCTCAACCATAATTGCACCTATTCAAACAAATTGGAATCACACAAAGTCACAAACAATGAATAAAGCATATTAAAATCACACAAACATTAAAGCTATGTATATTACTTTCATGAATACAACATTCTCTCAACACTTGATACTTTTTTATGGAAAGAGGAATCCTAAAATGTTAACTTTTTGAGATTGGAATGCAAATTGAAGCTAACAACAACATCTGCAAATTGATCATTGTCATTATCCTTATCCTCTCTTTATTTAAATCTCAACTTGAAATAGCAGCAGTGTACTTATTACTTAATGTAATTGATTCAACTTGTTTTATTCTTTGAATTGAATAGCTACCCTACTATGAATCCCTGGTATTGGACCAAAAGGGATAAGAATTCAGAAACACAGTGAAACAGAAAGATGGTAATTAATTACATTCCAAGACTGCCAAAACTCAAAACAATACGATTGGCTTTCCCATTTTGTCCCACTCACTCCATATCTTTCAAATTACTTTACTTTTTTTTTATGATTTGGAGTTGTGCTGAATTTTGACTCAAAAAGTAATCTTATTTAAATTGATAAGATGCTTTAATTTGGTGTCTCAAGAAACGTAACTTCTAGAAGACACCTAAAGGCTAAAGGCTAAAGGCTAAAATCAAATCGTCTTAATTAAATTGAAACTTGAAACTGCTTCTGGTTTTGGAAAATTGATTCAGTCATTTGTGAAACATGACTAAATTACCCCTCATATCCTTATAGTAATATCCTTATAAGAAAGAAACTCATGAATTCTGATTTCTGATTCTGAAGAGCACAATTATTTTCAGTAACAAGAACATCTACACGATGGTAATATTGGCCTTGCTTGCTTCTAGTTATTTAATGATCTACACAAAAAGTAATCCTATTTAAATTGAGTAGGACTACAAAGATGATAAAATTTTCTCAACTAAATTTTTGATACAGTTACCCAAGTGCTCTGTAAAACATAAGCTAAAAGCAACCTTCACCTTTCAATTTTCATGGTGGATTAGGTGATTGAAGATGATAATTAAAAGCTAGGCCACATAGATGTACCTTAGTTATCGAGGAAGCAGGAAACACAGAGGTAGAAGCAAGTGCAAGGTCGCCGGTGCTCGGAGTGGCGGACGAGGCTTGGTCGCGTGGAGTCGAGGCCGAAGTCGGTTCTGTGACTCTGTGAGAGTGTGAGACTGAGGCGTGAAGCCGAAGCCTGAACCCGTGGCCCGTGAAGCAAAGGCGTGAAGTCTGAGAGAGAGACAGAGTGACTAGTGGGGAGTGGGGACGCCGGTGAGAGTGTGAGACTGAGGCCGTGAGGCGTGATTGAAGCCGTGAAGCCGAAGCCTGAACCCGTGGCCCGTGAAGCAAACACGTGGTCGCGACTCGCGTGCGTCACTTCCGTGAAGTAAAGGCGTGATGAAGTCTGAGAGAGAGACAGAGAGAGATGACCGGTGGGGAGTGGCTGAGTGGGGACGCCGGTGAGTCGTTGACCAATGACCGGTGACGGTGAGTCTGAGAGAGAGACTAGTGGGGAGTGGAGACGCCGGACGCAGTGATTTGGGGAAAATGTTAGGCTTAGGGCACGGATAGGGGTTGATTTGGGGAAAAGGGGTTATGGAATTGTAATTTTTTTTATTTATTTAATGGGGTTCGGGTTGGCGGTTCGGGTTGGGTTGATCGGGTTGGAAGAACTACAATCCGCCAACCGAACCAAACCTTCAGCGGGTTGGGATTTCTCACCCGAACCAACCCGCTAACCCGAACCAACCTAACCCAAACTGGCGGGTTGGGATGGTTTTGGCGGGTTGGCGGGTTGACCCGAACCGCTGAACACCCCTAATCACGTGAATGGGTCACGACTGTGCGGTATGCTATGGCTGAAGGAAGTGAGTTGTCCTTCCTAGAAAGTAAACAGAAAAGAGGTGGTGTATGCCACAGTATAGAAGTAGAAATCTACGGACTGGAAAATCAGGATACGGTATACGGAAGGGCAAAGTGGCCAAACCATATACCGTAGAGATGGATGTTAAGAAGTATAGGCATATATAAACGTGTAGAGCGTGACCATATGCCGAGCAGGAAACAGGGTAAATGGGAAGGCACAGGGAAGGAACCTAATCCAACCCTGCGCTTGATCCATGAACTACTAGTTCCTTAAGCAAACAAGGGGGAAAAGAAGGGATTAAGCCCAACCAAACTCTCTTGGGTTGCTTAAGGAAGAGCATAAAGAATAGGATATTGATCACATGAGAAATTTTTGTAAAAATCTTTTTGGTCTTTCCGGATGAGAGATTCTGAAAGACCTTCTAACTTTTCTTGAAAATACTAGGGATAACCATTGGAAGGCAAATTTTCATGAAAACTTTTTCTCAATTTGTGTCATTCCAATTGGTTAAACCCTAACCAATTACGAAAACCTTAGGTGTCGTTTTCTAAGAAATAAACTTGAATAAATTTTGTAAAACCCGCAGGATGCCTAAGAAAACTAACTCATGTGACCAATACCCTACCAAACAATAGTCCTTTTACAGGTAAGCTGTATAAGGATGGTAGATGTAGTTGAGAAATCACTCGCTTAGAGTGATTAAAGTTAAGTAGACATCGAAAAGCACTAGAGAGTGCTAAAGTGCCAAGGGAGTACACAGGTAAACCTAAGGGTTACAATTAAGGGGCCATAGGGTGATAATGGACCCGAAAGTATTAGACCAGAGCAGGTCTAGAAGCGGAAATGGGCGTAGACCTTCGGGTACCGTCCAGAGATAAGAAAATGAGTGCTATTGTGACAGATAGCTCTCGAACAAGATACCGTGAGAGATAAACCCCAAAGGGACTCGTGGAGGCCCGAGGGGAGAGAAAGTAGACAGGGATAAGTAGTTCCCTAAGTGGGGAAAGAGCCTATAGGACCCCATAGGATAAGAGTCAAGTAGGAGGTGGAGAACCAACTACTACCGAAAGTGCATGTATAGTACACAGATTGTAGTGGACATCGCTAGGTAAGCTAGTTCCACAGGTTGGTGAACTGTAAATCCGTTAGTCTGAAGCCCGCGTATGGGTGGAGACTGAGTGGACAAACCAAACGTATAAGTGGCCATGTGGGTGCCATAAAGGAAAAAATTAACCGTAAGGACGGTTAATCGAGAAGGAGAATTTAGTGAGTAACGAGTATGGAGAAATACTCGGAGAAAGAGTACCACGTGGGTACGGAATGAAGAGAAGAGAGTGAATACGAGAACGGAGTCGGGCAAGCATCGGGGGATGCAAGCCAAATGATAGAACATGTATGTTACCGTTGGGAACGATTGGAACTCAACGGGTAACACACTTGCAAGAGGCGGTATATGCTCGTGACCATATGTCATATCGTAAGAAAGGAAAGAGTCAAACCGTGAGAGCGGATCCCGTTTGGTCAAGGGGAGTAGAGCATGTCCGGAAAGGTTCATGCTGGAGTTAACGGATCAAATATTCCAAGTAGGAATACAGGATCTAAGTGAGTTGAAGGAGCTACACGCGCAATTACAGGAATTGCTTTATAAGTGTTTCATCAATCCCAGTTTTTCACCTTGGGGCGCACCAGTTCTATTCGTGAAGAAGAAGGATGGAACTTTTACATTGTGTATCGATTACCAAAAGTTGAATAAGGTAACGGTCCGCGATCAATACCCACTTCCAAGAATCGATGATCTGTTCGACCAGTTGCAAGGTGCTAAGAGGTTTTCAAAGATCGATCGGCAATCAGGGTATCATCAACTGAAGATTAGAAAAGAAGATGTGCCCAAGACTGCTTTTCGAACCCGATACGACCATTATGAGTTTCTAGTCATGTCGTTCGGGTTAACTAATGCACCAGTAGCTTTTATGGACATGATGAATCGGGTTTTCAAGCCATTCCTAGATCGGTTTGTCATTGTATTTATTGATGACATTTTAGTCTATTCCAAGAATGCTGAGGAGCACGCAGAGCATTTGAGACTGGCATTACAGAGGCTGAGAGAAGAGAAATTGTATGCTAAGTTTTCGAAATGTGAGTTTTGGCTCGATAAAGTTACATTTCTCGGTCACGTGGTATCTTCAGAGGGAATCCATGTTGATTCGAGCAAGGTGGAAGCAGTGAAGAATTGGTCCCAGCCTACCTCAGTCACGGAGATTCGTAGTTTCCTAGGTTTGGCTGGATATTATAGAAGGTTTGTGCAGGACTTTTCGAAGGTTACTGCACCTCTTACAAAGTTAACTCAAAAAGGGGTAAAGTTTGTATGGGATGACAAGTGTGTAGAGAGTTTTCAGAAGCTGAAGGAAAGTCTTACCACAGCACCGGTGTTGGCTCTTCCTGAGGGCACCGGAGGATATGTGGTTTACTGTAACGCCTCACGAGTTGGGTTAGGGTGTTTTCTTATGCAACATGGAAAGGTGATTGCTTATGCGTCTAGGCAACTCCAAAAGCATGAGAAAAACTACCCGACTCACGATCTTGAAATGGCAGCGGTGGTATTTGCCTTGAAGATTTGGAGGCACTACCTTTATGGCGAAACATGTGAGGTATATACAGACCACAAGAGCCTTATGTACATTTTCGAGCAGAAAGATCTAAATCTGAGACAACGCAGGTGGATGGAATTATGGAAAGACTATGACTGCACGATCTTGTACCATCCTGGTAAGGCGAATGTGGTGGCAGACGCTTTGAGGCGAAAGTCAATGGGTAGCTTAGCCCATATCAGTGAAGTATGAAGGCCGTTAATCCTGGAAATACATGAGCTGGAACAGTCTGGAACTCAGTTTGAAATTGGAGACTCCGACTTGTTTCTAGCCCATGTCCAAGCCAAGTCAGCTCTAGTCGAAGAGGTTAAATCCAAGCAAGATCAAGACGCCAACCTCAAACAGATCAGAGATACTGTGGTTAAGGGGGAGAAGGACGACGTCCGATTCTCCATAGATGACAATGGCATACTCCGGTTGGAGGGATGACTGTGTGTACCTATGGTCGATGGTTTGAAAGAAAGAATCCTTAATGAGGCACACAAGACAGCGTACATAATCCATCCAGGTAGTAATAAGATGTATCAAGATCTGAGAGAATTGTACTGGTGGAATGATATGAAGAAAGACGTGGCAGACTACGTATCTAGATGTCTAGTGTGTCAGCAAGTTAAGGCTGAACACCAAAAGCCGCCGGAACACTTCAACATATGGAAATTCCTGAATAGAAGTGGGAGAGAATTACTATGGACTTTGTGACAGGATTGCCTCGGTCACAGAGGGGATTCGATTCAGTTTGGGTAATCGTTGATCGGATGACCAAGTCTGCACATTTCTTGCCAGTTAAGACCACTTACGGAGTGGGTCAATATGCCCAGTTGTACCTATCAGAGATAGTGAGGTTGCACGGAGTACCGGTGTCGATTATCTCTGACAGGGAGCCACAGTTTACCTCTCGATTCTGGAGAGCATTGCAAGAGGCATTGGGGACGAGGGTTGATCTGAGTATATCATTTCATCCCCAGACAGACGGGCAATCTGAGAGGACCATTTAGATTCTAGAGGACATGCTTAGAGCATGTGTTATGGATTTCGGCGGAGGGTGGGAGAAATACCTGCCGTTAGTAGAGTTTGCCTATAATAGCAGTTACAAATCCAGTATTCAGATGGCACCCTTCGAGGCTTTGTACGGTCAGAAGTGTAGGTCCCTGATTGGGTGGTTCGAGGTCGGAGAGACCAAGTTAGTTGGTCCAGAAGTTGTTCAGGATGCTTTGGACAAGATAAAGTCCATTAGGGAAAGGTTTGCCACGCTCAGAGTAAGCAGAAGTCGTATGTCGACAACCGGAGAAGAGAGTTGGAGTTTGCTGTGGGTGAGCAGGTTTTCTTGAAGATTTCACCAATGAGGGGCGTGATGAGATTTGGCAAGAAGGGCAAGCTAAGTCCAAGATACATCAGATCGTTTGAGATTCTAGAGCGCATGGGAAATGTTGCCTACCGTCTAGAATTGTCAGCGGAGTTGGAAGGAGTTCATCCGGAGTTTCACGTGTCTATGCTTCGCAAGTACCTGCCAGATCCCTCTTATGTAATCCAACCCCAGGAAGTACAACTAGTTGAAGGTCTGACGTATGAGGAGATGCCAGTGGAAATCTTAGATCACCAGTTGAAGGAGCTGAGATCGAAGGAAATACCATTGGTGAAAGTTCTGTGACGAAACCATTCAGTCGAGGAAGCAACTTGGGTGGTTGAGACTGAAATGCGCAGAAGATACCCTCACCTATTTCAAAATTAAGGTTAGTATGTTAATTGCAATTCGGGGACCGAATTTCTTAAGGAGGGAAGATTGTAATACCCGGGAATTTTTTTAAAAAAGTTTAAAATAAATAAAAGGGAAAGAAAAGAAGTAAAAAATTATTTTTAGGATTTAATTCAGGACCTAAGAAATTGGAAACCTGAATTTAATAGGGAAAGGGATTAAATTAAAAATACATATTATTTATTATTTAATTTGGGATATAAAAGAAAATAAAAAAATTAAATTGGAAAGAGGAGGGATTAAATTGTGGATATTTTTTCAAACTCTTCTTTAAAATAATAATTATTATTATTATTTAGTTAATGTATTATCTAATTATTTATTTATTTTCATTATTGTATATATATATATATATATTAATTATATTTTAATTAAATATTTTAAAAAGGGGAGTGGGGTGCGTGGGTATAAGAAAATGAAAAAAAAAAAGAGAAGGTAAGGAAAAGAATTAAAAGAAAGAGAGAAAGAGTTGAAAGAGAGTGAGCACGAGAGAAAGAATGAAAGAAAGAAGAGAGAGAGGAAGAAGAGGCGTGAGGAAGAAGAAGAGGAAGGGTTGGAGTTCGTCGGAAAAGTGACCGGGGAGAGCTAGCCGACACCGGAGAAGTCACCAGAGTTCGGGTACGACGTCTCCTACACCTTCCACCAATTGAATCAAAGGTTGTTAACTCCAATTTCATTCGAAAACCCCAATTTCTTCATTTTTAGGGATTTCTTCGATCCACCTTCGATTGGGTTGTTTCGAGGGTAGATTGAGACCTAGGAAGTGTTCTTGAACACTTAGTTGGGGTAAGAATCGACACTATACCCTCGGGTTTAGCCGAATTCGAATTTGGAAGGATTTGGGGTTGAAATTATAATTATTTCTAAATTGGAGAAATTATTGTTAGCTTAGGAATTGAGCTTGGGTTTGAGTAAATAGGCTTGGATTGGTATTATTGAAATTATATTTTTAAGATATTAGCTGAACAAGACCTGTGAAGAGCTGGCCTGAGGTTATTAAGGTTGAACCTTGACGTTAACGTGCCGGGTCCCTGCTCGGATTGCCCAATTACACTTTAAGGGTGATATTGAGGGCTCCAAAGCTCTTCTTTTCAATCTTAAACACCCTAGAATAATTCTAAATAAGCTATCAAGCATCAAGAATTATTTTAGGTACTTTCTTGTTTCTCAAGGATGGAAACTTGCGGAACAATAAAGTCCAAAATTTAAAATGGCAATTTAATTCCTTCGTAATTATTAGAAAACCTTAAGTAGGATAATTTAGAAGCATATCGAGGTTTAGTAACTCAAATCCAAGGCTCTAAAATCAATTCAAGGTGAGTGATAGTTATACGAAACCAAGTGTGTAGCACTTGAGACTCTCATGGAAGAGAGGGAATACGGATAAGACCAAGAACTCGATTCTTGGCGACGTTTAGGTGCCTTTTTATGTACGAGCATACCATACGCATATGAGTTGCATATAGTTAAGATTGTTAACCACGTGAATGCATTCTTTAGGAAACCACGATTCGTCCGGAGCAGGAGTTACTCCAGGACAAACGCAAGGGAGCCGTCCAGGTGAGGGGTTTTCCATCCTTGCCCTACTGGGTTGATTGAGGATGTGGATATGTGGTTTGCCTACTTGTAAGAATTGTTTAGTGGTTAACATGCTATTGTTGTTCCTAAACTGTTATATATGAAAGTATTTGTATATGTGTGTTTGACTACAGGTAAAGAGGTACTGGAGGGTATCCATGTGATGACATGAGATACGCTGAACAGTACAAGCAAAGGGGTAAGTTGTCGATTGAGTCCAAGGTTCGATTTACCTATTAATTAAAAACTCTTTAAAGAAATCGTATAGAAGTTGTTATTGAACGTCGACGTTTTACGGTAATTGAACTTAGGAAAGGCCTTAGACCTAGGATATGATCTAACCAAGGGTTTGGGTATTACATAAGGATTAAAACGATCTCATAAATTGATTAGTGAGTCATAGGGAGGTTCACACTACCTAGGTAAAGTCAGTCTAGGATAATAATGGGTAGATAGAGTCAAAATCCCAACTGAAGGCTCGAGAAGAGAAACAAGTCAGAAAGGATTGTCCGTTGAGGCCATTGCCCTAGCCTGGTACTA
This sequence comes from Senna tora, assembly GCA_014851425.1. Taxonomy (NCBI): domain Eukaryota; kingdom Viridiplantae; phylum Streptophyta; class Magnoliopsida; order Fabales; family Fabaceae; genus Senna; species Senna tora. The sequence goes on from CM026263.1 coordinate 6,481,611, forward strand.
GGGTCAGTTAAAGAGTAAAGCATTTGCCCGTTGAGGTCATTGCCCTAGCCTGATACTAGGGTCATTAAAAGATATAAAAGATTTGCCCGTTGAGGCCATTGCCCTAGCCTGGTACTAGGGTCAGTAAAAGATATAAAAGATTTGCCCGTTGAGACCATTGCCCTAGCCTGGTACTAAGGTCAGTAAAAGATATAAAAGATTTTCCCGTTGATGCCATTGCCATAGCCTGGCACTAGTGTCAGTTAAAGATTTAAAAGAAATTGCCCGTTGAGGCCATTGCCCTAGCCTGGTACTAGGGCCAGTTAAGTGATTTACAATTTTCAAATTATATGTTAAAATGTGATTGCTTGTTTATGAGAAGCATGATAGAGGAGCATGATCCGTCGGTTTATCCATGATTTTATGTTATATTAATATTGCCTGATCGTAATATAACATTTGATAAACTTGATTTTCATGCGCATGTGATTGTGGGTGTTTCCCTTTTCCCAGCAGTAGTGGTACCCGCCGCTACGCCGAGGATGGGAAGCATCTCACTGAGTCTGTTTGACTCACTCCCTCTGCTTCAATGTTTCAGATACAGGGATCGGGCAGGCATCGACGTACGGACAGTGATACGGACATCAGACCATCCTTACGCACTTGTTTCGCGTGGGTGGACACCTTTTTTATTTCTCTTGTTGTACATATTTTAAAGTTGTAAGAGTTGTGTATATATATATTTACAGCTTTTGATATGTACCTACTCTAGAATTTTCGGCTTGACATGTATTTAAAGACAGGGTCCAGTTTGGGGATAAACTAGGATATATGTATATATATATATATATATATATATATATATATATAAACTTCTGCATGTGAATAGGATAGATCGTACGCATTGAGGCATACGGTCAATATGATATGGATATATATTATGTGTGCTTGCTGCATGTGAATATGATAGATCGTACGTATTGAGACGTTTGGTCAATATGATATTAATATGTGATATTAATATGTACATTATGAGTGCTGATAAATATATCTATATACTGGATTGAGTTGAAGCGGTATTGAGCGAACTGCGGATTGAAGGTTAATTAGGCCACCAGTGAGGTGTGACCACTAGTATGATATATATATATATATATATATATATATATATATATTGATTGTATAGCAAGGTAGTATAGTCATGTTTACAAGATAAGGCTTACAGGTTTAGAGGTCAAAATCTATTCCCGTGCCGATCACGTACTCCCGATTTAGGGTCGTGATACCAACAGCACGTGGCACCACTCGTCTGCCCCTTACGTGGCCGGTACTCACGTCTCTCCTCGAGGGCTCTCGTCCAAGAGACGTGGGAAGCCACCAAACATCGTGGGACGACCCACGTCCCACAAGAACGTGGGTCGAGTACGTCCTCCCTACACTCTGTATAAAAAGGCCCTCACTCGGGGGACTTGAGAGATCAGAACATCAGGAGAACACGCATAACCATTTAGACCAGAGACAAACACTCTAAATACATCTAGGCATATTCTTGCCCAACTTATATCTTGCGACACCAAAGCTTGGCCCACAACAGTACCACGCTCCGGTAGCCCTCCGGTCAACATCTATTATATCTCCACCCCGGAGATCCCCGCGAGTAGAGCGCCCAACCACTCTAAAAGACTAGCTCTCTCGCAACCTAAGACAACCTCCAACGAGTGGCTCGCCCGCCCGGAGTACCTTAAGCACATCTTAGCTGCACACGGCCCAATACAGGTAACCACCTTGCTTAACAGCTCCAATAGACGTCATCATGACGAACTACGTGGACTTTGATCCCTACAGAAGGGTACGTAGGCACCTAGGTTTTCACCTAATGACAAGTCCCCCAAGGTTACGACCCCTTGCAGTCCTTATCTACAAAGTAAACTTGTCTGAACTAAAAATGACAGTTACATTGGCGCCCACCGCGGTCTTCTCAGACCCCAATGCCTTGCGCACTCTGCCGCTGAATGGCAATTTTTTTTCGGGGAGTAGGAGTATCCACCTAACACTCAAAAACCCGCGTTTTTTTACTTTTTTCGATATAGGAAATATTAGAAGATGATCGACTCAAACGCCCCCACAGCCACGACCGATCCAAGCGCTTTAAGACGCAGCACGAGAAATAGGCAGGGGACAGCCGAAGTCGTCACAACAGAAGCAGGTGGCTCGAACACAACCCAGCCACAAAACACCTCAATGACACAGTTGGCTGTTACAGAAACTATGGTCCATGCACCAGAAACCAGGGAAGAAGCATGCCCTCAGCACCCCTATGGCATGCCGCATAACCCGTGCCCTTCGACCGGTAACCAGGAAATAGTAGAGCCGATGAGGATCTCGCGAGAGATAGAGCTAGCCCGATTCGAGGCAGATATAGCGGCTATACGTCAACAACAATGGGAAGAGGACAAGAACTGCCCCCAAGAAAACGTAGGCATCCAACTGCCAGCGGCGCCACATAGCGTGCCCGCAGGACCTTCCAGCGACCCTACCGGCTTACCCGCGATACAATTCGGAACTCTACCCATGGAGTTTTCACGGCTATCCCTGACAGCACCAGCGCCCCCACCAGCGATCCCACCTGAGCCAACAATGGTCGCCGGGCAAGTAGTGCGCCCGCCCACGGATTACCCGTGACCACCAATCCCAAACTACCCACCGGGATCTCATCTCCACATGCCTTGGGTAGGAGCTTACAACCCGTACGCCCCCTACGGCATGTCCACTCACTCAAGACAATTACAGTGGCCCGACTTCGACTTTCAGGGAAAAGGGAGACACCCTTTCACTTAGCAGGTCATGAACGAGCACGTACCCATGGGCTTCAAGATGCCTTTCCACATAGAACCCTATGGCGAAGAGACTGATCCACGAGATCACATTAACACCTTCAACTCGGCTATGTCAATATTGGGCATGACGGACGGCCAGCAATGCCCAGTCTTCTCCTCGACCCTAAAGGAGGCCGCTCTGAGGTGGTTCTCACTGCTACCCATAAACTCGATCCACAGCTTCGAGCAGCTGATGCAGAAGTTCCTCACTCAATTCGCCAGCAGCAAGGAATATCAAAAGAGCGAGGACTCCTTTATCGGTTTTCACCAAGAGGAAGGAGAAACCCTACAAGCCTTCTTGGCCCGCTTCACCAAACTCTCGCTCCAAGTCAGAGGTCTCCAGGACGCCATTGTGATATTCGTCATCAAGCAGGGCCTCCGATGTTCGCAGTTCTACGGGGAACACAACAGATGTCCTATTTCTACCTTACAGGAGCTGATGGACCGTGCAGAATGGTTCATCCAAGAAGAAAATGCGCAAATCGCCAAGGACAAAATGAGGAAGTTCTTGATAAGTAGATCCAACATGGAGCGATCTGAGAAGAAAAAGGAAAAAGTGGCGGCAGATAACCAAAACTCCAAGGAGAAGAACAGCAGAAAACGCTCTCCACCGTGACCTCGAACGCCTCCCAGAGGACGGTTCACAAGCTACACTCCCCTCAAAAAATCCCACATCGGAGTCCTCGAGGAAATCTATCACTCGGACATGCTCAGTTTCCCTCCATAGATTAAAAGGCGAAAAATTGGAAAGCCGATGGACAAGTCCAAGTACTACCAGTTCCACAAAGATTACGGACACGAGACCAACGACTGCATCCACTTGAAAGATCAGATCGAAGATATAATCCATAAAGGGCAGCTGGGAAGATACATTAAAGAGGAGAGCAGAGCTAGCGTAGGGCATTCACGAGAGGCCAATGACCAAGCGCCTACTCGTGGGGTTATCAACGTCATCGCAAGCGAATTGTAGAAAGGAACTACCTTGCAACCGCAGAATAAGAAAAGGGTGGAACGCTCCATACTCGCCCTCGACTATGCCCCGAAGCATAAAAAGAGAAGCAAAGAACCCAAAGGACCCCATCACGTTCGACCTCACAAATCTTCAGGGACCAATCCATGACGACCCATGGTAGTAACTGCAATCATTGCTAACTACGAGGTCAAACGAGTCCTGATAGACCAAGTATCCTCGGCGGACGTCCTCTACTTCGAAACCTTCAAAAAGCTCGGATTGGACGAGGCCAGCATAAGGTCCTTCCTCGGCACACTTATTGGGTTCTCCGGAGCCTAGGTACTTGCAGAAGGAATCATAATAGCCCGAACGACTATGAACACTTTACCAAAGGTCGCAAGCCTTGACGTAGATTTCATCATCGTCTCAGCACCTTCGGCGTACAATGCCATTCTAGGACGACCGTCTCTGAACAAACTCAGAGCTGTAGTGTCCACCGCATAGCTCACTATGAAATTCCCAACACCCCACGGGGTTGGAGAGATCATGGAAGATCAAAAACTAGCGCGAGCATGCTACGCAACAAGCTTAACCAAGACCGTCAAGGTCACTTGCCTTGGTCCCAGAGAATCACGCGAGGAACCCCTTGAGGGTAAAGAGTCAGGAGAAAAGAAGTTGGAGTCCGCCTACCGAACCAAACCTCCACCTAAGCTCTAAAACGCACTTTACACGCACAGACCACCTTTCGCTGAAGTCACGTACGTCTCACTTTGTTTCAAATTTAGGATTCACTTCAGCCTGACGAAGGCCCGCCTAACCAAGGCTATTTGAATGTAATCATTTTGTTTACTTTCAGCCTGACCAAGGCTACTCGAATATAACCATTTTTTCTATCATTAATCGAAGTATTCCTTTTTGAAAAGAGATATGGCTTAAATCCGCAAAGTACTCGCATAAGTCCCAAGGAAGGGCGGTGGGCCGATTGCCCAAAGAAACGCTAAAGAGCCTCCAAGGCGAAGCTAACATTCCCTCAGAAAAGCGCGGTTAAAAACCCCTTGGGTGTGAAAACGCGAAATGAACGTTCAACACAAAGCACACTAGCAACAGTATGCGACCGTGTTGATCACACGGTACTTATGCAAAAAGTCTTTTTACCCAGAAGTAAAGAGATAGCCAAAAAAGAAAAACTGTACTCGCGCATGCCCAGAAGTAAAAAGAGAGACAGTGAAACTCTAACATAAATTCTCATTATATCAAAAATGGGAAAGGCGTCCGCCTATTACAAGGTGCAAAACCTAAAAACTTTACATAAACCTACTCATGGGCATCCCCAAGATCTATGACGGCTTTGGCCCCTCGAGCTCGACGTTGCTAACGTCCTCCAACGGCTTCTGCCTGACCGCCTTAACCAGCTCTTGAGAAGTAGCCCCAATCCCGGGAGCACGCCCACCGATACTAAAAAGCACCTGATGATCCATCGGGCGGTCAGCCAGCTGGCGGAGATAAGCAAGGTTCAGTGCAGGATTAGTCTCCATCCGACCTCGGAGCTCACCATCAAAAAGTTCCAGAGAAGGGTGCAGAGAAGCTACCCACTCAGCTGAAAACCTCTCCCTACGAAGGCGCTCAAGTTGCTCGACTGCCAAAAGCATGCCATACATCCTCTACGCCAGCAACTCTCCCTGGAGATCAACAATGTCAGCAACCTTGCTCTTCGCCTCTAGCTAGCCCGTAAGGTTATCACTAGCACGAACCTTAGCACCCTTCAAAGCCTCGCGAAGAGAGTGAAACTCATGCCAGCGCTTCTCAGCATCCTCTCGACGGACGACAAGCTCCTTGCGAGTCCTCTCCAACTCCGAGCACAGAATCTTGACCTCAGAAGGTTGTACACCTTCGGCCCTAAGACGGGCTACCTCATGAGTCAAGGACCTCGCCTCGCGGCCTTGATCCTTGCACTCTAATTCTTTTGCGGACAACCGCCCGCGCATGTCCTCCAAGTTTTTCTTAGTGGCCTCCAGAGCCGAACTCCTAGAGGTCACTAAGTTAAGAAGCTGATCTCGGTCAGAACGGACTTCGCCCAGCACAAAACAAAAGAAAGGAGAGAGGCGTCAAAAGAAAGACTCCAAGCAGAACTAGGAACAAGCAAGGCAAGGTAAAGAAACTTACTACTTGTTTCTCCCATGCAAAACTAGCTTGGTGGAAGTCAGCCAACGCCTCGGCAACTCTGTCGAAGCCCCAAACAACAAGATTCATGGGGGTGGTGTCCAACCCCCTAGCATTCCTCTCTCCCATCTCCACGAACACAAAAGAGGGCTCTTCCTCCAATGGCTCGATAGGTTCAGAAGGGCTGACATTCAACCCCAAAGAAACTTCTTCCGTGGCGGCCATTTGACTCACCACTACATTCCCTCCGCCAGAGGGGCCCCCGGCCTCCACGGCCACTTCACTAGCCTTAGCTCCTTCAGTTGGCGCAATACCTCTTGTCTCGTCTGCAGCGGCCCTTCCCTCCGCAGGGGGGTTACCCGCAGGTTCCTCGACCGCCAACCGAGCCTTCTTGCTGGCAGGTTCATCAGCTCCACCAGCAGAACTTAGATAGAACCACCTTCATAGGTGATTGACGAACAGGCACAGGGGGAGGAAGAGTACCCCCAACCGAAGTCACCGCCCGCGCGTCCACCGGGTCAGACCTTCGCTAGGCAACCTGGGCCAACCACCGCGAACTCGTACCCGAAGGTTGTTTCTTGAACCCCCTTTCTTTACTCTTGGGCTCCGCAGCCTCCCTCCTCTCTCTCCCCCAGGAACCACCGCCATCTCCTCTCCCATCTTTCTCCTTATTTCCCCCTTGGGATCCACTTACCGGCGGGTTTTATCGGGAGACGACGAGACAGGCAGTCGCACGTCTCTCCCACCTCCACCAGGAATCATGGCGGAAGCTTCAACAACTGCCCCTGGAGAAAGGTCCTGTCCAGATTTCTTCCCCCTACCCTGACCACTGTCATGAGTACGGCTAAGAGGGGGACCAGGAGGAGAGGAAGAAGGAAGATCCTCAAAGTCGGTGAAATGAAAAGGAAAAAAGCTATCATCACCGGCCATGGCAAAATCTCAGTACAAACAGAGAAAGAAAAGGGTGCGAGAACCGGAGAAAGGCAAGAAGGCAGAGAAAGCATTGAGAACAGAAGGCAAAGAGAAGGTAAAAACAACAAATTTTCAAACGCCGGGTATTTATAGGGAGCACAAAGGTGCGGCGATTCGAAAATCTCCGCCCCCTCGTATCCCACAACGGATAAACAATTAACCAGTACACCCACCTTAGGCTACAACCACCTGCCCTAGCCAAACACGTGGAGGGAAAGAACGGACCAGATACGTTAACCAAAGGCACAAAGACTGAAAAGCCCCAGAAAACCCAAGAGTCACTCAAAGACACCAAAGGGCCTTTCTGGAAAATTCTCAACCGAGGCTAATGATGACAACCCTCGAAAACGCACCCGTATTAAATGAAGGAAAACAACTGCAAATCACTCAAGGCCAGATGAATTAATCAGACCTCGACACGTGGTGCTGATCACAGCCCGCTCTTTCAAAAGGCAACTCTCCGCAATACCTCTTGCAGCAAATAGTTGCGAACGAACCTGACCAGGGAAAAGCGTCTCGAATGACCAAAAGGCCCCTGACCTTTGAATTCTCTCTGCACACCCTTAGAGGGTACATCAGGAAATTCCTCTCTGAGCAATGATGACCCCTCTTTGGAAAGTCCCGTACTTTCTACAGAGACGACTCAAAAACTTGCTGAGGAAGTCAAGCAATCAGCCACCCGGATCTAGACGCATGGCACCTTCAACGTCTCTACTCCCTCTAGGTAAACCAAGAGACACGCGAAGCCTCACAAGTCGGACGACAACCCGAGATGGCCAAACCCACTCGCAGATGGGCTCTTCTTGACAATAAGCAGCAGACAAAATTTTCTAAGTAGCTTACTGACAGAGAACTTAATTCCACGGGCGCTCGACACCCGTAGGCTTGGGGGACATATGTAACTGCGGATTATTTCGCCTAAGGGCACGTGGCACTAAGCTTCCAGAAGCTCCACGGCAGTCTACACCAACGACACGTGGCACCACTCGTCTGCCCCTTACGTGACCGGTACCCACGTCTCTCCTCGAAGGCTCCCGTCCAAGAGACGTGGGAAGCCCCCAAACATCATGGGACGACCCACGTCCCACAAGAACGTGGGTCGAGCACGTCCTCCTAGCACTGTCAAAACGGGCCGGCGTTAAACGGGCCAGCCCGTTTATTTGGCGGGCTTGGGAAGTAATGCCCAAGCCCGCCCGTAGTGGCCCGTGGGCTAAACGGGCTAGCCCGCGAGCCAATTTTTTTTATTTTTTTTTAAAATTAATTATAAAATTATATATTTACTTAAAAATTAGTTATTTTTTAATTTTAAATTAATATTTTATTAATTTTAATTATTATTTAAATTATTTATATACTTTATTAGAATAAAATTATTATTTAACACATAAAATTATCTAAAATATATATATTTATACATATTTTAAACAAATATATATTAATTTTTTATTTTATTTATTTTTTTTAATTTTTTGGCAGGCCGGCCCGCGGGCTTAAACGGGCCAACCCGTTTAGGCCCATTTTTAAACGGGCCTATTTTTGTTAACCCAAGCCCGCCCATTTAGCGGGCGGGCCGGGCTAGCCCGCGAGCTCCGGCCCGTTTTGACAGTGCTACGTCCTCCCCACACTCAGTATAAAAAGGCCCTCACCCGGGGGACTTAAGAGATCAGAACATCAGGAGAACACGCATAAGCATTTAGACAAGAGGCAAACACTCTGAATACATCCAGGCATATTCTTGCCCAACTTATATCTCGCGACACCAAAGCTTGCCCCACAGCAGCACCACGCTCCGGTAGCCCTCCGGTTAACATCTGATAAATCTCCGCCCCGGAGATCCCCACGAATAGAGCGCTCGGCCGCTCTAAGAGACTAGCTCTCTCGCAACCTAAGGCAACCTCCAACGAGTGGCTTGTCGGCCCGGAGTAGCTTAAGCACGTCTTAGCCGCACACGACCCAATACAGGTAACCACCTTGCCTAACGGCTCTAATAGACGTCATCATGACGAACTACGTGGACTTTGATCCTTACATAAGGGTACGTAGGCACCTAGTTTTTCACCTAAGGACAACTCCCCCAAGGTTACGACCCCTTGCGGTCCTTATCTACAAAGTAAAATTGTCTGAACCAAAAACGATAGTTACAAGTCTAATGATGATCAAGTGTACCATTTCAGACGCTTTTTAGGGGCATTATGTCATATCAAGCGGACACGACCAAATAATTCTTTGAGAAGATGTTTGCTAAGAGAGAAAAGGTTGAAACTAATACAATTTTAGCAAAATTCATCGTTATGAGATATGCAGACAAAGGAAATACAAGGTAGTACATTATAGAAATGTGTCATCTTGCTTCAAAATTGAAAGCACTCAAGTTGGACTTTGTCCAAAGACTTGTTAGTATAAAAGGACATATTGAAGCAAGAAAAGAAATCAAGTTCTCGTTTGGCCTCCACTTCAAAGGACAAGAAGATAGACAATATAAGAGAAATAATATTGAGGAAACTACAAATACGGCACCGTAAAAGACACAACATAAGGAACCAAATCAGGATGGTTGTTTCTTCTATGGGGCTGGAAAACACAAAAAGAAGTATTATATCAATTGTCATGCTTGGCATGCAAGGAAGGGTATGCTTCTTAATTTCATTGGTTATAAGGTTGATTTGACTTTGGTGCTTAGACACACATGATGGATAGATTTTAGTGTAACAACTCACTTCAGTGTGTCTATGCAAGGTTTCCTGAATTGCTAAAAGCCTAGTAATGGTGAAAGATACATCTATAATGGGGATGGCAAGTCAGTAGAAGTCAAAGAAATTGGAACATTTAGATTATTGTTAATAAATATATTTTAATTTAATTTGATTGAGACTTTTATTGTATCATATTTTAGACTGCACTAAATTCCTATTTTAACATTGGACAATTTTGGTTGTTATTGTTCATGTGGAAATAGATAATTTAGTCTCTTTAATATATATATATATATATATATATATATATTCAAGTTTATTTGGTTGATTTTGATTTTTGTTGGGATACAATAATCTAAATTTTCTTGACATAATTGCATCGCTTTATGGTTTTATACATGTTAATGTCATATGCAAAAAGTACAAATTAACCAATGAGAATTCAGCTTCATTGCCACACAATGGATAAATGAGATACTTGTGTCCAATGGTATTAAGAACCGCAGTATATATAGTCAACAGAGTTTCCACTAATGCAACTAAAAGGACACATTATGAGCTTTAGACGGGCAAGAAGCCTAGTCTAAAGTGTTTACATATTTGGAGATGTCCAATTGAGGCAAGGTCTTATAAGCAAAATGAAAGGAAACTAAACTATAGAACTGTCAGTTGCTAATTTTTTTATACTCTGAAAGATTTTGGGGGTTACAAATTTTATGATCCCATAATGAAGTCTATAATCGAGACGAATAATGTTCGGTTCTTTGAGGATGTTGAGTTTGTCAGGGGGATAGGGTTAAGGATTTGTCTTGAAAGGGAATATGTTAATATTCCTTTAATTGCTATTAGAATGATCAGAAAAAAGATTACTATACCTGACATTATTCAAGAAGCAACTTTGGATCGAGACAATGTCAATAGCCTTCCTGATTTAGTTTAATAAGGTGTTCCAAAAGAACAAACTCTACAACCTCAATAACCATTGCCATTAAGAAGATCCACTAAAGAAATGAGAAGTGCAATCTCGGATGATTATATTATATATATTGTATTTCTTTAAGAACATTATGCTAACATTGGAGTGATGGGAAATGACCTGGTTAATTTCCATCACATCATCGAAAGTTCTAACTCTCAAAAGTGGATTAATGCTGTGGATGAAAAGATAAAGTGTATGAAAAATAATGATGTCTAGGATCTTGCCTCATTGCTTGAAGATGTGAATCTCATTGGTTATAAATGTATATTTAAAACTAAGAGAGATTCGAAAGTCGATGTGGAAAGATACAAGACACGTCTTATCGCTAAAGGCTTTACACATAAAGAAAGCATCAATTATGAAGAGATCTTTCTATTTTCATTAGAAAGGCTCTTTCAGAATTATAATGGCATTAGTAGCACATTTTTAAGATGAGTTACATCAGGTGGATGTTAAAACAGTGTTTCTCAATGGTGACATTGATTAAACAATTTATATGGTGCAACCAGAAAACTATGCATCTGATGATGCAAATTTAATGGTTTGGAATTAACGAAATCCATCTATGAACTTAAGCAAACATCTTGTTAATGGTATTACAAATTTCACAAAGTTATTACCTCGCCCGATTTTGAGGTGAATTTGGTTGATGATCGTAAATACCATAAGTTCAGTGGGAGTAAGCATATATTTTTATGTACATTGATATATAGTCATGTTGCGTGAAACCAAGAGCTTTCTAGTAGAGAGCCTTGAGATGAAAGATATTGGAGATGCAACATTTGAATTTAGAATCTAAATAATCTGGATTACTCTCGAGGTATTCATGGATTGTTACAGAAGACGTATATATCGAAAATGTTTCCAAGATTTTTGGTATGCATATTTGAAAACTAGGTAATACCCCTATGGATAAAGGAGACAAGTTGAGTATTAATCTATGCCCCAAAATAGGGACATACAAAAGATTCCTCATGCTTTTAGCAAGAAGGGGTCTAATGTATGCACAGTTTTGTATGCGACCAAAATCGCATATATTGTTTGTATGTTAGGAAGTTATTTAAGCAATTTGGGTATGGATCATTGGAAAGCAGCCTAGTGATCCATATGGTATTTATAGCAAACAAAACATCACATGCTCACATACAGGAGATCAGATAAGTCAAAAAGTATTGGATATTTAGACTCTGACATTTTTTGGATACCAATATAGTATGAAATCTAATTTAGGCTATATTTATCTGTTGGTGGGGGAAGCCATGTCTTTAAAGAGTGCTAAAAAGACACTTGTAACTCCTTCCACAATAGCAACTAAGTTGATAGCGTTTTATGAGGCATCAAATTATGGAATATAACTGCAAAAATTTGTCACTGGGCTGCTAATTTTATATGAAATTGAAAGACCACTTAGGATATTTAGTGACAATAAAATAGAAGTCTTGTATTTCAATAACAATAGGAACTTAACAAAGTTCCTAGTTGTTCAAGAAAGAGTTCAAATTGGACATTTGTCTAAAGGGCATGTTGGGACAAACTCCATGATTGCGAATCCGCTTACTAAGGCACTATAACACCAAAGATCTTTCATGAGCATATTGCTTATATGGGTGTTATGTCAATTAAAGATATTCAGTTTCATTGGGAGTTTGTAATAATGCTTTTCGGTTATAGACACGGTTTTTAGTTATTTTGGATTATGGATATTTTGAGGTTCTGGAGAAATAAAAGTTTCTTTTGGATTATTCACACTTTGATTTTGGTATGGTTTGATAAGGTTTAAGGTTGACCAGTTGGAAATAGACATGTATAGATCACACTGCATATAATTTTCCATGCTACACATCCACACTTGATCTATGTCATTTGACTATGTCAATATACGTGATCAAGGAGGGCTTAGTTACGATATGTACGAAAAAAGTTGACTTGGTTCTATGTTGGCATAATTGATGGACGAGATTGTTCGGATTGCTTTTAATTATGATAGCAAAAGCTTGAGCTCATAAGGTTATAATGTGACATACAATTATAAAGTAATATATATATATAGTTCGAGTGGGAGATTGTTAGGTATTTATGGACTTATATATATTAAATAAAATATTGTATGTCAAATGCTATCATTAGAAAAGTGCCTGGCCCAAATTAATAGTGATCTAATTTGGTTAAGTTTAATCGGTCTAAATTATGTGGTAAAGTATGGGCCTATATGTGCAGATACTCTCATATGATTTGTAATTTTATGATGGGCTAAATTAGAAATTAGGATTCCTAATCCAATTAGAATTCCAACTATATTAGGGTTATGGTCCCCAAATTATAAGCATGATTCTTTTCTGTAATCCCATCACCTAAAACGAGAGAAACCATAGTCTCTTAAAATCATGCTTACTAATTTGGAGGACCTATAGCCGCAAGATCGAAGAACTCATATGAATTCAGGTACGCTTCTGCTTCCGCTTCCAGATTTATTTTCTTGATGATTTGACATGATGAAACTGCATGTGGGTAATTTAAAGTTTTATGTATTCGGGGGATTTTTCCAACAATTTTGTCATAACCTATCATAGTTACCAAAATCATACCTCAAGTTCCTCCAAAGTAACCACTTTTCCTTGTCTTTTTCTAATGAGTTGGTTACCAAAGGAACTTGATATCCTTTCTATTTTTATATCTAGCTATCATAGTATAGTTTACATAAAAGATATGTATAAGTCATCTACATTTACATCTTGCTCAAAAGTATATTATAGAATTTGGGTCATGACACAAGTTATCCTTCAAGTGCTAATTCCTACCCCTTTTCATCATGTAGGTTGCGTTTGAACTTGAAAGAAACTTTGAGCATCAAATATTGTAGAATCTTGTGGAAAATCAAATCTTTTTGTTCTTATCCTTCAAGTGCTATTTCCTACCTCTTTTCTTGGTAAATTTTTTTTTTTACTTTTTTTTTCATGTTCTTCTTTAGCAGTCATTTAACTCATTTCTCTATTGGTTTGGGTTTGCTTTTAGTTTGTAATAGAAATTGAAGCTTTATTTACTCTGCTTGATATAATATATATTATTTCTTATCCTTCAAGTGCTTAATCTATCAAATCCTATCTTCTTTGGTTTTGATTTCAATCTCACAAAATTCACACTCATACAAATTAAGTAAACCACATTTTATTCTTACATGTTTTTTCCTACCTCACTTTCCCAAGATCCAATTTTTTTTTTTTAACTTTGTTAAGTTTCTTTTAAGTTCTAATATATATAGCCAATGATTAGATTTTTGTCCTATATCAAAGTGTTTGTAGAATATGTATTGATTGAGGAAATTTGTAATTTGGTTTATTGCATTCTTGTAATGTATGTATGTAACTCTTAACTCACTTTGATGAGTTATTTTTTATTCACTTTTTATAATTTGAATCATGATGAGTAATATATTATTTTGAAATCAGATTTGCAAAATGATGCCTGACAAAAGTGGGATTGATAAACCAATTACATCAAGTGAATTCTTTAACGGGGTAGTGCAGTTCCTTGATTTTGCTTTTTCAAATGCATTTATAAGTGGAAATATTCTATGCCCTTACATTCGTTGTGGATTTTCAACATATCAGAAATAGAGTTGAAGTGTTTAGTCATTTACTTGAAAAGGGATTTCCTACCAAATATACAACTTGGTATATGCATGGGGAAGAATGCGATAACCCTACTATGGAATCAGTATATTGAGCACAAGAAGAACCAATTAGGCAGTATCCAATGTAGGACATGTTAAATGATATTTTTGGTGCCTTCGACCATCATGAATCTGAAGAACCTAGTTTGTCAAATAACCCCCTACTAATTTTACTAGGAGTCCTAGAGAAGTGACCAATAAAGAATTAGATAACATACAAGAATTCTTAAGAGAGGGAAATCAAGAACTTTATGAAGGTTGCACAAAGTACAACATGTTATCATTTATTGTTCGTTTGTATCACATTAAAGTTCTTTGTGGTGCAACAGATAAAACATTTTCAATGATCATTGGCCTTTTGAATGATGCATTTGAGCATGCTAACTTACCAACATCTTTCTATGAGGGCAAAAAGATGATTAAGGGCTTAGGGCTTAGCTATGATAAAATACATGCATGTCAAAATGATTGCATGTTATATTGGGGACAAGATGAATCAATGGATAAATGCAAGTTTTGTAATACATCCAGATGGAAATCAGATGATATTGAAAGTAGTACAGGAATTAGTCAAAAGAAAAAGAAGAAAAAATCGGAAAATATTTTACGCTACTTCCCACTTATTCTATCACGACCCCCGTTTAGAGGACCGTGACCGGCACAGACACAGGGAATATTCCTATGCCTGTAAGCCTTATCACCTAATTGACAGAATATCTATTATTGAAAATACATCCACATGCAGTATAATACCATGGCTACACCGAAATGGTGGCCTATCTTAGGCAAGCAAATCCACGGCCAGTGCCGCTTCAAGATATAGATATAGGAAAACACACATAATATGTATAACCTGTGTACTGGCTACACATCTGAAGATGCTGCTTATCCTATTCACATGCAACAGATATATGTATATATATACATTTTGAAAACAAATTTTCCCTGTATCGCAGTAAAATAAATCCTGATCTTTAAGGTGTGTGAAGCTGACAGTTCTAGATTTAGTGATACAATATAATTGGGTACGTCTACCCTTTACTTTATGATACAATAATAAAGTAAATTAAATTACAATTACACTTTATTCACCCACATGAACAAGTTGTGGGTCTTGGAAAAGTGTTGCTCAACCCTCGTTCCACCGAGACTTCTTCCACCTGTACTTAACCTGTCTCTGTGTAGTAAAAATGAGGTGTGAGTCTTAACCACGCAACTCAGTGAGGACTCTCCCATCCCCGGCGCAAGGTGGGTGCCATTGCGCTGGGTTTGGGAGTCATACACAACCACATGCAAAAACAACTAGTTACTGTTGTTAGCATACATTCTTGTTGATCACATAACAATAGAAATTTTACCCAAACACTCACATGCATTTAATAACTGTAAACATGCAACAGTTTATTCCACGTCATCAATTAGCAAGTAAACATGTAACATATAGTGCCGGCTTTTACTTACCGGTCTTCTCACGTTCAGTATGTTTGAATCAAACAAGACTTTGTGATGACGTAATCCTGTACGTCACCACTCCGCTGCACAATCAACAATTATATGCAAACACAGAAAATTCTTTAAGTGCACGCAGACACTATAACATACATCTACTTAACTTCCCCCACTCTGGGGTATTTACTAGCCACTACATGGATTTTCTACCTCGAACCCGTGCACTCGGGTTGCTAGCCACCAGGTGGCAAAACATACTTAACCCATTCACTTGGGTATTGGTCACCTCGTGACAATTCTATTAATCAAACACAATCAACTTCTATCTATCAAACAACTGATATGTAGCCACCACGTGGCACATCCTGACCCCTTGCTGCGGGGCAATAGCTTGAGCCCACTCGTCCATTACCCAACCAGGCCACAATGGCGGGCACGACACGACGTCTCGAAGCATGGCCACTGATACACCCTGGACCATCTCAACAGGATGATTTCTCTTCTGCATGATCAGACTCACGGTTCACCCGTAGGTTCCTCCTGTGTCTCCTTATCTTGGTCTCACATATTAATAGGATTCTTTGTATCTTTCCCGAAGGATCAACAATTACTCTCCTTATTAATATGTACAAGCAAGGTTGTCAAAATCGCGATTTAAATCGTAAAATCGTACGATTTTACGATTCTACCTACTAAAATCGAGTTGAATCGTAGGTAAAATCGTGCTGGAGTAAAATCGCGGTGGAATCGGGTAGAATCGGGTGGAATCGGGTGAAATCAGTGGAATCAGCGATTTTACCTCCGATTTTACGATGTTACCTCAGCCCAAAAAAAAAGCCTGTTTGATGTTAAAAAAAATAATCTACAGCCCATGCCCCAGCCCAATCACCAACCCTACTCATTTTTTGATGTCATTACCATAACAATTGGATGTCATTACGTCAAAGTATCAGCTTTTTGCCCTTTGGGAATTCCACTCTTTTTTTTGGTTTCCCAAGGTATCCCTCAGCCCGACAGGCCAAGGACTAATCCTCCGCGGATCTGAGCTCCATTTAAGGGTTTGCCACTGGCCAATTGGTTGCTGCATACACAAGGTGTGATTCAAACCCCCAACACTTGCTTAAGCGACCTAGTGAGCTAACCACTAGACCAACCAAGCTTGGTTTGGGGAATTCCACTCTAGACGTTACTATTGTTGCTCAAGTATATTAATTACTTACATTATACTACTAATTTAATTTATTCATTCTACAATAAATGAATTGTTTTAAGTTTTAACCAATATGCATATATATGTTGCAAATGAACAAGGAGTATTACATGGCGGCATCACTATATTTCATATTTAATTTTGTATGTGATTTACTATATTAATTAGGTACTTATGTAATATAGTTATATATATATATATATATAATGAAAAATTCTTATGATTTTATCATAGGTAAAATCTTACGATTCTACGATACGATTTTACACCCCCTCTACGATTTTACTTAAAATCTAGACTTTGACAACCTTGTGTACAAGTATCCTCAACAGAATATAACTCATATACCCGTCCAGATGCACTCTCTGAACCTCAAGCTATCGTCATAGCAATATAAATCCTTTCTGACCTTATTTTCAGGATAGGGCAATGATCATCGTCATGGTGATTATAAAACTGAGGTCTCAAGTGCCATATGACGTTGTTCTAGTCGATGTATCACATCGCTAGCATAATCAAATCCGAAACCTACCAATAACTCCCTTTGCATGATTATAATTTAAGTCACCGTCGTGACGAGTTTTTAAAATAAAAGCTTAGTCCTTCCGTACAAGGACTCTTGCCACCGTCGTGGAAAAGATTTAATAAATTACTCATCATGCCTCCGGAGTGTATGAGTTGGATTTGTAACACACCAATCATAGCCAACAATTACACTCTACTCCTATGTCTTCCTATCCAAGCTACTTTCCACCACCTATTTTCTAGTTCTTTTATTCTTTTAGCATCCTATACCTCTAGCTAACACATATCAGACAAGCAGAGAATACACATACTCATGTAATCCACATAAGCATACAACCCTAGGAGCAGAGATGAAAGAGCGCTCACCTTGGCCGCTTCACTTAGCATTCCCTTTGAGCACTCTGGTCTCCAAGGAAGTACTTCAACCCTATCACATACAACCAATTCAATCGATATCAAATTTCATACAATTTTCTAGTTTCTTTTCTTATGACTTCTTACTTGGCCTATGGTCATCATTTGGTGTTCTCTTTTAATTCAACTCAACTAATGCATAAATAAACAAGTTTACAAACTTGTTCACTCTCCAACCTCCGTCAATGGAGAATTTGCCAAATATGAAAAGTTCTCATTTTCACCAAATGTTCACATATCATTATTCCAATTATTGGGCATTCTTACAAATCATTTAGAATACCTAAATAATTCATTTGAAGTCAATACATGCCATCAAGTTTAAGAAAATTTATAAATTCCATAAAATTTGCCAAAATTCGTAGGTTAGAAACCCTAGGGTAGAAATCTCCATAGAACTCAATATTTGGGTGATCTCTATGTTCAAAAATGATCTTAAGGTGATATATTATTGATAGGTAACTCATCCCCATAAAAAAAAACCTATGATTTAAGAGGTGAAAACAAGATTTTGATGCTTACTTTGGGGAAGTCCGAATTTGGAAATCCATGGAGGTTGTCCAAACTTGTTAATGCTTAACAATGGTGGAGGGAGCTTGATGAGGCATGGAATTGATGAGAGGGAGCAAAAAATTTGATGGAAGTGAGTGGATCCTTCAATTTGTTCTTGATGCCCTAGAGTGAATGAGGAATGGAGAAGAGAGGAAGAAGAAAGAAGATAGGAAGCTAGAGGCGTGGTCTGATGCTCTTAACTTGCAATTTGGGTTTAAAGAAAATTTGGATATTTGACTTTGTTTTGGGATATGGTAAAATAGAGTTTTGATTGAATTTTCTCATCTAGATTTATTGTTGGGTAAGAATAGGAAAGTTTAGAAATTTTTGGGTAATCATAGGCCTATTAAAAATATCTGTCACTAAGTCTCGAACAGATAAGAATTTTCTACCAGTACAACTTTTATTTTTGAAAAATTCTCAAATTTAAACTGTAAGCTCGAAATAATTCATATGATTCATATTTAACCCAATTTATATTTTTCTATTTGAATTTATTATTTATTTTAATTTCTTAAATTCTCAAATCTAAAGTAATTAAAATCTTAATAATAACCCAAAAAATCTTATTTCATTCCAAAAAAAATTATTTTTATTTTATTTAGTCAAAATGTCCAACTTCAACCTCAAAAATATATCAACTTCATATTATCGCATTATTTTTTAATTAAGAATATTTATCTATATATATATATATATACATTTTTCTATTTATTTACTTGTTTATATATTATTTATTTGTGTTTTTTTTCTTTTTTTTACATTCCAACTCCAAATGATGACCATTCTAAGTCTTACTATATATTTGACTTGATTCAAAAAATACCCCTCGGGTATTACAATCTTCGAAAAAAATTTCTTTCCGGTTTCTTTTAACTTTCATACATTTTCTATATTCTTTTTTTTTTAAAAAAAGAAGTTTTAATTCCTAGCCCCGAAATAAATCTTCTTTAATCATCGAAATTTTCCGGGGTATTACATATTCCAAGGTTACGTCAGTTGTATATGTCTTCTAAAATTGCCAAGGGAATGAAATGGCATGCTATGGAGGGTAACCCAGATGGAATGTTAAGGCATCTTAGGGATAGTAAAGCTTGGAAAGAGTTTGATTTAAGATATCCAGACTTTGCTGTAGACCCACGAAATATACGTCTTGCTTTAGCTATTGATGGATTCAATCCATTTGGAACACTCAGTGCTAATAATAGAATTTGGCATATTACGTTGTATACTTATAACACTGCTCCGTGGGAATGTATGTGATAAATGCATATTTTAATATAAAAATTCCCCTTAATATTTACTTATTAGTCCTTGAGAAATTATAATTTTTGGGTATAAAATTTAATGTTTATGAACTTTTTTTGCATAGGGTATTCTCAATTTTTGGGCTAAAAGTGGACTCATGAACTAATTCATGAAAGCTCATGATTTCCTAAGAAGTTCTTGGAAGTTCGGTGTAATGAAAATAAATAAAGCAAATGTAAGATAAGGACAAACACATGGCGGTGGCACAATTGGCAAGGCGTTTAGCACTCTTAGTGCGTGCAGGTATTCGATTCACAGCACTCATAGTAGTGTCAAAGATACATTTTTGTTCACATGTTAGTGAGGACATGAGAACTGCAAGTTCAGATCTCAAGACTACCCTATTGTAATTAAGCTCTTCGGGCATTAATAAATTTCCCAAATTGTTCATAAGAGCTTGATTTGGCATTGGCATTGGAAGAAAGTCAGCAAGGTTGCGTCCATTTAGTCGGAGGTAATTTTTAATCTCAGCAAGAGCAATATCTTTTACACCATCATCATCCAAATGCAACTCTGGATAATTAAGGTAAAGATTTATTGAAATGTTTGATAAATATATTATGCACCATAAGTATGATGTAACAACATTAAATAGTTTAGAAATATAAGTGTCTAACCTAGATTGCCTGTACGGTGACGCTCCTTCAGTAATATATTGTCTGATAAATACATCAATGTATTATCTCATACATATACAGGTCTTGCAATGGTATTGTGGATCAAAAATGTTGCAAAAGGCTTTCACAAGTAAAAACCAGAAGACCATTTGCTACCTTCTATAATACTCTCAATATATTCTTTATCATAATCCAATAAACCCATAACATAACATGCATCCTTGAATGTTGGATAGATTATACCATTAATTGTCCTAATATCTTTGTATGATGTTGGACCTTTAGTAAATTTTAACAACAACATGAGATAATGCAATTCGCCAAGACCTAGAGAGACATAGTAAAGCCGTTGGATTGAACGTCCATACTTTCTCTCACACCTAAGTTGCACAGATATGGGTACAGGTACGGGATACAGCAATTTTAAAAAATATAGGGTACGATACGACAAAATATTTTTATATTAAATATATATTATATATAATTTTTTGACATTATTAAAATTAATTAATAGACATTTTATTATTTATAAGGAACCAACATATAAATTAAAATTTAAAATTAACTAAAATAATTAAACTGTCAAAACTTCACAATTTAGAAATTAAAATACTAAAAGAAGAAAAAACTTCTTTAAGTTCAAAAATAAAAACAATATTCAAACTTCAACAATAGGAATTTCATCATTCTCCCCTCCATCAGCAACCAAGAGGTCAGCTTCTAATTCTAGCTCATCAAGAGAAAGACTTGCAACTTCAAGAGTTCCAAGGCCATCAAAATGCTCCCATCTATCTCCTCCAATATCCCACATTTTAGTTTCACCCTCTTTATAGTTTGAACTTTGTCTTGATAGAAGACGAAGATTAGTAGGTACAAAGACTAGGTCTTCAGCTCTCTTATGAGTGATCTTATTTCTTCTCATAGAGTGAATGAAAGAATAACTACTCCAATTCCTTTCGCAACAAGAGGAAGAACATGGTTGAGAAAGAAGTTTTAGTGCAAGATTTTGAAGTAAAGGAGCTGAAGATCCATACATAATCCACCATTCCCTTGGTTCCAAGCACCGTCTATGTTGTAAACATTCATATTGGCTAAATACATCTTCACTTCCTAAAAATCTAACGAACTCTTTAGTTGCCCTTAATCTTTCATTTGAATCTGAAAAATATCTTCTCAAACTTTTGTCTCTCTCAATACAAATCTCTTCACCCTTATGTGGAGGTAATCGATTTGGGGCTCCTTGAAGCCATTCCAAACAATAGTACATGCATATGCACAATTGAAAACTTCATTTTCATAACCCAATTTACTTAATAAACATAAAATAAGTTAATTAATTTACCTTGGATTTAATGAATGAGCCAAGCAATGAAGAGGTGTGCAACTTTCAGTGCATCGATCAATAAGAATGTTATATACCACATTGTAAAAGGAGGATTCCACATCTAAATGAAGTGTTGGCTTGTCAGTGTCACAATAACGTAGCATATCATAAATAGGCTTTGTGAAACTTAAAATGTAGTCAATCTTATTCCAAAACCTATCACTAAGAATTTTTTCTTTCACAAAGTCATCTTTTTTGACATCATCATCTTTATATTCGGTCCACTTGTCATTGATAACCATAGCCTGAAGACCACATCTAATTTGCTTGAACCTTTTATGTATCACAATTACTGAGGCAAATCTCGTATCTGCAACCGAAAGTAGCTTAAGTGTATTAAATTGATTAAAAATTGATAACCTCTTGCCATAATTCATTATAAAGTTTCTAATAAAAGTGGCATCATCAACAACATTGGTAATCCAACAACATTGTTCATATACAGTCTCATTTGCTATCGTATTTTTTCCTGCACATATATTTTTTAGAGCAAGATTTAATGTGTGGACTACACAAGGAGTCCAAAAAATATGAGAATATGTTCCTTGCAATTTGCAGCATTATCAGTAATAACTTGAACAACATTATTTGGTCAAACTTCTTCAACTGCTTTCTTAACCAAATCAGCAATAAAAAGGCTACTCTTATATTCTCCTGATGTATCAGCAGTCTTTAAGAAAATAGGTCCTCCACTTAATGCAGCCATAATGTTTATCAATGGTCTCCTTTGAGGATCAATCCATCCATCAGATACTATACTCACTCCTTTTTCTGGCCAAATATTTTTTATAGGTTGAAGCAATCTCTCAACATGTGCCTTTTACCTTTGTAATAATGTAGTTCTCAAAGCATTATATCCTGGAGGACGATATCCAGATAAAGTCGTGTTTGCAGCAAAGGAAAATGCGCTAATATAATGTAGATTTCTAACAATACTAAAAGGTAACCCAGCTGAATAAAATAGCCTTGCTATCTCCGCATTAAGTTACTCCCTTGCTTCCTTATTAAAAGCTTTTTCAATTGGATTTGTCCCAGTATAGCTCTTCTTTTTCTGCTCAAATCATCCCTAATTGGATTTACACTTGTTGAAACAATTGGTAAAGGAATTTGGACTGGCCTTGATTTTTCAGTTGAGTCGCTAATTATTTTATTTAACTCTACAAGATATTCTTTGTTTATAGAACCGCATATCTTAACTCCAACACCTTGTTGTTTCAATAAATGCGTTTTTACTCTAGAATAAGATCCTTTAAAAATACATTGGCAAAAATTACATTGCCAAGTAATATTTCCTTTTCCTTCTTTTTTGCTTTGAAGTATGGTAATATAAGCCCAAAGAGGTGTTGAGCCCTACACAAAAATATAAAGAAAAGAGAAAGAGGAACACACAAAAGATTTTAACGTGGTTCGGTGCCTCAAAACATACTACCAAGACCCCCACTGGAACAAACTTTACTACTTGTAATTTTTGAACGGAAAAATTACAAACCCTCCTCAATACACAAAAATACTCAAAAACCAAGACCCCCACATTGTCTCACTCTATTAAAAGAAGAAAAAAAACTGAACTCTCCTATCAGCTTTCTGATCTCTTCTGCTTCTACAACGATCCTCCCTTGCAGCAGAATCCTCTAACATCCTCAGATTAACTCATCTTCATAAGAAACCACATTAGTGGAAGAAGATCCCTTCGATCTGCCCCTTTTCTCCTTCAAGCTCTGCAACTCCTCCCTGAAGTCTGGGCATCTCATCTGCATGTGAGCCAGTTGTCCACAGTAATGACACTCAATAGTGCTCATGTCTCTCGATCGAGAATTTCTTCCAAATTGATCACCCTTCTTCTTCCTCTCACTATCCACTGCTAGTATATGACTGTCCCTGAAAGACTCTTCACCACCCATCATCCTCTGACTCTCCTTCAAGGTACTCATCACTTCATCTAGTTTTAGTGTGCTCTTCCCTGCTAACATTGACTGGACTAGAGGCTTGAAGGATCTTGGTAGTGAAGCCCAGAGAAGCAGTGCTTGCTCTTCATCCTTAATAGTCTCCACTGCATTCAACAGTCTAGATACCATCTCATTAAATTTGTTAATGTGATTAGTCACATTACCTCCCTCCTCCATCTTCAATGAGTATAAATCCATCTTCATCATCAATCGATTGGTCAACGTCTTCGACGCAAACTTGCTCTCCAACGTGTCCCACAACTTCATCGGTGATGTCTCCTTTAGCACAGTCACTTTTATTTGTGGGGCTAGTGCCAACCGAATTGTACTAATAGTTTTTTTTCTGAATTGTACTCCAATCTGACTCTTTCATTCACTTGGTTTCTCATCCTGCAATGCTAAGTCAAGACCTTGCTAGACCAAATAATCTTGAATCGTACATTGCTACAGTGTGAAATCCGTTCTCCCATTAAACAACGGAACTTTAAACTTCAGGGTGGTCATTGTATTTAACCCAACTCTTGGCTAAATACTTTCACTCACACAACCAATCAACCAGCACCACAAACAACCCAAATTTGAAAAAACAACATCTGACTTAAATAAAATGAGAAAATAAGCCAGAACTAACCTCTCTCCAAAATTGCTAACGTGGCACTAACTGGATGACGACGAATCCTTCCTCTTGCTGCTTCTCCCTTCTCCCTCCCTAAGCCGGAACCAAAGCTCTGATACTACTTATTGGGCCCCGCACAAAAATATAAAGAAAAGAGAAAGAGGAGCACACAGAAATTTTTAACGTGGTTTGGTGCCTCAAGACCTACTACCACGACCCCCACTGGAACAAACTTTATTACTTGTAATTTTTGAACGGAAAAATTACAAACCCTCATCAATACACAAAAATACCCAAAACTCAATACACCAAATGGTTATATGCTAGTATTCTTGTGTGTGTGGAAACCCATATAACACACACCTATTTATACAAGTTCCTCACCCACTCCTCACTAATGCTAGCCGATGTGGGACTACAATGAATACTAACAAGAGGACCACCATCCTCCGATTGTCTAGTAGCAAATTGATTTATTATATTTGTTGAGAAAGACATATCTACAATAATAAATTCCAAATTATAAATTTATAATACTAAAAATATTTACATAAAACATTAAAATGAATTTATAAATAAAATTAATGCACATAAAAATTAAATGTCAACTATTCAATCATATCAATAAAAAAATATGGCAAAAAAAAAGTATATCAATAAAAATGGCTTGATCAAAATATGCTCATTCTCCCTTTTTTTAATGGTTTTTTTAATCCAAGATTCAAAATTAAACCAAATGTTGACCAAAAAAATCAAAATCAATTAAATAAAAGATTAATAAAAAAATGAAAAAAGATGTCAGAAAGATTCAAAATCACGTGATGGGTTGGTAGGGATGCACACCTTTGTCTTCTTCCATCAAAAGATTCAAAATCAATAAATAAATTTACCTACTTCACTTTACTAACCTAAACAAAATACACAATAGACGCCTCTTCTCCTTTCTTTCTTCTCCTTGCCTTCTTTTCCACAAGTGAAGGAGCTTCAATGGCGGACAAGAATTAGAGAGACAAAACGGGGATGAAGACAGAGAAAATGGGAATAAATTATGAACAAATCCGTGAAGAATGAGAAGGAAGAACAAATAGACAAAGAAAAAAGCAAATCATGAATGAAAATCTGTAAAAAAAAATTACTTTATTCTTGGTTTTATAGTGTTTTTTCTCTTTCTTTTCTTCACGATTTTGATAGATTTTTTCTCAATCCTAATCAAAATCTACATTTTTTAATTTTTTTTTTAAAAAACTTACGTATCTGCCATATCTTTCCCGTATTCATATTTGATACGGATACGGCAACTTGGTTGCCGTATTTGTGCAACGTAGTATCACACCATCCACGACAATCTTGTTTGTAAACAAAATTGAGATGTGAATTGAGCATACGTAAGGCTTCTGGCTTTGGGATACCTTTTATTTGTTTCAAACCAAGCCATGACTTTGGTCTGCTTCATAGTTGCATTAAAGACTATAGCATCAATTGAATTGCCATAAGCAAAAACAACACCTTGTTCATTGGGAAGATGAAATGGAAGCCGCTCAATAGAAGGTTCCCTAGTATTGATGTCAAACCCAAAGATTCTCCATACAGCTTCACAAGGAGATATGTATATGCAATCATAATACATCTTGATTTCATCAATGTTCTCTTCATTAGAACCATTACTTGTTGAATTGCATATGGCAGCTATCACCTTGTCATGTCCTTTGCTAACATATTTGAAGAGATACTTTATAGAATGAGATTAGTTGCAAAATTCTACATTTATATGTGCTTGGTACTGTAGTAGATGTGTCGGATTGTATGGCACAACAAATATATTATCAAGCTTAATCCCATTTTTTTCAACAAAATGACCATCATCGCGGCTTCGATATTTACAATAACCATTCTCATCAAATGAAGTCTTGTCAGTGAATTTTTTAGGAAAGTGTTTCGAACATTTTGACTTTACCATACATGGAGAAGATCTCCTATCAGGACCACATGGTCCATGTATCACGAAGGTTTTAACAGCTTCATATAATTTGGGGTTAGATTTCGGGTTTGGAATTTCTGCACATATTACTGAATCTTCAGGGATTCATTGGTCAATTTGTGTTCTGCATTCAATATCAGGATATCAGCATGAGGGAGACCTCATTTTTGTAATTCAATAGTATATATATCTGCACAAAAAAATATAACAACGTAAATCAAAGGAGCAAGTCGCAAACGTAACCAATATATATCCAAAAAAATATATACATGTATATATATATATATATATATTGAACTATTGGTAATAAGCTTAGTACCTGCTCTACATGAACCAAATAAGAAATTTTTTGTGATATCCTTCATTAAAGAGTTAAGTTTGATCTTAAATATCCTTGACAATAAATCAAGTTTGTCTTGAGCTGTGCAGTCCATACTCTCAAAGAGTCTAGTCAATTCAGGCCATTTTGGATTGCATGTGAATGTTATGAAAAGCTCAGGAAAACCACAAGTTGCGCAGATAGTGATTGCATCTTTAAAGTTCACGGCAATACCTCTCTCTTCCAGTAAAAGAAGAAGGAAGAACAATCATCTTTCCAAGATTTGATGATGTAGACTGACCTCTGGATAATTCTTGTGTCAACGTTACATAAGTATCAACACACAACTCTTTTTAGTGAAGCCTTATGAAAAATAGACGTTAAGACTCGATCATAGTATACCCATCAACTATAAACTGCTGAGAAAGCTTCCCTGATCTAAGGAATAATTGAACTAACCACGTCTATCTTGTCTGAATTAAAACTAGCAAAACTGAATAATGCATCATTCTTATAACCATCCTCTCCACGCGGGAATAACAATGGATATTGTAAGGGCAAGTATAAATGATGCAATTCATTAATACATTGAAGAGTACCAGATGTTTTCTCAACAATAATATCCCTCTGACCATTGTGAATATCGAAAGACCTGACAATTAAGGCAGTTATCTCATCAGTGGTCGGAAGGTTGTAAACTCTAGCATCGGTATTGCGCTTCTTGGTTAGCTTAAGTCTAAGATTATCTCTGTTTGATGCTGCAGATGATCTTTGACTGATCTGAATACTTTTACCAATGGAGTAAGAGTATCAATCATTTGAGAAAGTTGAAGTACTACTGATGCATCAAATTGTTCTTATTCAGATGATGACTTGTAATGGAAAATTAAAGAATCAGTAGGCGTTAATTACAATTACATCGTATAAAACAATATTTATTATTTAATATACATATAAAAAAATTGACCTAGCAACTCGCATTCGATTTGAAATTTCATTATCAATGTCATATATATACAACTGAGAAAACTTGAGCCTTTCACCATCTAATGGAAGTAGGCCACCCATAAGATGCATATTCTAACCATGAAGTCTGAACACATATGGTCCTTTGCCATCATTTGTAGAATTGTCAATATTGCCACCCATTGATGTGAAAGTAAACATATTATTGTAAGATCTAATTCTCTTACGAAAATTTCTACTTCTAGGATCATTCTTCAAAAGTAGGTTCTCTAGAATTTCAGGAGGCTTATTCATTGGAGGAAGTTGTACTTTTCCTTGAAGGCAGTATAGAGAGAACTTAGGATTTTTTCATGACCTACTCTTGTTTATGCATTCTTCGTACCAAAACAATGCCCCACAGAATTCACATTCATAGGTAGGCAAATCAATGTTCAAGTATTCTGAAAATAGAGTATCATATGTTAGTATATTGCAATATATGAATGTGATAAGAAATGTAATAAGCCTTTAATAAAAAATGCACAAATAATTACGTAATTGTATTATGTTCACTTGACCTTGTGAGAGACCAGACGCATTTGAAGTATGTCTGGCACATTTCGACAAACATTAGACATTTGATCTTGACTTTCACTGGAATTACCAATGATACTTGTGAACGTGGACTTGACAGAAGTCTGTAAGTAAAATTAATGGATGACACAAAATAAATTCGGATGCCATTATCAATAGTGATTAATTAATGATTAATACACTATTAAAATCAAACTAATAATAATTAGTAGAAAAATGTATACCAATATTTTTTCCACTTGAATTTCTTAAACGACATTGAGATAATATCGACTTCCTTATTTTCCTAGCCTTTGCAGTGATGTTTTGGAGAATGTTTATAAATGGAATAGATTTTAAGTTTAAGGAAAGTTTTTAGATATATCTCAATATATTACCTCTTGCCCTCAATGCCTTTAGTTCTATGCTTGTCAGATTTTCTTAGTCTAAACTGAAGGCATTTTTTTTTAAAGAAATCCACAAATGAATATTCTGTTACGCTATAATAATTTTTTTTAAAAAAAAACATATCATTAAATTTTAATAGTTAGTAGCTAGGTTGAAACAACTTTAAATGGTTGTTATTCTATGAAAGTTAAAAGGTTTAAAAAGGAAATTATATTTTAGTTAAAGTAATTCATTAAGCATATTTAAAGCGTAAGAATAAAAATTTGGATCAGATGAATGTTATATAACAGACCCACTACTAAATATGATTGAGGTCAACTTCAAAATGAACAATTTTAAAATACAGGATTGCTAACTTTTAAAAATCGAAATTGGATCTAGTGCAGTTAGCTTTTGTGTAATTACGGTGTAATTTCTTCAAAATACATATTTTATCAATATTGGCAAATATCATTATCTTAAATAGATTAGAGACCAAATTGTTATTAATATTAATAAATAGTTTCACAAAGCTTTCATCCAATTTCTAAAAAAACATATCAATAAATATAAATATATATAAATATGTTATTAATTAAAATATAAGAGAAAATGGTAAATTCGACGTTCTTTTTTAAAAAATCATATCATTAAATATTAATATTTAGTTATTTAATGTAGCTTCAAATTATTGTTATTTAACTGTTTATTTAAATTATTTCATTAAGAATATTTAAAGCGTAAGAATAACAAATCCTAACAAATAAATCTTATATAATAGACCTAATATTGATTATAATATAGGTCAACTTCAAAAGTATTCAACTTTAGGGGAATATCTAATTTGTATAGTGCTAAAATTATTAGATTTTTACAATAAGAGAATTGACGCAACTTAATATTATTGTTTTTCTATAAAAGTTAAAATGTTATATTAGAAACTTATTTTTTTAATTGAAATTATTTAATTAAGTATAGTTAAAAGTTAAAACGTTAGAATTAAAAATTTAATAAGAAGAGTCTTATATAATAGAATGCATATTAATTACGATCTAAGTAAACTTCAAATTGAATCAATTTTAATTACAGTATTATTAACATAAGTACACCACAATTTGTGGCGTCAATGGAGGATACAATGGTAGAGTCCAAAATCTTTTTATTTGGTGAGGCATATTATTTAGGAAAAAACTTAGGTCCATTTCCTTATGTCCATTTCATCCAATTCTATAATATAATTATGACACGTGGCAAAAAGTGTTTAAATAACCAATCACAGTAGAGAGAAAATATAGAAGACCACCTTTTATATGACCAATCATAGAAGAAAGAGAGTGTAAATACAATATATGATTGGTAGAATTGGATGAAATGGACATAAGGAAATGGACCTAAGTTTTTTCCTATTATTTATTCTTCATATATATCTATATTAATATGGCTGTGAGGTCTTCCCGTCTCTTAAAATAGTCAATTAGTTAATTAAAAAAGAAAATAAAAATATGATGTGAGAAGATCATGGGTGAGAGAAAATAAGAATAGTGATAACTTCCCAGGATTCTATTTATTATTTTAAATATAATAATTATTTTATTTTATATCTTAAAATTTTGAAATAATTTAATATTTTAATTTTTATTAATTTAAAGTATAATAATCATAATTTTATAATATATTTTTAAAAAAATTTAAAAAATAAAACACATGCACGGTACGTGCATGGGAAGCCTCTAGTATATATATATATACTAGAGGCTTCGCATGCACCTTCGTGCATGCAATTTATCATTAATTTTTTAAAATATAATTATTATATTTTAAAATAATATATTTCATAGTTTTTAAAATTTTAAATTAGAATTATTATCATAATTTAAAATAATAAATTAAATGATGAGAAGTTATTTACTTTTCACTTTTTTAGTAACTACCATCATATATGTTTTCTCTCTCCCACTACCTTCCATTATATTTTTATATATCTCAACTTCCTCACTTACCTTTCCTCCAATCAATTTTTTTGTTATTTTTTAATTAGAAAATATGGCTATTTTGTGACCCCAATGACAAGAAGGGGTCACAGCCATATTAATATAGATATATATTAAGTATGATATACATCAACTTTAAGTGGATAAATTCTAAAAAAATATATTTTAACCTAACTAAACGACATTCTGAAAAGTCAATGAAGAATAACTGATACAGCCACTCTGCAATTCTAATAGTAAATTAGAAGATCTCAGGCAGCAAATTGGTTTGAACTTTCACATAGCAAAGTAATATAACAGAGCAGGTTGCAATGGAATTTAAGACATGAACACAAAGTTAAATTAAAAAGTTCAAATCTCGAAATATTAGAAATTACGAATTAAAATCAAAATCCATAATAACACTACACTAAACCATGGCAGGACTAAAACTAAGGCTTTTCAACTTTGATCTTCTTAATCATTCCGATACTCTCAGAAGTGGCAACAACATCTCTATTTGCTGATTTACTTGAACCAAGCTTGGATGATGAACATCCCTTGCTATGAAGCACAGACACTGACACGGACACGCGACACGATACGGACACTGACACGGACACGCGACACGATACGGACACGGCATATATTTATATATAAATTTTATATATATATACATATTTTAATTTCAAGAGGACATAAAATATTTATAAATATTGATAAAAGCTTCAAAAATTACAATATTCATGATGTCATATATATTAACAGAATGTATATATATATATACATAGTATATTATATATATATATGTACATCTTGAAGAGAAAAGTAGAGACAGAGTGTCACAGGCGTGTCGCACGTGTGTCAGCGTGTCGGACACATGAACACGTGTCCGACACGTCGACACGCCATCGAACAGGTGTGTCCGTGCTTCTTAGATCTCTTGTTACTGTTAAGAGTATCTCCACCTAAATTAGTCGTCTCTTCATTGAATGATGAGCAACGTCCCTCAAGTTCATTAGACAGAGGGAACGATTTGGTATGTTCAGGTGTAATGTTGTCATCAACAGACGCAAGATCGGCCTGGTGTGAAATCAGATAAGAGATCAGTGATATAATAATAACATTTACCTTATTTCCAGACCCAGCATAGTGTAGATCATCCACAACTTCCTATCAATGATCAATGATAGGGATAAAAGTTCAATGGTACTGTATCACTGAACTTCAGTACATTCCTCCAATCATGTAGTGCCATTTGTTAATATTAATAAAAACTCACATTAATTAGGGCCCACCTTGAATGATTTATGGACCAACTGATTGGAGGGATGTACTGAAGTTCAGTGCTACCGTACCACTGAACATCTACTCCAATGATAGAGACATCTTTATTAATTGTCAATGGGAGAATATTATCATAAATTAATGAAAATCATAATTTTATGGCTTACATCTTGTTTGGTGTCTTTAGTAAGTTTCTCAATAAGAGCTTGGTCAGATGACATTTTCTGTACAATAAAAGATGAAGTGGGATTCCAACTTGTTAGCTTAATAGCAACTTTGAAGACAAATGGATTTCCCAAAAAGCGATCAAATTCCTCAATAGTCTGCAATTGGTCATTAGAATTCTGTTCATAACACACCAACAACATTGTCATGTTAAAATATAAATACCTTTAGAATGGATTACTATGTATGTTGTTTATTAAAATGTTAATGACAACATACCTAAAAAGCCTTACTCCTCAAAGCATCTGCAATTGTACCCAGATGTTTGGCAGCATCGCGATAAAAAAGAATGATATTTGCAGTTTGAGTAATATCTATGATTACCAACTCAATCCTGAACTTATAAGTACAGGTGGATACTGCTGTATCACATTTGGTACAATAGTAAATCGATCCATCACTATCAAATTTTTTGAAGCACTTTTTACATGCCTCAAAACACCAACCCCTGTAAGTATTCACTTTTAGAACCTTTGCAGCTATCCAATGGCTAGATTCATCATTAGCTAAAAGGAGATCACTGATGCTTGTAACATTCATGGATGAGAACGGATCATCGTATGGTGATGCAGAGACTATCGAAGAAGATGAATTTCCATTAAAGGGGCTCTTGATGAGTTCTGCTGGTTGCAAGTTATCTCCAAAACCCCTAAATTCATCAATATCTTCATTTATCATAATGCAGTAGCATGCATTGAATTAGTTAGACTACGCTGGCCATTGAACTCTTTGATCTTACACCATTGTATTGCCACCACTGCAGGGCCTTTTGTGTACTTATTCATGAAATCTACAATTTGATCAACATAACGACCCCACAAGGTAACACTAACCTTAGCCCGCCTACAAAATAAATAACATATGCAAAATTACTGTTATGAAATATTTGACGGTAGTATGTAAACTATGTGTTCAGTTACATACTCTCTATCCTCAAGTTCTACTGTGATCCGCTTGGAGGTGACCTGTCGTTTGAAGATTCAACCATTAGGGTTGTTCAGAACCGAACAAAATCGACACCCTTGAACCAAACCAAATTAGCACAAACCGAACAAAACCGATCATTGTTCGATTTGGTTCAGTTTGGTATGTTGAAAAATCGAATCAAACCGCATATACTTATATGTATGTATATGTTCTATATATGTACATATTATGTTAGAATTTTTAAATAATAAGGTTTAAAATTTATTTTTAGAAGATTAGATTAAATTTAATCAATCTAAAAATTTAATTTTAGAACTAATTTGATTGTATTTTTTAAGTAAATAAAATGTTACTATACTTTTTTATTATTTATATTTAGTTAAATTATAGTTTTTATTAATAAATTTAAATAAGTAAATTTAATAACTTAAAAGTCCCAAATCGCCAAACCGAACCGCTCAAAATCGATCGTTTATGGCATGTAGATTAGGCAATATAGATGCAGTTTTTATGTTTTGTTGGCTGTTGTTGTAAATTTATTTCTTATTTCCTATATAAATTATCTCTAGCATTTATATTCATGATTTAACTTGGTTTAATTTTAAGCTTGAGCTGAATTTTATCTTATCAGATTCAGACTTGATCTTTCACTTTTGCCATATGTTGTATTTACTCTCGAAATGAGAAAAGAAGTTGATATCACTTAGTGGTAGAAGAAATCGACCAAGTAGTCTCATGCTTGTGTTGCTGTTCCAGTGGTTGTTATTGTTTTTTAACATGTTTCTTGGGACACATTACTAATTTTTTATTACTTTTACCATGAAATCAAGTATCCATGTTAAATTCTACTTGTGATGGACAGAAGTGATTTGCTGAATACTAACACACATGACTTGATTGAAGGTCAAAAGCTCATTTTGGTCCCTTATGTTGTACCCAAGTTTCATATTGGTCCTTTATGTTTCAAAATGTTTAAATTGGTCCTTTATGTTGCACATAAGTTTCAAATTGGTCCTTCCGTCCATGTCTTCCGTTAAGTGCTGACGTGACTTGTTGAGGTGGACATATCATCTCTCCTATGTGTCCATTTAAGCTGACGTGTCATGCAATGTCATCTTCTATTTCATTATTTGTGATGACGTGACATGACACGTCAACTTAAATGGACATGTCAGCACGCCACATCAACAATTAACTTAAGAAATTGACGGAATTGGACGGAAGGACCAATTTGGAACTTCTATGCAGCATAAAAGACCAATTTAAACTTTTTGAAACATAAAGACCAATATGAAACTTGGTGCAACATAGGGGGACCAAAATGGGCTTTTCGCCCTTGATTAAATGTGTTTGCATAGAATGATTATAAAAGCAAATTCTCTCCAGAGGACGAAAATAAACTCATTTCATATGGTAGATGGGTTCTCTGGCAATTCACTCCTTGTATCCTTTGTCCCTCTAGAATTAATATCTCTAATTTTACAAAGATGGCATTTCAATTCAACCTGACCTGATGGCCGCTTTTTAACCACTGATAGTCTAAATTTGTGCAAGAAAGAGGCTTTAACACCCCAAGTTGTTTTCTTACTGGGTGCCAATGGGCTGTAGAATCAATCAACACACATATTTATTCCTAGCTAATATGTTTTTTTTTTACTATTCTGAAGGGCAGTGTGCCTTCTCTGTACTATAACAAAGTAGTTGCTTCTTTTTTCTTTTACTTAGTTTTCCTTTTGAATGCCACAATTTGTTTGTTCCTATCATTATGCAATGTGCCTTGACTTATTATGTACCAATATTTATTAGAATTGTACCACTTTGACATATGAGGTTGCTGTATCTGTTTACTATAGGAAATATACAGGAGGCGGAGGGTGTTGGTGCATACACAATAAAACTATTACGTTTTCTTCAAAAGCTTCATCAGTATTACAACTTTTTGAATATTTTTGCCATCTATATTAAGTGATGCTCATGAGTCAGAGAGAACTTGTTTAATCATATTGGGTTGATCAGATTGTGTTTATATGTATCAAGAAATTTTGTATGTGGAACAATTTATAAGAAAATATTTATTAAAAACCATGCTTGTAAATATATTGCAAGTATTTTGTTTATTTTGCAACGCAACCTAACTTATACCGAGGGTTTGTGTTGCGGAATTGACAACACTCATTCTAATCATAATATTTTGTACCATTTGGCAAGGTTTTATTGTGTTTATTGTGTCCAAATGCATGCTTTCATGGTATATTGATTCATATGAGTGTTGGATTTAATTCTTGCTAATTCCATGAGTTTATTGCATAAATTGTGTTAATTTCATAACTTTAGCATTTGTGCAAATTTAAGTTCATGATTGGAATTTTCACAAGTGTTGTTGGATGTTTTGTAGGTTATCTAGAGGAGGATTAGCAAGAAGATCAACATTTGGGAGCCATAATGCAATCGAGGGAGAAGCACCGGGCAAAAACCATGCAAAAATGAGAAGTTTTCAATTCTGCTCACCGCCGCGAGCAGAATTGTTGAAATGGCCATGTCTGCCCGCTGCAGCGAGCAAATTGCTCACTGCAGCGAGCCACATCGGATAAGCCCTCATTTTTACATCAGAAATTGATTTTTGGGCCGAAGTTGTGGGGCACACTCACCCCAATCTGACATAATTTGCCCCATTACATTATGGTTAAGGGAGGAGGCTAAGGGAGATCATTAACACATCATCTTTTCTCCAAGCTCTCACCTTCTTCTCATCTCCCCACCTCCATTTTCATTCGATCTTCATCTTCTTCACTCCACCTCCATTCCTACACATTTCTTCTGCAACTTTCATCATCATCCATGGCTGGGCACGGTTTGGAGAAGCTTGCTGGAGCATTCTTCATCTCCATGAGTGGCTAAACTTCTAGTGCTTTGGAGGAGGATGATTGGGGCTTGAGCTTTGGCACTTACTAGGGAGTTTTTCTTGTTTTCCATCTACTTCTCTTTATAGATTCATTATTATCTTGTTGATTTTGATGGATTTGTATTGATTGTGGTTCCATGGTTGTGGAACTTAACTTGGTTGTAGTTGGATATTAGGGATTGATATAGATTTGTGATTTGTATTTTCATTCTTCCATTGTGGGTTTTGATTACATTGGATTTGGTTAAATCTTATTGTAGTTTTGATTCATTGTGGAAGTTACTCTAATGACAATGGTATCTGTTGAGTTGAATTCTTATCTATATTAAATTCCCCATTAGCTTCATTAATGATATTTGATTGGGCTTGTTAATTGTCCGGTTGGCTAATTGCATTCTCTAATTAATTTACCTAGGTTTAGTGGTCACTAAACTACATTAGACAAATGGTTCTTCATTGATTAACTCCATAATTTTTAGAGAGCAAGGATAGCCCAAAGCATTCTCCAACAAAGCATATCCATCTTAACACATTCACCTCACTTTTACTTGCTTTGAAATATTGAAAAATCACAAAAAGATTTAGTTTTAGTTTCTTTTAGATACATTTCCTCTTCTTGCACACCAACTGTTTGATAAAATTCCTCAAAGACATCCATATTTCTGTGAACATCTTACATAATTGACAATTGAATACATAGGCTCCGCGAGAGAGATTCGACCTAGGTTGTGCCACTAGCTGCACATTCTAGCAATAATTTGATTGGTGCTGGCCTCGCGACAAGGCTGCGTTCATCAGGAATGGACCTAATTAACAGAATAAATGGGCAAAATAATTATGTGATAAAAATATGGACACAAGAAATTTAACGTGGTTCAGCTTTAAGCCTACGTCCACGGGTAAAGATGGTCAACAGATTTCACTAATAGGAACAAATGGAGATTACAAAATAGACTTGATTGCACTCAAAGCCCTTTCACACAATATTTTTTTCACCGGTGTATCACTCCACACTCAGAGAAATTGCTTTACACACTTTGCAATTTCTACACTTACCAAAGTATGCTATATCACACACAAACTCACTAAAGTGTACTCTCTCTCACAGAAGCAAGTTCTTTCTCCCGTAGTGTGTGTTATCTGCATGATGCCCATCATCCCATTTTATAGGCATACAAGCATGAGAAGCATATAATTGTGTAGGCAAAAGTCAATATTTGTTGCCAACAAATATATCAAAGTGCATGCGTAAATCTTGAGCAAGATTTCACCTACACTATTTTGTCCTTCAACATTTATTAAGGCTAGAAGATAAAGTCAATATTTTTTGGCTAAATTTGTAGCCACATATGCAACAAATCTCCACCTTGGCTCAAATTTCCTCCAAAATTAGTGAATACTCAATCCGTCTTCTCCAATGCCCAACTGGGCAACTCACATACTGCAAACGCCAATTAAGTCCAAGCAGTGCTTGAACTTAGATACCGTAATTGGCTTGGTGATCATATCTGCTGGATTTTCCATAGTGCCCACCTTCTTAATCATAATGGCACCTTGACAAATAATTTCCCGAATAAAGTGAAATTTGACATCAATATGTTTGGTCCTTTTGTGATACATTTGATTTTTAGTCAAATGTATTGCGCTTTGGCTATCACAGTAGACAATTGTAACATCTTGTCTTAAGCCCAAATCGCTAACCAAACCTCGCAACCAAATGGCTTCCTTCACAGCTTCTGTTGCTGCCATATACTCTGCTTCTGTAGTAGAAAGTGCAATAGTGGATTGTAGAGTTGCTTTCCAACTAACAACACAACCAGAAAGTGTGAAGACATACCCAGTCAAAGATCTCCTTTTATCCAAATCACCAGCATAATCAGAGTCAACATATCCAGTAACACAACCTCCAGTGACTATACTCTGATTAAACATCAAACCAAGATCTATTGTACCTCGAAGGTAACGAAAAATCCATTTCACAGCTTGCCAATGCATCTTGCCAGGATGTGCCATATATCTGCTAACAACACTAACAGCATGTGAAATATCTGGGCGAGTGCAAACCATAGCATACATAATGCTTCCAACTGCACTAGCATACGGAACACGAGACATTTGCTCTTCCTCCTCATCCGACTGTGGTGGCATAACTACTGAAAGTTTAAAATGAGCTGCAAGTGGAGTACTCACAGGCTTTGCATTCTGCATTCCAAAACGCTCAAGTATTTTCTCAATGTATTTCTTTTGAGATAAATACAACTTCCCTGCGCATCGATCCCTGTGTATCTCCATCCCCAAAATTTTCTTAGTTGCTCCCAAATCTTTCATCTCAAATTCACCACTGAGTTGATTCTTCAACTTGTCAACCTCAGACATACTCCTAGCAGCAATGAGCATGTCATCAACATAGAGCAACAAATAAACGAAAGAACCATCTGAAAGCCTCTTGTGATATACACAGCTATCATAGTTACTCCTAGAGTAACCGTGGGTAAGCATAAAATTGTCAAATCGCTTATACCACTGCCGAGGAGATTGTTTCAAGCCATATAATGACTTTTTCAAAAGACAAACATGGTCTTCCTTTCCTTCAACAAAGAATCCCTCTGGTTGCTGCATGTAAATTTGTTCTTCAAGCTCGCCATGCAGAAAGGCCGTTTTAACATCGAGTTGTTCAAGCTCTAACTCTAACTGTGCGACAAAAGCGAGCAGCACGCGAATAGAGCTATGTTTAACAACAGGAGAGAATACTTCATTGCAATCAATACC
Organism: Senna tora; assembly: GCA_014851425.1. Lineage (NCBI taxonomy): Eukaryota > Viridiplantae > Streptophyta > Magnoliopsida > Fabales > Fabaceae > Senna > Senna tora. The sequence goes on from CM026263.1 coordinate 6,520,195, forward strand.
CTCCTTTTGACTAAAGCCCTTTGCAACCAACCGTGCTTTGAACCGTGTCGCTTCAACTCCAGAGATTCCTTCCTTTTCCTTAAAGACCCATTTGCAACCAACAATCTTCTTGCCTATAGGTGGCTTTACTAGCTCCCACGTCTGGTTCTTATGAAGAGACTCGATCTCTTCACTCATAGCAACCGTCCACGGTGCAGATTCACTACTTGTGACAGCCTCATGATACGTAACAGGATCATCTGATTCACAAAAGTCTGCCACAGATAGTGCATATGAGACTAAATCTGCATAAGCATATCTCTATGGTGGTTTGACATGCTTTCTTGGTCTACCCTTGGCAATACTATACTGTTGCTGCTCTTGAGAAGCTCTCGCTTCTTCTAGATTCTCATGTTCATCATCTTCAATTGGTTGATTAGAACTGCTATCTTTCTTTTCAACCTCAAGCTCCAGCTTCTCATCAACACCGCGATCATTTTCAGGCTGAACAACCTCCTTTTTCGGACGAAGCATGGATGATTCATCAAATTTAACATCTCTGCTGATTATAAATTTAGGTGAACTAGGTTCAAGACACCATAATCTATAACCTTTCACCCCATATGCATAACTTAAAAATATGCATTTTAGTGCCTTTGGTTCAAGCTTGCCATCATTAGTATGCGCATATGCAGGACACCCAAAAATCCTCAGATCAGAATCATCAACCGGACACCCAGACCATACTTCAATAGGAGTTTTCAATTCTATAGCAGTCGATGGAGACCGATTCACTAAATAACAAGCCATGTTAACGACTTCTGCCCAGAATTCCTTTGACAAACCGGCATTCGATAGCATACACCGTGCTTTTTCAAGAAGTGTTCTGTTCATACGTTCTGCAACTCCATTCTGGTGTGGTGTCTTTCGAACAGTGCGGTGTCTCACAATGCCTTCATTTTCGCAGAACTCGTTGAAATGACCTTCACAGAACTCCGTACCGTTGTCAGTTCTCAAGAGCTTAATTTTCTTGCCGGTCTGCTTTTCAATAAGCGCCTTCCACTTCTTGAAAATAGGAAACACTTCATTTTTGTGCTTTAAAAAATATACCCAGACTTTTCTAGAAAAATCATCGATAAAAGTCAACAGGTATCTGGCACCACCTTTTGACGGAACAGGCGCAGGGCCCCAAAGATCAGAATGGATGTAGTCAACTGTGCCCTTAGTCCTGTGGGTAGTTGTACTGAACTTGACTCTGGTCTGCTTCCCGTAGACACAATGTTCACAAAAGTCAAGCTTCCCAATCTTATGACCATCCAGCAAGCCTTGCTTGCTCAAAATAGACATCCCTGTCTCAGTCATATGCCCTAAACGCATATGCCACAAACGAGTTGTTTCTGAATCTGGATCAGCTGATGATACTGATGCAGCACCAATAATTGTGCTACCTTGAAGTAAATAGAGACCATTAACCAACTTCCCTTTGATCAAAACGAGAGCTCCACGTGAAACTTTTAAAGCTCCACCTTCAGCAGAATACTTATAACCTTGGGAATCAAGAGTACCCAAAGATATCAAATTGTTCTTCAGATCAGGTATATGTCGAACATTAGACAGAGTTCTGACAATACCGTCGTGCATCTTGATTTGGACTGTTCCAATGCCAACAACTTTACAGGAATTATTATTTCCCATAAGAACAACGCCGCCATTGATTGACCGGTAAGTAGAAAACCAGTCCCAATTAGGACACATGTGGTATGAACAGCCTGAATCAAGAACCCAATCATTACTAAATGGGCTAGTTGATACTGATAGAACATTAGCTCCTTCAAAGTTTTCTACAACAACACTAGCTGTGTCGCTAGTACTAGGAGCATTATCTGCTGTCTCCTTTCTCTCTTTGATCTTCGGACATTCTGCTTTCCAATGCCCTTCCTTTTTGCAATAACGAAATCTGCCTTTCCAGAATTTGGATTTTAATATGGATTTGCCTCTATTATTACCAAAACTTCTCTCTTTGTTTCTACCTCAACCAAACAGACCCTCGGCCTGATTTTCACTCCAATTTTCTGAGACCCTTCTCTTCAACTCACGAGAGTTCAGCGAAGCTTTTACATCTTCCATGGTCAGAGCCTCTCTTCCATAGAGCATGGTGTCAACAAAATGCTCATATGAATGAGGTAGAGAACACAATAAGATCAACGCCTGATCTTCATCATCAATTTTGACATCAGTATTTTTCAGATCCATGATAACTTTATTCAACTCAGCAAGATGGTCTTTTATAGGTGTGCCTTCCTTCATCCGAAGAGTGTAGAGTCGCTGCTTTAAATAAAGCCGATTGGTGAAGGATTTTGTCATATACAGAGTTTCCAATTTAAGCCACAAGCCTGCTGCCGATTTCTCGTCTGCAACCTCCCGCAAAACATCATCTGCTAAAGATAACAAAATAGTGCTAAGTGCACGTTCCAGAAGGTCATCCTTCTCTTGATTGGATAACTCGGTCGGTAGAGCCTCCTTTCCTTCTAATGCCTTTAGCAGCCCTTGTTGCACTAACAAGGCGCGCATTTTCACACGCCAAAGGCTAAAATCATTGTTGTCGTTGAATTTTTCAATCTCAAATTTTGCCGCCATCACGACCGGATCTTGTTGCTCTGATACCAATTTGTTGCGGAATGGACCCAATTAACAGAATAAATGGGCAAAATAATTATGTGATAAAAATATGGACACAAGAAATTTAACGTGGTTTAGCTTTAAGCCTACGTCCACGGGCAAAGACGGTCAACAGATTTCACTAATAGGAACAAATGGAGATTACAAAATAGACTTGATTGCACTCAAAGCCCACACCCCAAATACACCCAAAAATATCTCACACAATATTTTTTTCACCGGTGTATCACTCCACACTTAGAGAAATTGCTTTACACACTTTGCAATTTCTACACTCACCAAAGTATGCTATATCACACACAAACTCACTAAAGTGTACTCTCTCTCAAAGAAGCAAGTTCTTTCTCCCGTAGTGTGTGTTATCTGCAAGATGCCCATCATCCCATTTTATAGGCATACAAAGCATGAGAAGCATTTAATTGTGTAGGAAAAAGTCAATGTTTGTTGCCAACAAATATATCAAAGTGCATGCGTAAATCTTGAGCAAGATTTCACCTACACTATTTTGTCCTTCAACATTTATTAAGGCTAGAAGATAAAGTCAATATTTTTTGGCTAAATTTGTAGCCACATATGCAACAGTTTGGAATCGTGATTAATTTACTCAGTGGACGTCTTAACTTTTACATGCATTTGCAAAAAGAAAGTAGAAAGACTGCGTAATTAAGAGAAATATGAACACAGAATTTGTACAAGAGAAAAAGGAAACGAGTTAACATAAAATGTGTTGCTATTATACTAAGTTATTGTTTTGGGGTTTTTGTGAAAACCCAGGTCAATTACCAGAATTGATATTTAAACAAATATGTTTTGCATGAACAAATTTCTTTTTGGGATCATTCTTAACTGATATTATGTTTTTTAAATGGAGATTCATTAATGTAAAAGTTATATTACAATCAAGACATTAGAGGTAATAATCACAATTCATCATAACTCTTAACACATAGTTGTTTTGTTATTTCATTCTCTTTGGTTTTGAATTTTATGTTTGAAATAAAATAATTGAAAGATATTTTGAAATATGGATTTTAAACAAAGAAAACGCACTAATATTCTCAAAATGAACGATATTTTGAAATCTGAATTTTTTTAAACAAAAGAAAACGCACTAATATTCTCAAAACAAATTTTATAAAATAATTTTAAAAATAAAATAACAAAACAAGAATCAAATACGCTTGTAACTACAGAATATTTCCCATAGGGACACGTGGCATTGAGCTTCAAGAAGCTCCGCAGTAGCGTGCACCAGTGACACGTGGCACCACTCATCTATCCCCTATGTGGCTGGTACCCACGTTTCTCCTTCTGAGCTTCCATCCAAGAGACGTCGGAAACCTCCAAGCATTGTGGGACAACCCACGTCCAGTATGAACATGTGTCGACCATGTCCTCCCCCACACTTGGTATAAAAGGCCCTCACCCGGGGGACTCAAGGATATAAGAACAGGAGACTAGTAACACAAACTCTGATTACACAAGAGCGAGACTTAGCTTTCATTACACTATACACCTCTTAGTAAACTCAAGAGCTTAATGGACAGTACCACTAAGCTGCGCCGTGAGCCGATGCATCTCCGTCCCGGAGACCTACACCAGTAGAGCTTCCCATAGCTCATAGAGACCTTTGCTCTCTCATAACCTAAGGCATTCTCCTACGAGTGGCTCGCCCGCCTGCAGTTTCTTACACAAGTCTTATAGACGTCATCATAACGAACTACGTGGACTTTGATCCCTTCAAGAGGGTACGTAGGCACCTAGGTTCCCACCTAAGGACAAGTCCACCAATGTTATGACCCCTTGCGGTTCTTATTTACAAGTTAAAATTATCTGAACTAGAAACGACAGTTACATTGGCGCCCATCGCGATCTTCCTCATACCACAATGCCTTGCGCACTGTGCCGCTAAACGGCATTTCTTTTTCCGGGAGTAGGAGTATCCACCTAACGCTCAGAAACCCGCATTCTTCATTTTCAATACAGCAAAGATCTGGAAATGGCCGACTCAAACGTTCCTACGGCCACGATCGACGCAACCACTCCAAGGCGCAGCATAAGGAATAGACAGGAGACGGTTGAAGTTGCCACAACGGAAGCAGGCGGCTCGAACACAACCCAGCCACAAAATACCCCAACGGCACAAGCAACCATCACGGAAACCATTGTCCAAACAACGGAGACCAGGGAGAAAACATGCCTTCAGCACCCCTACGGCATGCCACATAATCCGTGCCTCCCGGCCAGCAACCAAGAGACAACAGAACCAGCGATGACCTCGCGGGAGATAGAGCTAGCCAGGCTCCCCTGCCATCAATTCCACCTGGCCCAACGATGGTCACCGGGCAAGCAGTGCGCCCGCCCGCGGATTATCCGTGACCACCTATCCCAAACTATCCATCGGGATCTTATCTACACATGCCTTGGGCAGGAGCCTACAACCTGTACGCTCTCTATGGCATGTCTACTCACTCAGGGCAATATCATTGGCCCGACTTCAACTTCCAAGGGAAAAGGAGACACCCCTACACCTAACAAGTCATGAACGAACATGTGCCCATGGGTTTCAAGATGCCTTTTCATATAGAACCTTATGGCGGAGAGACCGACCCGCGAGATCACATCAACACTTCTAATTCGGCTATGTCAATACTTGGCATGACGGACGATAAGCAATGCCGAGTTTTCTCCTCGACCTTAAAGGAAGCAGCTCTGAGGTGGTTCTCACTACTACCTACAAACTCGATCCACAGCTTCGAGCAACTGGCTCAGAAGTTCCTCACTCAGTTTGCCAGTACTAAGGAATATCAGAAGAACGAGGATTCCTTTATCGGCTTCCACCAGGAAGAAGGGGAGACCTTGCAAGCCTTCTTAGCCCGCTTCACCAAACTCTTGCTCCAAGTCAAAGGCCTCCAAGATGCCGTTGCAATCTTCGTCATCAAGCAAGGCCTCCGATGTTCACAATTCTATGGGAAACTCAACAAATGTCCCGTCTCTACTTTACAGGAACTGATAGACCGTGCGGAATGATTCATCCAGGAAGAGAATGCGCAGATCGCCAAGGACGAAATGAGAAAATTCCTGATAAGTAGATCCGACATGGAGCGATCCGAGAAAAAGAAGGAGAAGGCGGCAACGGATAACCAAAATTCCAAGGTGAAAAATAATAGAAAGCGCTCACCACCGTGACCTCGAACGCCTCCCAGAGGACGGTTCACCAGCTACACTCCCCTCAACAAGTCCCACGTCGGGGTTCTAGAGGAAATTTACCACTTGGACATGCTCAATTTCCCCCCACAAATTAAGAGGCAGAAGATTGGAAAGCCGGTGGACAAGTCCAAGTACTGTCAATTCCACAAGGACTACGGACACGAGACCAACGATTGTATTCACTTGAAAAATCAGATCGAGGAGCTGATCCGTAAAGGAAAATTGGGCAGATAAATCAAAGAGGAGAGCAAAGCTAACACGGAGCATTCAAGAGAGGCTAGCAACCAAGCACCTACTCGCGGGGTTATCAACGTTATTGCAGGCGGTTTACAAAAACGAACCACCGCGCAACCACAAAACAAGAAGAGGGTGGAATGCTCCATACTCGCCCTTGACTATGCCCCAAAGCATAAAAAGATAAGCGAAGAATCCAAAGGAAACCCTATCACATTCGACGTCACAAATCTCGAAGGGCCAATCCATGACGACCCTATGGTGGTGACCGCAGTCATTGCTAATTACGAGGTCAAATGAGTCTTAATAGACCAAGGATCCTCAGCGAACGTCCTCTATTTCGACACTTTTAAGAAGCTCGGATTGGATGAGGCCAGCATGAGGCCCTTCCCCGACACTCTCATAGGGTTCTCTGGAGCTCAAGTTCCTGCAGAAGGAATCATATCAGCCCGAACGACTATGGGCACTTTACCAAAGGTGGCAAGTCTTGACGTAGATTTCATCATCGTCTCAACACCTTCGGCGTACAACGCCATCTTAGGGCGACCATCCCTGAACAAGCTCAGAGCTGTAGTGTCCACCGCACAGCTCACTATGAAATTTCCAACGCCAAACGGGGTTGGAGAAATCATGGCGGATCAAAAACTGGCACGAGCATGCTACGCAGCAAGCCTAACCAAGACCATCAAGGTCGCTCGCCTTGGTCCCAAAGAAACGCGCGAGGAACCCTCTAAGGGCAAAGAGTCAGGAGCAAACTGCCAAGAATCCGCCCTTCCAGATCAAGCCTCCACCTAAACTCTAAATGCACTTTGCGCGCCCATAAGCACTTTTTGGTCAAATTTACACACGTCTCAGTTTATTTCAAAATTAGGAATCATTACTTTCAGCTTGACTTACGCTAAGCCTGACTAAGGCTATTCGAATCATTTTGTTTACTTCCAGCCTGACTAAGGCCTCTCGAATGTAACCATCTTGTTTATCATTAATCAAAGTCTTCCTTTTGAAAAGAGATATGACCCATATCGGCAAAGCACTCACACAAGTCCCTAGGAAGGGCAATGGGCCGACCGCCCAAAGAAACGCTTAAGAGTCTCAAAGGCGAAGCTAAGATTCCCCCGAAAGTGCGGTTAAATAACCCCTCGGGCGCAAAAAGACCAAAGGAACGTTCACACAAAACACGCTAGCAAAAGTACGCGACCGTCCTGATCACACGGTTCTCATGCAAAAATCTTTTTACTCAGAAGTAAAAGGATAACCAAATTAAAGAAACTGTACTCGTACAAAACCTTTTTGCCCAGAAGTAAAAAGAGAGACAGTTAAAATCATCACAAATTGTCATGAATATAATGGAGAAGGCGTCCGACTATTACAGGAAAAAAAATCCTACATAAACCTACTCTTGGGCATTCCCAAGATCTACGTTGGTTTCGGCCCCCACAGGCCCAACGTTGCCAGCATCCCTCGACGGCCTTCCTTGAACTGCCTCGGCCAGCTGCTGAGAAGTAGCTCCAATCTCTAGAGCACGCACTCTATTAACAGAAAGCGCCTGATGGTCCAGTAGGCAGTCAGCCAGTTGGCGGAGGTAAGCAACGTTCAAAGGAGAGTCATTCTATAGCCGACCTCTGAGCTCACCATCAAGAAGCTCTAGGGAAGGAGGCAGGGAAGCCACCCACTCAGCTGGAAACCTCTCCCCGCGAAGGCGCTCAAGCTGCTTGACCGCCAGCAGCATACCATACATCCTCTGCACCAGCAGCTCTCCTTGGAAATCGGCAACATCAGCCACCTTGCTCTTAGCCTCCAGCCAACTAGCAAGATTCTCGCCGGCACGAGCCTCAACACCCTTCAAAGCCTAACGAAGAGAGTGCAACTCATGCCGACGCTTTTCGACGTCCTCCCAACGGGCGGCAAACTCCTTGCGAGTCCTCTCTAAATCTGATCGCAGAAGCTTAACCTCAGAAGGTTGTGCACCTTCGGCCCTAAGGCGGGCCACCTCGTGAGTCAAGGATCTTACCTCACGGCCTTGGTCCTCGCACTCCAACTCTTTTGCGGACAGCCGCCCGCGCACGTCCTCCAAATTCTTCTTAGTGGCCTCTAGAGTCGAACATCTAGAGGTCACTATTCCAAGAAGCCGGTCTCTATCGAGACGAGCTTCGCGCTGCACAAAACAAGAATGTCAGCAAACAAGGAAAAGTAGACGACAAAAACAACGAAAAACAACAGTACAGAACAAAGATACTTACTACTTGTTTCTCCCACACAGTTCTAGCCTAGTGGAAGTCAGCCAATGCCTCGGCAACATTGCCAAAGGCACGAACAGCCATATTCAGGGGACTGGTGTCCAACCCCCTAGCATTCCTCTCTCCCATATCCATGGGAATACGCCTGCCCAACGCTACCAGTTCGAAAGAAGGTTCTCCCTCCCTCTAATGGCTCGACAGGTTCAGAAGGGCTGACGTCCAACCCCAAAGAAACATCCTTTGTGGCGGTCGTTTGACTCACCACTACATTCCCTCCACCAGAGAGGGCCTCGGCCTCTCCAGCCGCTTCACCAGCTCTGGCCCCTCCAGATGGAGCCTCAGCCATGGTTTCATCTGCAGTGGCCCTTTCACCTACAGGAGAGTCACACATAGGTTCCTCGACCGCCCGCCGAGCTTTCTCGCTGGTAGGTTCATCAGCTCCACCAGCCGAACTTGGAGCTGCAGAGCGAGTAAACAAAACCACCTTTATAGGTGATTGACGGACGGGCACAAGAGAGGGAAAAGTACCCTCCACCGAAGTCACCACCCTCACGTTCGCCGAGTTCGGTTTCCGCTGAGAAAGGCAACAAGTGAAAGTTTTCCTAAGTAGCTTGCTGAAAAGGAACATAAGTCCACAGGCGCCCAACACCCGTAGACTTGGGGGACTTATATAACTACGGAATATTTCCCCTAGGGACAGGTGGCATTGGTCTTCCAAAAGCTCCGCAGTAGCGTGCACCAGTGACACGTGCCACCACTCATCTATCCCCTACGTGGCAGGTACCCATGTTTCTCCTTCTGAGCTTCCGTCCAAGAGACGTAGGAAACCTCCAAGCTTTGAGGGACGACCCACGTCCAACAGGAACATGGGTCGACCACGTCCTCCCCTCCACTTGGTATAAAAGGCCCTCAAGAGCGAGAGTTAGCTTTCCTTACGCTATACACCTCTTAGTAAACTCAAGAGCTTAACGGACAGTACGACTAAGCTCCGCCGTGAGCCGACGTATCGCCGTCCCGGAGACCTCCACCAGCAGAGCTTTCCATAGCTCCTAGAGACCTTTGCTCTCTCATAACCTAAGGCATCCTCCTAGGAGTGGCTCACCCGCCCATAGTACCTTACACACGTCTTAGCCGCACATGACCCAATACAGGAAATTAACCACCTTGCCTAACATCTCCTATAGACGTCATCATGACGAACTACGTGGAATTTGATCCCTTCAAGAGGGCACATAGGCACCTAGGTTCCCACCTAAGGACAAGTCCCCCAAGGTTATGTCCCCTTGCGGTCCTTATTTACAAGTTAAAATTGTCTGAACCAAAATCGACAGTTACAACATTTATAATAAGTTTTGTAATTTTTTTAATTTTTTAAAAAATGATATAAAATAATAATTATTTTATTTTAAAATAATAAAAAATTAAACGTATTATATTTTTTAATTCTTAATTATAGTTGTAGCTCTCCATTTACTATTTTTATTTTTCTCTCTCCTCTCCTCTCCTCTTCTCTTCTCACATCACATATTTTATTTTATATTTTTAATAATTTAAAATGATTTTTTTGATAATAATAATTTAAAATTATATATATATATATATATATATATTGTAACTACGGAATATTTCCCCTTGGGACACGTGGCATTAGGCTTCCAGAAGCTCCATGGTAGCCCGCACCAGTGACACGTAGCACCACTCATCTATCCCCTACGTAGCCAGTATCCACGTCTCCCCTCCTGAGCTCCCGTCCAAGAGACGTGGAAAGCCTCCATGCGTCGTGGGACGACCCACGTCCAGCAAGAACGTGGGTCGACCACGTTCTCCCCCACACTTGGTATAAAAGGCCCTCACCTAGGGGACTCAAGAACAGAACATCAGAAATAGAGACAAGTAACATAGACTCTGGTTGCATTGAAGCCAGACTTAGCTTCCCGCACACAATTCACCTCCCCATTAACCCGAGAGCTTAGCCCACGGCACTACCAAGCTCCGGCCATCTACGGGTACATCTCCGCCACGGAGATCTCCACCAACAGAGCTCCCGACAGCTCCTAGAGACCCTTGCTCTCTCACAACCTAAGGCAACCTCCTAAGAGTGGCTCGCCCATCCGGAGTACCTTAGACACGTCTTAGCCGTACACGGCCCCATACAGGCAATGACCACTCCTAACGGCCCCTATAGACGTCATCATTACGAACTACGTGGACTTTGATCCCTTCACAAGGGTACGTAGGCACCTAGGTTCCTACCTAAGGACAAGTCCCCCAAGGTTACGACCCCTCGTGGTCCTTACTTTCAAAGTAAAATTGTCTGAACCAAAAACGACAGTTACATTGGCGCCCACCGCGGTCTTCCTTAGACCACAATGCCTTGCGCACTCTGCTGCTAAACGGCATTTCTTTTTCGAGGAGTAGGAGTATCCACCTAACGCTCAGAAACCCGCATTCTTCATTTTCTATACAGGAAAGATCTGGAAATGGCCGACTCAAACGTTCCTACGACCACGACCGACGTAATCACTCCACGGCGCAGCGCAAGAAATAGACAGGGGACAGTTGAAGTTGTCACAACGGAAGCAGGTGGCTTGAACACAACCCAACCGTAAAATACTCCGACTGCACAAGAAACCATCACGGAAACCATTGTCCAAACAACGACGACAAGGGAAGAAATTAAACATGCCCTCAGCACCCCTACGGCATGTCGCATAATCCATGCCTACCGGTCAGCAACCAAGAGACAATCGAACCAGCGAGGACCTCGCGAGAGATGAAGCTAGCCCGACTTGAGGCAGAGATAGTAGCCATACGCCAACAACAGTGGGAAGATAACAGAAACCGCTCCTAAGAGAACACTCAGATGTCGGTAACGCCATACAATGCACCTACAGGCCCTTCCAACGACCCTACTGGCTTGCCCGCTATACAATTCGGAACTCTGCCCATGGAATTTGCACGACTATCGCTGACAGCACTGGCTCCCCCGCCATCAATCCATCCTGGGCCAACAATGGTCACCAGGCAAGCAGTGTGCCTGCCAGCGGATTACCCACGACCACCTATCCCAAACTATTCACCAGGATCTTATCTACATATGCCTTAGGCAGGAGCCTACAACCCATACGGCCCCTACGACATGTCTACTCACTCAGGGCAATATTATTGGCCCGGCTTCGGTTTCCAAGGAAAAGGGAGACACCCCTTCGCCCAGCAAGTCATGAACGAACACGTGCCCATGGGTTTCAAGATGCCTTTTCATATAAAACCTTATGGCGGAAAGCCTGATCCGCGAGATTACATCGATACCTTTAATTCGACCATGTCAATACTTGGCATGACGGACGGATAGCAATGCCGAGTCTTCTCCTCGACCTTAAAGGAGGCAGCTCAGAGGTGATTCTCACTACTACCTACAAACTCGATCCACAGCTTTGAGCAATTGGCTCAGAAGTTCCTCACTCAGTTTGTCAACAGTAAGGAATACCATAAGAACGAGCATTCCTTTATTGGCTTCCACCAAGAAGAAGGGGAGACCTTGCAAGCCTTCTTAGCCCGCTTCACCAAACTCTCGCTCCAAGTCAGAAACCTCCAAGATGTCGTCGCGATCTTCGTCATCAAGCAAGGCCTCCGATTTTCGCAATTCTATGAGGAACTCAACAGATGTCCCGTCTCTACTTTACAGGAACTGATGGACCGTGCGGAATGGTTCATCCAGGAAGAGAATGCGCAGATCGCCAAGGACAAAATGAGAATATTCCTGATAAGTAGATCCGACATGGAACAATCCGAGCAAAAAAGGAGAAGGCGACAACGGATAACCAAAATACCAAGGAGAAAAAATAACAGAAAATGCTCACCACCGCGACCTCGAACGCCTCCCAAAGGACGCTTTACCAGCTACACTCTCCTCAACAAGTCTCACGTCGGGGTTCTCGAGGAAATTTACCACTCAGACATGCTCAGTTTCCCTCCACAAATTAAGAGGCAGAAGACTGGAAAGCCAATGGACAAATCCAAGTACTGCCAGTTCCACAAAGACTACGGACACAATACTAACAGTTGCATCCACTTGAAGGATCAGGTTGAGAACCTGATCCGCAAAGCACAATTGGGCAGATACATCAAAGAGGAGAGTAGATCTAACGCGAAACACTCGAGGAGGCTAGCGACCAAGCACCTAGCCGTGGGGTCATCAGCGTCATTGCAGGCGGATTGCAAAAAGGAACCACCTCGCAACCGCAAAATAAGAAAAGGGTGGAACGCTCCATACTCGCCCTCGGCTATGCCCCGAAGTATAAGAAGATAAGTGAAGAATCCAAGGAGAACCCCATCATGTTCGACCTCACAAATCTCGAAGGACCAATCCATGAGGACCCAATGGTAGTAACGGTAGTCATTGCCAATTACGAGGTCAAACGAGTCCTAATCGACCAATAAGGATCCTCAGTGGGCGTCCTCTATTTTGACACTTTCAAGAAGCTCGGGTTGGACGAGGCCAACATGAGGCCCTTCCACGACACTCTCATAGGGTTCTCTGGACCTCAAGTTCCTGCAGAAGGAATCATATCAGCCCAAACGACAATGGGCACTTTACCAAAGGTGGCCAGCCTGGACGTAGATTTTATCATCGTCTCAGCACCTTCGGCATACAACGCCATCCTAGGGCGACCGTCCCTAAAAAAACTCAGAGCTGTTGTGTCCACCTCGACCAGCTGTTGAGAAGTAGCTCCAATCTCTGGAGCACGCCCGCCAATAACGGAAAGCGCCTGGTGGTCCAGCGGACGGTCAGCCAATTGGCGAAGATAAGCAACATTCATGGGAGAACCAGTCTCCAGCCGACCTCTGAGCTCACCGTCAAGAAGCTCTAGGGAAGCATGCAAAGAAGCCACCCATTCAGCTGGAAACCTCTCTCCGCGAAGTCACTCAAGCTGCTCAACTGCTAGAAGCATGCCATACATTCTCTGCGCCAGCAGCTCTCCCCGGAAATCAACAATGTCGGCCACCTTGCTCTCAGCCTCCAGCCAACCAACAAGGATATCGCTAGCACGAGTTAACGACACCACCTTCATAGGTGATTGACGGACGGGCACGAAAGGAGGAAAAGTACCATCCATCGAAGTCACCACCCTCGCGTCCACCGAGTCCGATTTCCGCTGAGAAACCTGAGATGACAGCCTCGAACCAGCACCGGAAGGCCTCTTGAACCCTCCTTTATTCTTGGGATCTGCCGTTGCGGCAACTTCCCTCCTTTCCCTCCCCTGGGGACCACCACCGTCTCCTCTCCCATCTTTCCTCCTTGTTTTCCCCTTGGGATCGTCTTGCTGTCGGACTCTATCAAGAGACAACGGGACAGGCAGTCGAATTTCTCTTCCACCTCCACCAGGCACTACGGCTGAGGCTTCAGCAACTGCTCCTGGAAGAATGTCCTACCCAGATTTCTTCCCCTTACTCTAACTATGGTCACGAGTACGGTTATGAGGGGGAGGAGGAGGAGAAGAAGAAGGAAGATCCTCCAATTCAGTAAAATCAAAAGCGAAAAAGCCATCGCCATCACCGGCCACGGCAAAGTTTTAGTAAAAAATCAAGAAAGGGTGTGAGAACCAGAGAAAGAAAATGAAGCAAGGAGGCAGAGAAATCGTCAAAAAGAAAAGGTAAAACAACAAACTTTCAAACGTAGGGTATTTATAGGGAGCACAAAGGCACGAAGATTCGAAAATCTCCGCCCCCTCGAATCCCGCAACGGATAAAACAATTATCTAGTACATCCATCGTAGGTTGCAGCCACCTGCCCTAGCCGAACACGTGGAGAAAAGGGACGGCCCAGATCTATCATTCGAAAACCAGAGGAACAAAGACCAAAAAGCCCCGGGAAACCGAAGAGTCACACGAAGACATCAAAAGGCCTTTACGAAAAATCCGTAACCGAGGCTAATGATGGCAACTCTCAGAAACGCACCCGCATTAAATGAGGAAAAACGGCTGCAAATTACCCGAAGTCGTAAAGTCAATCAGGCCATGACACGTGGCGGTGACCACAGCCCGCTCCTTCAAAATGCAACCCCTCACAAAGTCTTTTGCCAGCCATTGGCCGCGGACGAGCCTGTTCATGGAGAAGCATCCTAAATGACCAAAAGGCCCCTGACCTTTAAGTTTCCGCCACACACCCCAGAGGGCACTTTCGGAAATTCCCTTTATGCAATGACTCGTCCTCCTCAGAAAGACGCATACTTTCTGCAAAGACGGCTCAAAAACTTGCTGAGGAAGGCAAGCAGTTAGCCACCCAGATCAGGACGCGTGGCATCTTCGACATATCTATTCCCTGAGTGAATCCAGAGATACACAAAGCCTCACGATTTGAATGACCAACCAAGATGGCCAGATCCACTTGTGGACGGGCCCGTTTCGACAAAAAGGCAACAAGTGAAAATTTTCCTAAGTAGCTTGCTGAAAAGGAACTTAAGTCCACGGGCGCCCGTCACTCGTAGACTTGGCGGACTTATGTAACTACGGAATATTTTCCCTAGGGACACATGGCATTAGGCTTCCAGAAGCTCCATGGTAGCCCGCACCAGTGACACGTGGCACCACTCATCTATCCCCTACGTGGCTGGTATCCACGTCTCCCCTCTTGGGCTCCCGTCCAAGAGACGTGGAAAGCCTCCAAGCGTCGTGGAACGACCAACGTCCAGCAAGAACGTGGGTCGACCACGTTCTCCCCCAGACTTGGTATAAAAGGCCCTCACCTGGGGGACTCAAGAACAGAACATCAGAACTAGAGACAAGTAACATAGACTCTGGTTGCATTGAAGCCAAACTTAGCTTCCCGCACACAATACACCTCCCAGTCAAGCCGAGAGCTTAGCCCACAGCACTACCAAGCTCCAACCATCTATGGGTACATCTCCGCCACGGAGATCTCCACCAACAGAGCTCCTGACAACTCCTAGAGACCCTTGCTCTCTCACAACCTAAGGCATCCTCCGAAGAGTGGCTCACCCGCCCGGAGTACCTTAGACACGTCTTAGCCGCACACGGCCCCATACAGGTAATGAGCACGCCTAACGGCCCCTATAAACGTCATCATTACTAACTACGTGGACTTTGATCCCTTCACAAGGGTACGTAGGCACCTAGGTTCCTACCTAAGGACAAGTCCCCCAAGGTTACGACCCCTTGCAGTCCTTATTTTCAAAGTAAAATTGTCTGAATCAAAAACGACAGTTACATATATATATATATATATATATATATATATATTTCTTAAACTTAAAAAAGCATATTATTAATCAGAATCCTATTGAAAGGCCAAAAAAATAGGCTCGAGTATGAGTATTGAACAGCATATACAAAAAGCTAAGTTATCTGTATGGTTTTCCATACTAAAACTTTATTCAACCTAGCAATGGCACTGACCCATCCATTATGGTTCTGTTTCTCTTCATTGGCATCCTTCGACACATTTCATAGACTAAAAAATTCCATGCCAAACCTCACAATTGTAAGTAATTTGTTTCCTTCATCAAATGCAAATTCATAATTTGACAACTGATAGCTTAGAGTGGTAGTCTAACACAAGCCAATTGACTATAAGTCCCAAAAAAATATCAAATTGTGTGAATCACAATATCTTATTGTCATTAATGTGTAGCATTCACAGTTCTTAGCTGCTCTGAAGTGTAAAGTCATGAAAATAACAAGATATGAAAACTGATAAAGTGAAATCCTCAAAGCTGCTTCAAGTTTTTGTTGTCAATCACATTTCCACTATGCAAAAAAAGATCACTCAGAATTTCACCTTGAATACCAAATAGTCATTTACCATCCAAGCTTGTCAAGCGGAACAAGAAAATATTAATTTCAGAAAATTTTAAACTTGTGAAACAATGGATCGGTAATTTTGACAATAAGAAGAACTAAGTATAAATTCTAGCATATTCCTGAACTTACGTACATACATCAAAAGTACATTTGAACTAGGTGGCAGAACATTAGACAAATTGTAATTTGGGGTTTGCAAAATCAACAACTATAACCAATGAAATGAAACAAAGATCATAAGTTAACTCGAGAGAAAATAATAGGACTAAACCTCTTTCGATTTCTTCTAGCAGCTTCTCTAGCTTTCCTCTTCTTATTCTCATGATGATTCTTGAAGAATCTCCTCTGTTTACATTCCTGAATCATGTCGGCCTTGAGGACCTCTTTTCTGAACCGGTTTAGATAGCATGTTGAAGTCCCACATCGCTTAGTTAAAGGGCTCACAAGTTGTATATATAGGCTGACTGATGTAATCCTCTCCCCTTGAGAGATCTTTTAGGTGACTTGGACCTCCTAAGATGGTATTAGAGCAAGCCTGGGTATGTGTGGATGGATAAGCCTTACTGTGGGTTGCCCTGGAGATAGCTCTTTGGCTTTACGCTCCTATGTCGGGTGTGGGGGGCGTGTTGAAGTGCCACATTGTTTAGTTAAAGGGCTGACAAGCTATATATATAGGCTGAGGTAATCCTCTCCCCTTGAAAGCTCTTTTAGGGTGAGTTGGGGCTCTTAAGATGTTGGCCTTAAGATAGTAGCTTATCTTCAGGCTCGTTCTCGCCCACTATGACCTGAATGTTGTATGCTGATTTGAAGAAAAGTGTATTTGAATACGCGAGTGCGGGGTACACGATGGATGAGAAATCACTTGCAGAAAGAGAAGAAAAGGACAAAGAAGAAGTAGTCGGGAGGTCGATGGGGGCCACCAGCGACGACCATCCCGATGAGGTTTGAGTAAGATGGAGCTGTGTGGGGAGACAATGGAGGCAGGTAGGATATTGGTATAATGACTTTAAAGGAAGCAAGGAGGAGAAAAAGCTTGAAAGCTGAGAGACGGCCATAACCCAATTCTTAGTTTCTTACTTCGGCTTTTCCTAGTTCTCTCTGTCATTTTGATCGAAGCATCTTGCTTCCAATTACAATTAGGGGTGTTCACAACCGAACAAAATCGATATACTTGAACCAAATCAAACTGAATTTAACACAAACGGAATAAAATCGATCAATGTTTGGTTTGGTATGTCCAAAAACCGAATCAAACCGCATACACTTATATGTATATATATGTACATATTATGCTAAAATTTCTAAATAAGGTTTAAAATTTGTTTTTAGAAGGTTAGATTAAATTTAATCAATCTAAAAATTTAATTTTAGAACTAATTTGATTGTATATTGTAAGTAAATGAAATATTACTAAACTTTTTTTTATTATTTATATGAATAAAACTATATGTTTTATTAATAAACTTAAATATGTAAGTTTGATAACATAAAAGTCCCAAACGTCAAACCGAACCGCTCGTTTATGGTTTGATTTGATGCTATTAACTTAAACTGATAAGTGCACTAATTTCTTACCAAAAATCGCCCAAACCGCTTGCCAACACCCCTAATTACAATTGCCCTTTACATTGACAAGGAAGGGGTTTAGGTCCCACATTATTGTGCAGTCCGAATGTGGGCCGACACGTTCTGGTTGGGCTCTTGTCATTTAACAAAATGGGCTTTTGTTGGGCTCAACAGGGGTTTATTCAGGAAAATTAAAAGTGTATTATATACTTGGTCAAATGCCCATTTTGGTCCTCTATGTTTCACACAAGTTTTAAATTGGTCCTTTATCTTTCAAAAGTTCTATATTGGTCCTTTATGTTTCTCAAAAGTTTTATATTTGTCCTTCAGGTTTCATTGAAGTTCTATAATGGTCTTTTATGTTTCATTGAAGTTCTATATTGATCCTTTATGTTTCATTGAAGTTCTATATTGGTCCTTTATGTTTCATTGAAGTTTTATATTAGTCCTCTATGTTTTATTAAAGTTTCATATTGGTCCTCTTAGCATGATCAGAGTTCAATACTTGGTAGGTTATTTTGGAGTGACAATTATAAGCCATATACACACACACACACACACATGATGTTTAAAACCTGTGACCCAAGATCTGAAACCCAAAGATAAGGTTGCCTATGGCATGCAGGAATGGTGTTTTAGGGATGGAATGGAATGAACAGAATTGGAAGAGAAGGTAATGGAATTTTAAAGAAAAAAATATGTTTGGTATGCAAAAGAAATGATGGAAAATTTGAGAAGTTAAATTTGTAAAAAGACTAAAATACTCATAATGTTATATTAAAAATAAAAAAACCAAGAATCCCCCAAGTTTCTCCAATGCAATCCCCTCCGACCTCCCATTGTCCAACATCTCTCTCTCTCTCTCTACAGCATTAGAGAATATCCCAATTGCAAAGATAGAGGCTGATCGAAAGAGGAAGAAAGTCGACGGTGGAGGAAATTAAAGAAGTTGGTGATGACAACGACAACGTGGGGATAGTGAAAAAGAACGGCAATTTCATCAAAACAATTTTAATTCCATTGGTTAAAGGTCATTTCCATAACGTCGTAGAAGGAATAGGTATTACCATATGGGTGGGAAACTAATTTCCTTAGTAATCAAGATTCCCATCACCTTAGCATACCAAGTTACCAACCATGGTAATGTGTTGGAATTTGGGCCAATTACCTTTCCATTGGTCCAATTTCTTGTTACCAAATATAGTCTAAAAGACTTAATGAGGAAGCTCAAAGATGACAGGTTTAAAGAACATAAGCCCAAGATTATGAAAACTAAGTCACAATTGAAGTAGGCCAATTAGACTTGAGTTTGACTAAAAAAAATTAGACTTGAGCGGAAGTGTTGAAAATGTATAAAGAAAGAAAAATAAAAAGTCTCAAATTGACTTGCTATGAAAAATATAGTTTAGGACTATACCATGTGCGAGGATGTCAAGTCAAATTTCCTTAAAGCTTGGTTGAAAGTTTTACAAAAAGTATATACCAAATCTGATGTAATATTAAAATAACAATTCAACATCAATATTTATATCCATGAAGTAATAATTTACTTAATAAATTTAATTGTCATGCAATTAAACTATGCCTATCATTCAAAAAAAAAAAAGAGATGATAATTTTCCATAAGAAAATATAAATATATAATATTAATAAAAGCTTCAAAACTTACCATCATCATCCGAGTCATCACTATCATTCTCATTGCTATTGTCTTGCACCTTCTCTTTCCCTTTTCTCTTTTTCTCTTCGGCCTCCTTGTTTTGATCATCCTCAATCACAAGTTCTTCAAACTACTCAAATATGAAAAAGATAATATCGTTAGTATCTAAATGAGGCTATGCAAAAAGTGTTAAGATGCTAAATGATCTCATTGAATAAAGTTTACCATTAAAATGATGCAAAAATTTAGTCAAATCATTTCAAAGTTGAACCAACCAAATTGGCAAGACATCTAATTATCCACACTATGCATTATATCAACAAAATAATAAAGCAACCATTTTTTCTATTTTAAACTAAAGAAGTTTCTTTTCCAAAAGGGTAAGTAGAGATTTCATTTGAAAATGGAAGTGGGAGATAAACTACACAAACAGCACAATCCATAAGAAAACTCCCCAACAATGTAGCCAATTAATAGTAATAGAGTCAAAATTGATTGGTTAAAACCAAAATCAGCAGTAAAAGCATAGATACTAGAGCTATAAAAGTAGGAAAACTATAAAATCCAAGATAAACCAAAAGTAATGTAATAACAAAGTGAGGAAACAAATTAAAGACCTTATCTAGAAGGTAGTTTAGATCCTAACCCAAACATCATGAGAAAACAAAGCTTTGTATTTGTATGGGGCCAAATCAAGATCATCCTCCTTTTTTATGCTAGTTTCAATTGATTTAAAAAGTTGTTCATATGACCATTTTGGTTTTGGCAACTTTAACTCAATAAAAAGAGTCAATTTGTTTGTGTGGATTGTTTTACCAAAAAAGTGTTCATATAACCATTAAAATTTTCTTAAATTATCTTCGTCTTCCATAAAAAAATGACAGAAATTTGGTCAATTGTGGATTTTCAACTACTAAGACAAGGGCCGAATCGATGAGGCAAGTTTTTATGAACAAGGATTTCACTAGCCAAGATTGGGTCAACAAAAAAACCTACCGAGTGATGGTGAGAGGCAAAATAACGAGGCTTAATAGATCGGACAAAATGGTAAGACACCCAAGATAATGATGAGAAAAAAATCGCATACCATAATCTAGGGTTAGCGACAAACTTATATTTTATTTTAAATTAATCAATCATAAATTAATAAAGTACAAATTCCCATAACCTAACTCTAACAACACTAATTTTCACATTAACTTTGGCAAAGAAATTAAATGTATCAAATGTTCCAAAAAAATTACCTCATGAAGAGGAAAGTCTTCTGATGGTGGCAGTGGGGGAAGTTCCCGAGGAGAACCTGGTGGCAATGGAAATGGAAAATGTTCAGGGAAACTTACGGGGCTAATTAAGTTTGGGGAAAGCTCCAAAGGAGGATCTGATAGTATTGATAACGAAGCGAATTCGGGGTTGTCCATAATGTTAACCAAGTCTTCTAGAGACGAAGCCGAAGAATTTCGAGGTGCGTTCATGTTTGAAAGAGAGTCCTAGGGCTAACACAGATCTTCTTGGGATGATAACAACGGAGGAAGATAGGTGGTGACTGTGAATGAGAGAAGACCAATGAGAATTGAACTATATATATGCAAATAAGAAACATAATAAAGGAAAAAGATAAAATAAAAGTAAATATTACACTACTCACCCTACTTATTCTTCTAATTACAATAATGCCCTAAATCTAAATAAAATTGCAATGGATCAATAAATTAATCCTTTATCATCTAGTTTTGAAAATTTAGCTATATTAAACTACATATTATTAATATCCAAATTGCTTAATTTATCTTCTCTACTCAATCTAATCTTGGCCTTCATTCTTGTCAATTTTCTTTTATTTGTAATCATCTAGCTCTTTCAATTTTGCTAAGTATATGTATTAATGGAGCATTTTCAAACCCATATATTCACCAATTAATGAGAATTGGGTCTAACAAAAAGAATTAATTCCTCAAACCATACATTCACATTAAAAAAAATGAAATCGTCTATATATTGTCCAAAGAGATGAAAACGAATATATATAGATATAGATATATATATTATAGAGGATATTTTAATAATTTTATATAATTAAAAGTTTTAAAAAATTATTTTCTAATTTAATAATGTTCGAATTTCTTGAGAGAGTTTTAGACAAGCATAGGGTAGGGATGACAATGGGTAGGGTCTGGGTAGGATACTGCGTTCCCTGTCCCCGGCCCCGATAGTCAATATTTTCCCCATCTCCGTCGGGTATGAAATTTGATACCTGTCCCCGAACCCATCGAATACTTAGATCCCCAGACCCGGCCCCGGACCCGTAAAATTTACTATTTTTTCTATAAAATTTGCTACTTTCATCACAAGTACTTTAATCACAAGTATTCAACACACATTCATAAATTTAATTACTTTCAAATTTAAGAAAAACAAACTTTAAACACACAATTTGATATGATATATAATATATTTTTATATAAAATATTTTAATATATTCTATCATCGGGTCCGGGTCCGGGGTGAATACACCCTTACCCGTCCCCGGACCCGAACTTTTACCCATTAAAATCTCCAGACCCATTTTTTCAATACCCAGACCCGGACCCAACGGGTAAATTTTCCGGGTACCCATTGGGTCCGGGTAAGATTGCCATCCCTAGCATAGGGTGATGCAAACTTGAAGTTTTATATTAGTCCTCTATGTTTCATTAAGTTTCATATTGGTCCTCTTAGCATGATTTTATTTTTGGCTTAAACAACGTCGTTTGAGTGTTTTTAGTGTATCTGAGGCCATGTCAGCTATCTGATACACGTAGGAGAGATTATGTGTCCACCTTGGCACGCCACATCAGTAGTTAACTTAAGAAATTGATGGATTTGGATGGAAGGACCAATTTAGAACTTCTGGGAAACATAAAGGACTAATTTAAAACTTTTGAAACCTAAAGGATTAATTTGAAACTTGAGTGAAACATAGAGAACCAAAATAAACCTTTCACCTATATACTTTAAAGTTTAAATAGTTACTTTCTCTAATTGATTAATTGTTGGTAGGGTCAAATTTTAATTTACTATTGCACAACTTTGTAACTTTTTACAAGTTTTCCACCGGATTAAAGATTAAGCTCATAGAATTAGATTAACAATTTTTTTGTTTGTTTGTTATATATTAAATGAACATGTTAGCATTGCTTGATCCATATAACTGACCCTATCTAGTGAAAAAAGATTTTGGTTGTTGTTTATTATATATTAAATATCAACTACATGAGATTACACACTAATGTAAGTTTTAAAAAATGTAACAAAATATCAACATAATAATTACACATATTTTCAGGCCAAAAATAATAATAATAATTACACATCATAAAATGACATTGAATTGGAATAGAAAGGAAGTTAAATTTCAATAATTCAACTATTGGGAAAAGGCACAATAATTACAAGTATTAATGTTGAATGCATTTGAAATCTGTAAATGGATATTCGCGTCATACAAAAATGGCTAATTTTGGAACCCTACTCATAAACACAAGTTATAAAAGGGATTGGACGAAAAGAAGAGAGAGAATTACAGTGAATTGTGAATTCTTAAGAGAAAGAGGCTGTACACAAGTGAAATCAATCATACAGAACGGAATAGGATCAATAATCTCCGTTTAGATGGGGAATTTTAATCGTCACATTGGAAGGGAGAGCAGGACTTGTCTTGAATGAACTTTTTGCAGACTCCAAGGCTCGGGAAGTTTGAAGAGCCATCTCCGCATGGAGTTGAATACATTTCATAGCCATCTAGTTAACAACAAATTATTAAAACAAACGACTTAATCATCACAAAATTAACTGCACAAGTAAATAAATGCAACTCCATGCACCAGAGATAACTCAGGAGGTTTGAAAAAGGAAGAAATGAGATTCTAAAATCTAAACCTTGTCCTTTTGGAAGCTTCAAAATTCTTTTTTCTTACTTACCATATAGCATTCTCTATCTGAGTCCGACTCGGCTACATCGAGTGCCCATGTTCGAATCCATTCAAGGCCTGCAGATATATCAAAATTTCCTTCCAGCAAGGCAGATGCAATGTAAGTTGGGTGAAGAGCTATCACTATGCATGCAGCTGCAAAAAGTACAGATCTTCTCACATATGCTTCCTTGTGATGGCATACCTCCCTGCATACACACACACACGTAAACTTGCATCAGCAAACCAGAGAAAAACAGTAAATCAACCAATGTGTATATAAATTGAAGCCTCTAGTATAATGAGAAATTCTTGAGTAAATATAATGTGCCAGCTAGTTGTATAATAAATCACTAAAATCTTACAAAACTTACTTTTGCAAGTTTCTATATGCTCCTTGCTGTAACACCTATATGTTAATTCTACTTAATTGAACAATACAGGCACACTTTTGTAGGTGAGATTAGGGTTTTAGACTATAATATTAAGTTTTATTAAATCCGTTAGGTCCTCTCACAGTTTGAAATCAAAAAGAAAAATCACTGCCTCGGCCGGTGTACCTGGATCTTAACATATCCAGAAGTGATGTAGCTAGTGCAGATGCTTCCGGATGCATGGCTAAAGATTTCATACAAACCCCAAGCATATGGATGAGTTTCCCCAGGACGATAAAATCCCTACCAAGCAAGTCAACACCATGTCTTTTCTTATCAAATCCCTCCATCGCAGGGAGCATAAACGCAGCAGCATAAACAGGAAACTTGTTTTGGGAACATTCCATCATGTTTTCTTGGATAGAAGGTGATCTCAAACTCCATCGCCGTGTCTTTCCTTTTTTGATTTGATTAGATTTAGAGGGAAGTTCCCTCTCATAGCTGTTTGACCAATTCAACAAAGTTCCTGTTCCTGAGATCTCTTTCCAGGAACTAGCTCCAGGAGGCCCACTGCTGCTAGGCAAGAACCATGGTCTGGTATCTGAAACAACTGATATGAGGGAACTAGTCTTATGTTTGGGTTTCATAATTTTTGATTCAGCAAGCTCCTGAGCTGCTTCTGTCATAACATCTAATATCATAATGCGTTGGCTGATATCCAAATTAGGTGAATATAATAGCTTGTTTGTCGTATCCAGTGACTCAAATGGGCAGGTGACTAGCAAGGCAACTAATGCCTTTTGTCTTTTTTCTTCAGTTGATTCTTCTGCTCCTTCTACAGATATATCAGAGCAACGAACCTGAACAAGAGTTCTGGTGAGATCCCCTGCTATGTGTTTTAGTTCATCAGGGGATGTTCTTATGAGCTTTTCAGCAACATCAATTGCCCTTTCCACCTGCAACAAAAATGAACAAGTTAATCAACATCTACAAGTATTTCTACACCAGTTTTCAACCCAAAAAAATAGGACACCGGGGAATTTGTGCTCAGGTGAGTCAGAATTTCATAGGATTATAAACTGACATGATTTTGGCTTCACGTCCTTTAGGTCAAACTCAAAGTATTGCATTTCTATCCAAACAGATATGCTATACAGAAGTGCTCATAAGGGCTGGTTTAATAACAGCTCATAATTAAACAGCAATGAACAAGACTAAAACAACATTACATTAGGCATAATAGTATATTATTAGCATTTAACTGAGAAAACTTATATTGCATAAGAATGCAGAGAAGCGGCAAGTAATCAAGATGCAATTAAAAAATAGCTGTCGGAACTAATAACTAACCCCATCAGCATCATCAGTTTTTCGAAGAGCCGCAACTACATCAGCCAACTGTGAGATTCTTTTTTTCAAATCCGAGTCATCATCTAACAAGTCATATGGCTGTAAAGATGAATCACTTGAGGAATCTGAATTTTCACTTTGACTGTCATCATCATCATCATCATCAAAGTCTGATTCAAGATTTAGTGAAGCTGGATCAATAATCTCATCTGGATCAAGCACACAAAACTCCAATAAATTCTTTCTACTCTTTTTACTCTTGCCTATCTCTTTATCAGAAGGGGAACCAGAGCCCCTCTCGAGATCTAATACTGTTGATATTTTTGTTTCTCCCACACCATTTTCTTTGCAATTTGAGGCAGCCAAAGTCCCTTTCTTGGGGACAGTCAACCCAAATTCCCAATCAATTGTCTCGCCATCGTAGCTATCATCAAGGTACAGAGGATTTTTTGGATCAATAACTTTTGACAATACTAAAGCAACAGAGCTAGCCATTTTTCGAACTAAATGATTTGGACTCTCCAGTCTACCTGGAAAAATTTACACAAAACATTAGATGATGTATGCCAACTGCTATTTCTTCAAATAAAGAAGGCAACAATTTGGCATTGGCTAGCGCCTGTTCTTCAACAGGTTTAGAAAATTCCTAAGTGACCTAATCTCCTAATCTAAAATATGCCTTGTTCTCATCACTATTATCAAGCAATCTAAACTTTATAAGTAAAGAAGAATTACAGCTAACTCCTTGAAGAATCAAATGCATGACATCCTTCGTCTCATCTAACTCTTCTTTAGACATTGTCTCCAGGGAAAGGCCTAGAGCAGCAGAAACATCTGAGACACATGTCAAGGGCAACATAAACTTATCACATTATAAAGTATGGCATCAATTGCAGACAGTACTCAGAAGAAGAAAGTGTGTGAGAATGTACTATATGTATAAGGAAACAATTAGCATCAAATTCGAATTATGTTTCTCTGCTTCCAAACTTCTTTTAAGGATGGATGCATAATTAAAAAGGATACAAGCTTGCTGCTCAATAGATGCTGTTTGCACAAATTCTTTCTTAGACCATACAGCCACCAGATGCTGGACTGTATTGAAGAGCCTAGGGCGACTATCTCCTGATAAAATGGTACCAGGTGGGCATTCGTGAACAGAAAATTGAAGTATCCATTTCAGACAGCTTACAGGAAATATTTTCCAAAGTAGGAATTTGTCAACAAACATAGACCTGGGGAGTAGTCATGGAACAGAGAAGAAAAAAAATAAAGTCAAAACAATATAACAATATATATTAATATTGGCATATAATTACTCTTCTTTATTTTTAAAAATAGACAGCTCATGGTATGTTTCATAATTTCATCACAGGGCAGAGGCATAACAACAATGTAACTATGTAAGAGCAGGAAAAATCAGGTGATCACTAACAAACTATAAAGAATATTATAGCAACGGTGGAATAGCTCCAATAGACCCATTTCGTGCATCACTTGAAAGTTGAAACAATATATATATATATGTATATATATATATATATTGTGTACAAAAATGTAAAAGGTAGATAATTGCTCTAGCTCCAAGACAAGTTGCACCACAATTACTGGATGTCAATAAGATTTGAACTGTAGACATCATGGTTGACACAGCCCAGAATTTCCATTTGAGCCAACCATGTTGGCAAACGCAGAAAACATTGATGCGTATAACGTATTCAAAGATATTATTGATAAATTAAAAAAAATCAATTAAGGTCAATATTTATATACTTTCCCTGTATTGAAATGGGACAGTGCCTATCCAGCACCTTAGCATTGGTCTTACTTGACAAGGTACACAGTCCCGGAATACGAATGATGAAAAGGCTAAAGGAGAAATATTTTCCACCCTAGCATGATAAATGTAACTAAGAAGTGACAAATATGTCCACAAACCTAAAAGAAGCCTGAAGCTTAAAACTTCGATGAAACAACAGCCATAGAACCCAATAGGCTTGAATATCACTTGCATGCTGAGTTGCTAGCTGATGCAAAATCTGCTCAGATATTCTTTCCACAGTATAGGGATCCCTAATTGCTTCCAACATTCTCAACCAGAAAAAAGAGTCTGGGTTTAACTCAAGCAATTCTTCAGAAACTAAAGCACTACTTGATAACAGAGTCTGGACATGACTCAGAACTCGGGGTATAACTTCACTTGATAACAGGTCTGCAAGAAAAAAAGAGTCAATCAGGAAACAATTTTATTGACATCTAACAGCCAGTCCATATGCAATAACAATTCACAACACTAAAGGCAGTATCACAACACAGAATGGCTCAAAAGTTTGAACAAGAGGTTGCTACAACTTTAGAATTTATCTTTAAAGAAAAAGGGGATTTTTTTCTCAGGGCAATTAAAACTTTGTAAGAAGCAAAAAACAATATATTTCACCAAGGTAGAATCTAGAAAGTTTATAAAATACAATATAGACATGAATATACACACGCATATAAACTTGTTCCAGTGCCTGAAATTTTCTAGTTACCAGCAGAGCCACGGCGAGAAATGCGAGAAAACAATTCCCCTACAAATATCAGAGTACCGTTATTGTCCTTTACACCAAAGATATCAGCTTTATCTGGCGGAATCATATTGTTTTCTTTTGCCAATGAGAGTAGTTGGATGACAATATGCTTGAAGAACACACTACTCTTGGTGAAGAAAAAACATGGAATTATTTACAAAGGAACTTAGAATCCCAATATCATCTGACAAAAATCTTTTCAATAAATTATCATGTCAATGCAAATAATGAAACAATATATGTTGAATTGTTGATCAAGTAAACAAGAAGTGCAAAATCATGTATACACAACACAGTCTACATGCTAACCAATCCAAGACTAAAACATCAGGATACTGCGAGGACAATGAAGTTGGAGAGTTCATTCTTGCTTTGTCAGGAATAGATGCAACAATCTGTGCCACTCTAGATACAGCTGACTTGAGCTGTTCATTTGTATAAACTTTTGATCTAGAAGGATCACCAAACTCTCTTGCTAACTGGAGCACTCCATTATTTTCAAGCAAGCACAAAACAAGCAATCTGTAGATTTTAAAATATGAATTAGTTTTCTTGATGTTACATAATTTCAGGTTAAAAACACCGGATAATGCAGAATTATGGTTATCAGTTGTGACAACATCATCAAAACTAAAACATGATATTATTGCAATCATCAAATTCGAGGAAACCAAAAGGTAACAGGACAAACAGTCACTGTGCCATGGTATTAAAGAAAAAAAAACATATGCAGGAGCAGGAGATACTGTAAAGAATAAAAAAAAGTACACGTGCTTCACTAGTGGTTAATCCTACAACTACATAAGAGTGGCAGATGAGAATCAACTTCTAGATGAATAGTAAGGGCTGTAAGGCAAAGAAACAGCATTCCAAAGACAACAGAATAGTAACAATCACACCTTTCGGAATTTGAGAGGACAGCATTAATATCTTGAATATCACTCCCATTCTGCGACAGTGAAAGAACCAAAATCTGCACAACCTCAGTGACAAGTCCATGGACAAAGAAAGCATCATAGACATGTTTTTGTGCTGAAAAGGGAAAACAGGCCAGCCAGTTGGAGGCAACATCTGCAGGTAATTGCATCTTAGATTAGAAACACGGAAGAAGCAAAATGCTAATACTATCTGCAGAGGAAAAATGAATAGGGCCAAAACATAACATAACGAAGAAGTGAATCCTACATAGAAAGAGTCATGAGTCAAGAACTAAATTCTTAGCCACATACTCAAACGTGTGCCTATGTATACTTAAAAAATCCAACAATTAAAAATACCCAAACAATCAGAACGTGCATTGTAGGAATGGTTCCTAATCTATGACTGCAAGATAAGATATAAATTTTAAACTGTGTTACCAAGTAACAAGAACCGAGCCAAAGTGGGAAAAGCAACCCCTTGGTAAAATGCCTGCCACCAGTCAGCCCGCTCTTCTGCTGAAGGAAGTTTGATTCGTAAGACCTGAATAAGGCATAACAAGAAAACATTTAAATGGTGAAAATTTAGTTTAAAAGACATCAGTACCACATTTCAAAACTTCCAAGGCATGAATGACAAACCTGGTCTCGGTAACTCTCATCAATGACACCTGCCAAGTTCCAGACACCCAAACCAATTAATCCTTTTTTTTCAAATCAATGCGTAATCACATTCCAACAACTCAAACCGAACAAAAAAAAAAAACTGAAAAATAAGTTTAGATAAAGGCATAAAGCCTTCATATTCATTTCGGAAAACAACGGAAAATATTAGAAAAAGATTTGGTTCGACCCTTCACTTTCCAGTTCCACTCCATCCAGGTTCATTTACTTCCATGAAAACTGAAAATCATCAAAGTACTAATCCGTAATATTGCCGCTAAAATGACGACCCAGCACCGAAACGGATGAACCCAGGGAGAGAACAAGAAAAAGCAGAAGAACAACCGAAAAATCGAGGAACTGTGCATAGCACTAACCTGAGAGAAGAGAAGGTTCAATGGGGAAAAGAAGGGCAGCTATGGAGTGAAGCGCACAAATGACTTGATCAACGTGCTTGGCACTCTTAATAGCTGATATTACTTCGCCAATCTTGTCAACCATTGCAGCTTCCAATTCTCTTATCTTTGAGCTCGGCTCCTCCATCTTCCCAAGCAGAAGTTTTTCTTCAATTTTCCTGTTACGAACTGTTTACAGCACGATTGCACGACTTTCTTCTGGGTTCTGAGAAATCACATTGCCATAACGATGCCAAAACTATCTCGTTTAAGAAATTCCAGAATATAAAAAGAAGGTCAAAATCGCAAATTGGTCCTTCATTTGCACTAAGTTTTATATTGGTCTTTTATGTTTCAAAAAGTTTAAATTGGTCCTTTATGTTTGCAAGAAGTTCCAAATTGGTCCTTCCATCCACTTCCGTCAATTTCTTAAGTTAAGTGCTGATGTGGCGTACTAACGTATCCATCTAAGCTGACATGTCATGCCAAACCATTGCCACATCAGTGCCACGTCATCATATATGATAGTAGATGATGACGTGGCATGACACGTCAGCTTAAATGGACACGTAAGAGAGATGATATGTACACCTTAGTATGCCACGTCAGTACTTAACGAAAGAAATAAACGAACTTGGACGAAAGGACCAATTTGGAACTTCTTGCAAACATAAAGGACCAATTTAAACTTTTTGAAACATAAAGGATCAAGATGAAACTTCGTGCAAACATAAGGGGCTAATTTGGCGTTTTGACCTAAAAAGAATTTTGTTTTACAAAAAAAGGCTAAATTATCATTTTAGTCCTCTATGTTTCACTGAAGTTTACTTTTGGTCCCTTATGTTTCAAAAAGTTGTTTTAAGTGCTTTATATTTTATTTTTTGTCATTTTGACTAACACTGTTAGTTTATTCTATTAAGTGTTGATGTTGACACTTACGTGGCACGAGTCTCTCTCTTACGTGTCCATCTAAGTTGACATGGCTAGCCATGTCATTAGCCATGTCATCTTCTTCTTCTTCATCTCATTCTCTCCCATTTTCTCTTACCTCCTTCATACCCTTCCTTCCCTCCTCCTTCATCCCCATTTTCTATGATTGCAAAAGTTCAAAAGCTTCTTCCTGCCTTCAACAATCTCATCAAAGAAATTGTCAAGCTGACCCACAATGTCCTCTGTCCCAGATCTCAGAACTCCAAAACAACCTCTCAAATTCTCCACTCTCGCTCTTATTCCAACCTCTGTTTCCCACTCCACCACCATCCTTTGCGATACAAGTCTCTCCAATTCTCCTCTCAGCTCCTCCATCACCACTAGCTGTCCGATCTTTGATGCCACTCGCTGTTGTAACAACGGCGATAAGTCAAACCCTCCGATAGCGATATCAGATGGAACGCGTTCATCGTCGTCGGCGGTTTTGCTTTCTCGGAATTCTCAAACTCCATTTCCTACTCTATTTCCATTTTCTTCCTTAAGCTCTTCAGAACGGGCTTCTTGAACCACGAGGAGTCCATGACCTTGGAGATTGTTACTCTAGTGTTTGGATTCGGATCAAGAAGCTTCGTGATGAGTCATCGCACCTCCGAGGAGAACGTAAAGGATGATGCCGCAGGAACAGAGATCTGCCTTGGCGCCCATGGTTGTCAAAATCTCGTTTTTAATCGTAAAATCGTACATTTTTACATTTCTATCCCTGCCATTCTGGTCATGTCTCACATAGACTCGAAAAATGCTCAAACTCGGGTAGAATCGTAAAAATCGAGTAAAATCGTTAAAAAGGAGTTTTTAAACGAGTCAAAATAATTTTAGTATTTTAAAGTAAACTGACCCAATTTTAAAAGAAGTAAAAGGCCCAGCCCACGACTTGCTTCATGACCCACTACCCAAACTAAAATCCTAAGTAAAAACAAGCTAAACACTAAACCTAGCTGTTCTCTTCACTAAACCTAGCATTTCTCTTCACTCTTCAGTCTCAACTTTGTCTTCTCTCTTCACTCTTGTTCTCTTCACATCTTCATCTTCATTGAAGCGTTAGGCTATAAAGGATTTAAGGTATGACATTGTTCTCTAATCTTTAACTCTATTATTATAATTTTTAAGGCAACATATGTTCTATATTCACATCTTCATCTTCGTTCATTAATTTGTTGATTATTTTCTGATTATTTTATCCTTGTTGGTTGTTGCCCTACCTGACAATGCTATTATGCTGCCTCATTGTTGATATGCTTCTGCTCAAGTGTCCATTTCAAGATTCAACACTCAAGGCATTTTTTTTTCAAGTCTTGATGCTACCTTCTTGTTGTTCTGCAATTCGGTGTGTTTTTTATTTGTTCGTTGTTCTTTACTTTAGCATTTGTTCTGCACTTCTGGAATTGTTTCTTACTTTCTTTCACTTTTTTTCATTTTTTCTTTTGTTTAGATTTATAGGGTAAAGCAGTAAAGCTTCTTCATTTTGATCCTCTTTCATTTATTCATGTATATTTTATATATTTCTATTCTATATATTGTTATTGGTGTTTCTTTAAAATGGTGATTTTGATGGCGTAATATTAGTGGAGGTGCTTATATTGATAAATGATAATGCTGATTTTTTTTTTCTTTTCTATATTTTAGTATTTTATTCCTTTCATTGAGTGCTTGACTGCTTGTCCATCATGGTTGAAAGTGGGGCTAGTGGTAGTGGTGCTGAAAATGCAAGTGGTAGTCGTAGTGGTAGTGGTTTAGTTAGAAAAGTGAAGGTTGCTAGGAGAAATTATCCTGGGAATAGGTCAGATATTGGATGGCAACATGGGGTTGATGTGGATGGGAATGGCAAAAGAATTAAGTGCAACTATTGTAACAAAGTTGTTAGTGGGGGTATCTATAGATTTAAGCATCACTTGGCTGCTACAAAAGCTAATCTTGAAGCTTGCATTTCCACTCCTTATCATGTGAGGGCTGACATGTTACAATTATTGTTTAATGGTAAAATTATTACTGCCCAAAAAAGAAAACAGTGGGCTGATCTTGATAATGATAATAAGGAGGAAGAGAATAATGGTAATGGTCAGAAGAAGAATGGGATAGTGACTGATGGTTTGATGATGAATTTTTTGAAGCAACCTAGAAAAAATTATGGTGGAGGAGGTAGTTCGCAATCACAACAACAGTCAACCTTGAATCAAGCTTTTAAAAAAGAGTTGAAGGAGGATGTTTGTCAACAAATTTCTCGATTTTTTTTACACAAGTGCTATTCCATTTAATTGTGTAAAAAATCCAGAGTTCATATAAATATGTGCGAAATGATAGGAAGGTATGGTGTGGGATTGAAAAATCCTTCTTATCATGAGATTAGGGAGAATTATTTGAAGCAAGAAGTAAAGAATGTAGAAAATATGATTGAAGAGTACAAAAAGGAATGGAAAAAATTTGGTTGCACAATTATGTCGGATGGATGGACCGACAAAAAGAGGTGCTCAATATGCAATTTCTTGGTGAATAGTCCTAAAGGGATAGTGTTTTTTTACTCTTTAGACACTTCTGAAATTTCTAAGACTGCAGAGAAAGTTTTTGACATGCTTGATGAAGTTGTTGAGAAAGTGAGAGAGGAAAATGCTGTACAAGTGATAACTGAAAATGCTGCTAATTACAAAGCAGCTGGATTGAGATTGATGGAAAAGAGGAAGCATTTATATTAGACACCTTGTGCTGCCCACTGCATTGACTTGATGCTATAAGACTTTGAAAAACAAATTAAGTTGCATGAAGTTACCATAGCCAAGGGTAGAAAAATAACAACATATATTTATTCAAGAAAAATGCTGATAAGCTTGTTGAAGAATTTCACAAAGGGGATGGATTTGATAAGACTAGCCGTGACTCATTTTGCAACTGTATATTTGACACTAGCTCTCCTTAATGAACATAAAGTAGCATTGATGTCCATGTTTAGCTTAAAGGAGTGGAAGGAAAGCAGGTTTGCATCCACTCAAGATGGGAAGAAAGTGGCAAGAACTGTTTTAGATAATGGAATGTAGAAGAATATTGTCATGTGTCTAAAATCTGCAGCTCCCCTCATCAAAGTTCTTTGTTTAGTAGATTCACATGAAAAGCCAGCAATGGGATTTATATATTATGAGATGGATCGGACAAAGGACAAGATTAAAGAGAATTTCAACAGTGCCAAAAAATAGTAAAGTTCCATAATCCTTTTTTATTCTATTTAATTATGTTTATTCTATTTTATCTTTGTTTATAATTTTAATTATGTTTTTGTTCATATTTATAATTCAGTTCTGTTTTTAATTCAATTTTGTTTTTATTTATGTTTCGAATTTTGATATTTATTAAATTCCTTGTTTTGTTATATGATTTATTATGGTAGTTATGAGCAAGTCTTGAAGATAATTGATGAGAGGTGGGCAACTCAAATGCATAGGCCTCTACATGCAACTGCATATTTCCTTAATCCCTCATTTCATTACAGTCCTAATTTCAAAGATGATTATGAAATTAAAGAAGGATTGTATAACTGTTTATCAAGAATGGTCACTAATAGAGAAGTTAAAGCTCAAATTGAAAAGGAACTTCAAGATTTTGACAATTGTATAGGGTTTTTTTGGCCTTGACACTGCACAAATTAATAGAAATACAATGAATCCTGCTGAATGGTGGAATGCTTATGGAGATAGATGTCCAGAGCTGAAGAAGATTGCTATTCGCATTCTCAGCTTAACTTGTAGTTCATCTAGATGTGAGCACAATTGGAGTGCCTTTGAGATGGTAAATAATATTCATTTTAGAAGTTTTTGTTTTTAATTATATTTTTAATATTGTTTTTTATTCTGCTTGTTAATTTTGTTTCTTAATATTGTAATTTATGTTATTTATTCTGTTTTTTACAATGGTTTTTTATATATGTTTTATAATTGTTTTGTTATATATATATATATATATATTGTTTTAGATTCATACAAAGAGAAGAAACCACTTACACCAAAAGAAGATGAATGATTTAGCTGATGTGATGTGCAATATGAAATTAAAAGGCAAGTAAACATCAAGAAATCCCATATTTGATTTTGATGATATTCAATTTGATTATGAATAGATAACTGAAGAAGGCAGGTGTGCTGATGAAGGAGCTGTGCAAGAAAATGAGGAGATACATGTTGAACAACATATTCAAGTTGATGATGCTCCAACTCAAGGGCTTGACCTTTGTGGTGATGGTGGTGGTTCAATTGTTATACTTCTAAATTTTGATAATGCCAACAACAATGGTGGCGGTGGAAATGATGATGAGGATGGAGAGAATCCATTTAGAGTTCATGATGACTTTAGTGGTGGTGATAATGCGGTTGGGGATGATGTATCCTTTGATAGCCTTAGTTAAATTATGAATGTTGTGTTTTGTATGTGTAAACTGAACAATCGGCCTAGGAGAGAGAAAATGGGAGAGAAAGAGAGAAGGAGATGATGAAGATGACATGGCAAGTAACGTGGCCAATGATATGCTAGCCACATCAGATTAGATGGACACCTAGGAGAGAGACTCTGTCACATAAGTGTCCACATCAACACTTAACGTAATAAGTTGATGGTGTTAGCCAAAAGGACAAAAAATGACCAAAAATAAAACATAGAGGACTTAAAAACTTTTTGAAACATAAAGGACTAAAAATAAATTTCGGTGAAACAAAGAGGACCAAAATGATAATTTAGCCCCAAAAAACATTAAAGAACAATAAACTTATGAGAGAATTTTGCATTTCATATTTTAAGTGAAGTATTTTTCTAAATCCTAAAAATTTTATTTCTTTCAATTTAATCTCTAAATTATAAAAGTATCAAAATTAATTTATGAAAAATTTCACTTATTTTAATTTAATTCTTAAATCATGAAAATATAAATTTAGCCTGTCGGGCTAGGGATACCTTGGGAAACCAAAAAAAAAAATTATTTTTTTGAGAACTTTATCATTGCATTATTGATCATTAGGCTATTATAAAAAATCATATACATACATATATATATATATATATATATATATATATATATATATGTGTGTGTGTGCGCGCGCGCGCGCGCACGTGTGTAATTCCATAATAAGCCTTCCGATAGACATGTGGCACTGATCTTCTAGAAGGTTAATTAGACCACGGATCAGTGACACATGACACCGTTTGATGGCCCCAAACGTGGCTTCTCCCAACAATCACCGCTTACTCTTCTGCATTAAAGACATGGGTGAATTCCCCATATCGTGGGTCGAGGCCCAGGCACAAAAACGAGGTCGACCACGTTCTCCTCTACTACAAGAATAAATATCTCTCACCTGGGGCACTTGCGGTAAGCAAATAAGACAACACTCGCAACACAATTGCATACCACGAGATCCTCAATACCCGAAAGTTTACCTAACAGGCATAAGTACATACCCGTTCCATTACAGGATTCCCACATCCTCTTGCTCTAAGCAATAATAGAGACTCTTGCTCTCTCATCCTCTACTTGCGAGGTACCTCCAATAGGTGGCTTGCCCGCCCAGAGAACACATACATGTCCTAACCGCACACGACAATTACAGGTAACAGTCCTGCCTAACGGCTCCCATGGACGTTCCCTCTTCGAGCTACGTAGACTTTGATCCCTCAACAAAGGTATGTAAGCCCCTAGGTCATCACCTAAGGACAAGTCCCCAAAGGTTACGACCCCTTGCGTTCCTTATTTTATATTATGAATTGTCTGAACCAAAAACCACAGTTACATTGGCGACCACCGCGGTCCTTCTCAGACCACAATGACTTGCGCATCTCGCTGCTAAACGACTTTCTTTTTTGGGGAGTAGGAGTATACACCTAACTCAGAAACCCATTTTCCTTTGTTCACTACAGTCTCTCTACATGTAGTACTCGTATGGCCAATACCAGTAGGCCCCCCAAGTCACCACGTGACCGGCAAAACATTGTTAGCAGCGATCAAAACAAACTACAACGAAGGATACAACTTGCAGCCTTCGGAGATATATACAGCACAACGAAAATCAATGAACCAATAACCATCACAACTGGAATCGCAGGCTATAAGGTAAAGAGAGTCTTGATAGACCCCGAGTCAGCCGCTGACGTACTATTCACGAAAACATTGGAAAAATTGCATAAATGCGAGTGTCAGTTGGTGCCAGACACAAGAACCCTTATTGACTTCTCGGGTTGAGCTGTTGAGACCTGCGGAACCTTCACAACTTGGCTCACCCTAGGAGTCCCCCCAAGGGTCACTCGCACATAGGTTAGATTCAATATATCAACAGCTTCATCAACATAAATGCAATATTGGGTTGCCCGACCCTCAACAAACTCAAAGTCGTCGTATCCACCGCTCATCTGGCAATAGAATTTTCCACACTCGGAGGAATAGGAGAAATACGAGCGGATAAGGACAAAGTCTGCGCATGCTACTTGACAGATCTCCCTGAGAGAGGCAAACCTGAAACTCATGCTTGTGACGAAAAGAGCACCCCAAAGGTGGTAGACTTGCGAGACGAGATACCAAGTGCTCGCCCACGGCCCACCAGAGATCTCATCAATATTTACATAGACAAAGCAAATAACAGAGAAATTCAGGTAAGAGCCCTCTTGTATCAAGCAACCAAAGAACAAATTCAGAACTTACTCATGGAGTATAGGGATGTGTTTGCTTGGAGCACCGCAGACATGCCCGGGATAGATCTAGCACTCATTTTTCACTCCCTCAACACAAAAGATGGTCCCGGTGTCATTTAGAAAAAGCGGCACTTTGACGAGGAGAGACAGCGGGCGATCAATGAAGAAGTACAGAAGCTGCTAGATGTTGGTTTCATACGTGAACCGCAGTATCCTGAGTGGCTCTCCAACGTAGTCATGGTCAAAAAGGCCAACGGGAAATGGCGAATGTGCGTAGACTTCACCAACCTGAACAAGGCTTGCCCTGAAGACGCATATCCACTTCCCAACATCGAAAAATTGGTAAATGGAACGGCATGGCATCGTTTGCTAAGTTTCCTGGATGCCTTCTCATGTTATAACCAGATTCAGATGAACCCGCGAGACCAGGAAAAGACCTCATTCATAACGGACAGAGGGGTATTTTGCTATAAGGTCATGCCTTTCGGACTCAAAAATGCGGGTGCCACCTACCAAAGGATGATGGATATAGTCTTCAAGGAACAGATTGGCCGGAACCTTGAAGTCTACGTAGACGACATGGTGGTGAAGTCCCTGGAAGTCGAACAACACTTCCAACACTTGGAAGAAATCTTCCTAGTCTTGAGGAAACATCGGATGAAGCTGAATCTGACAAAGTGAGCCTTTGGAGTATTAGCAAGGAAGTTCCTAGGCTTCATGATCACATAAAGGAGAATCGAGGCCAACCCAGAAAAATGCGCGGCCATTCTAAACATGGAACCTCCTCGTTCGATCAAGGATGTGCAGAGGCTCAATGGAAGGCTGGCGACCCTCAACAGATTCTTATCTAGGATGGCTAACCGATGCCTCCTTTTTGTACAAGATCATGAAAACTGCACCAACGTTCCAGTGGACGGAGCAATGTGAAAATTCCTTCCAAGACCTCAAAGTGTACTTGGCTAGGCCCTCGATATTGGCAAAAATCAAGAAAGGGGAAAACCTAGTGTTATACTTAGCCACCACCGATCACGCCATAAGCTCCGCCTTGATAAGGGAAGAAGGAGCAAAATAATACCCAGTGTATTATATGAGCCATGCCCTACAAGGAGCTCAATTACGGTACCAGCGAGTGGAAAAACTAGTGCTGGCCCTCGTTCATTCAGCACGGAGACTCTGACCGTATTTTCAACAACATACAATCATGGTCTGAATCGACCAAGTCCTGTGGTAAATATTGCAGAAGCCAGACTTAGCAGGAAGAATGACAAACTGGGCCGTAGAACTCTCCAAGTTTGACATCAAATACAAGCCAAGGCGGGCGATCAAAGTCCAAGCCCTAGCACATTTCATTGTCGAAATGACTCCATCAGAATGCCAGAAGGGGGACGCCCCAGTAGAAGAAACAAAGATTGACCTGCCCTGTGAGCCACATCCAGAAAAATCCCCATGGCTAGTCTACGTAGACGGCTCATTGACTGGAAAATCCGCAGGCGCCAGAATCATAGCCGAAAGCCACGACGGAATTAAGGTGGAACAAGCCCTGCGCTTCATGTTCTTAGCCTCAAATAACCAAGCTGAATATGAAGCACTCATAGCTGGACTAATGCTAGCTCACGACCTAGGCACCTCAAAGGTCAAGCTATTGAACGACTCACAACTGGTGGTTGGACAACTTAATGGGGAATTCAAGGCAAAAGACACTACCATTTCCAAATATGTGGAGCGTGCCAAACAAGAGATCATCAGGTTTGAATATGTCTTGATCACATAGATACCACGAAGCCAAAACACCCAAGCTAACGCCCTCTCCAACCTAGCCAACACGCCAAGTCAATCAGACCTCAAAATAGTCCTCTGAACGACACTACAAGCACCCAGCATAGCTCCAAATATGCTACCAATAGCAATCGACGCCTCTTAGATGGCCCTTATAAAAGCGTATATAACAGAGGGCATGCTACCTGAAGAAAGCGAATTAGCCAGAAAGATAAAGAGACATGCAGCTCGATATTTTATCTGGGGGGAAGAATTGTACAAAAAGGGATTCTCATCCCCGCACCTCAGGTGTCTTCCACCTGAAGAGGCTAACTATGTCCTCCAGGAAATCCACGAAGACGTATGCGGAACCCATAAATCTGCGGGTGCCCTCCGCAAACAAGCACTTCGCTCAGGTTTCTACTGGCCCAGTATGAGGGCAGATTCCAAGAAATTAGTCACAAACTGTGACCGGTGCCAACAACACGCCAACTTCATACATCAGCCTCCCAAAGAGCTAAAACCCATCGAGTATCCATGGTCGTTCGATACTTGGGGAACGGATATACTCGGACCTCTCCCGCAAAGCACGCTGCAGAGGAAGTTCTTCGTAGTGGTAGTCGACTATTTCACAAAATGGATCAAAGCTGAACCACTTGCCACTATCGGGTCCCAAAATGTCCAAAACTTCCTCTGTCGAAATATCACATCCAGATTCGGCCCTCCTCATGTATTGATCACCGACAATGGTCGCCAATTCATCAGCGAAAAGTTCAAAGACTTTTGCAAAGAATGGCACATTGAACATTGGATGACCTCAGTTTAGTATCCAACGACCAACGATCAAACCAAGCGAGCGAATAGGATCATACTCGAAGACTCTAAAAATGCTTAGAAGAGGCAAAGGAAGATTGGGTAGACGAACTCCCTTCAATTCTATGGTCCTACCGAACAACCATTCATTCAGCTACTAGGGAAACACCATTCGCCCTAACCTATGGACAAGAAGCTATCGTCCTAGCCGATATCAGGGTACCCTCAGATGGAATCTTGAATTTTTCTTATGCAAACCCATAAAATTTACTCGTCAGTCTAGATGTGGTTCGAAGAATTCAGGGAAGCAACGGAGCTCAAAGCAGCTGCATAGAAACAG
The DNA here is from genome assembly GCA_014851425.1 of Senna tora. Taxonomy (NCBI): domain Eukaryota; kingdom Viridiplantae; phylum Streptophyta; class Magnoliopsida; order Fabales; family Fabaceae; genus Senna; species Senna tora. The sequence continues at coordinate 6,560,349 of CM026263.1, forward strand.
CTTCTCGCCCGAAAGTATAACAAAAGGGTGCACCCCTGCAAATTCGAAAAAGGAGACTTAGTCCTCCGGATAGCAATTAACAATAGGTGAGATCGCCTCCATGGAAAGCTCGCGCCAAACTGGAACCCATCTGTCGGGTGAGCATATACCCAAAACTTGGAATGCTAGTAGTCTAAAAAATTACTACACTTTGTCTTAAGCTACCTTCGCTATCCCATGTCAAGAAATGTTATGTACTCATTACAATTAATGAAATGTCATATACATTGCGATTGATTGACTCTCGTATTTGTCAAAAGTTCGTTTACTCAGTTTCAAAAAGGGGTGGACTCACCGCCCCGTATATACAGAAGAGAGAGGTCTACTGCCTCCAAGTACAAAAAATGTATATACAAGAAACAAGAGAGGTCTAGGAAGCGTCTTCACCCGGCGAAGCAGTCTGAGAACTCGACCGCTCATCAACATGGTTGCTGGATTGCAAGATGATCGCCTGAGCCTCCGTATGAGGATTTGGGAGAATATTATACTCCTCTATCCTTAATGGGGAATCAGGACGACGGCGAGCATGGAACTCACCCCCAATATTCTCCCACGACAGATTAAGTCTCGCCCTTATCTTCTGGGGAAATTGAGATGCCCATCAAGTCCTCCAACAACACGATGCCATTTTGCATCCCATAATTGGCAAAGCACAAGAAGTCCAAGCGATGATCCCTTGCGATCTCCGCATTCTTCTTGGCACGCTTAGCCTCTAACTCCTTTACTTTGTTGCTCAACCAGGTATTCTCGTCGAGCAACTTCTCCACCACTCCCTGCAAGTATTTTGTTCGTTAAGCCACTTAAACAAAAGCTAGGTGAAATGACACGAAGACATGCCTACCCCCTCCATTTCTCGTTGATAAGCGAAGCTCGCTAGGTGACTAAGCAACAAGATGGCTTCCTTGGTCATATGCTCTAATGCATAATCATCCCCATAGTCTTCCAGATAATTCTGACAGGCCAATATGACCCGCTCAGCCTCAAAATGTATCAATTTCCCTTTGAAAGTGACGGCCTCACTCAGAAACCTGACGGGCATCTCTTTGGGGGGCACAGGGGTAAAAGTTAATTTTCGACGGCCAATGAGACTTAGATTGCCAGCATCACCAACCTATTTCTCATCCGCATCAGTACTTTCACTGCCCTCATTTCCTCTGATGTTCGCCCGTCGGAACTTCCAATCTCCCATGGATGCTGCCCAAAGTTAACCCTCGAACAAAAGAGTCAATGAGGAAAGGTAACAATATAGCATGGAGCAATGCGTTGCCAAAGGAAAAGATGTGAAAAGACTCAACATAAGTCTTGCTGGCAACTTTTGACCCCCTTAGGCACCCAAAAACATTATTCTCATAATCCTCCCAGTCGTGCGGCACCCGAAGGGTAGGATGGGACCACTTAAGGGAAAAGTGGTGACGCCAGTCCTCAGGATGTATCCAAGGTAGGCACGCACCTTTTTTGGGAACAACTTTGAAGAAATATGATCTCCATTCATGATTATCGTTCGGTAAATTGGCGATAGTGAACTCCTTGGCATACGCTTGAAAACACACCCAACCACGCATCACGCGTACGCCGTAGAGAGAAAGGAAAACATTAGGCAAAGCCTCGAAATTATTCACATGGCACACCCGCTCAACAACGTTGAGTTGGAACCAAGCATTAGCCATCAGTTGGGCAGGGCATACAATCAAAAGATTGAGCATAACCTCAACAAAACCATAGTAGGGCAGAATCATGGAGGCATTGTAGGGAATGGAGAGAGGAAGGATGAAACTCATGCCAAAACACCAGGTAATAGCCTCTCCCTCCTCCATGGCCCGAATCTCGTAGTTCTTAGGGAAGGAAGGAGCAAACCACTCCCCCTCAATTTTCTTAATATTTGGACCCGGCGGCACCAACGACTCCTTATCCCTCTCAACCTCCGGAATGCCATCAAGAGACCTAGGTTTGGGATCAGTCACGTACCACGCTTCCGAAAGACCGAAACCAGAGGAGGAACTGCGATTGATGCAGGGTCATCACCCTCTCTAACTAGGACCCCCCAAAGGTCCATAGAATCTCGTAGCATAATGAGGGCCTAAACCCTCTTCTTGATCTCATCCATAGCCATGGTAAGAAGGGCCTGCTTAAAATTCGGCTCCATTACCAAAGGACGAGTGGCAGTAGCACTGGAGGAAGCCATTTGAGGTGAGGATGAATGAAAGAAACAGAAGCGAGTTTCCAAGACAAAGAGGAGAAGTCGCGAGAACTGGGGAAAATGAGAACTACACCTCGAATAAAAAGCACACAGTGTCGAAAAAAGAGGCGTGAAGATTGAAAGGCCAAGGAGCGTGAGGGAAAAAGTCCAGAAAGCCCCTGACCTTTCTATGAAAACCACGTCTCTTGACAGCGGGGCCTCACGGAGTTGCCACCAAGTTTTCCATTAAAACTTTGAAAAGGAAAAATTTTGTTTAAAAGTTCGATAAAAGTGAGTTTTTAAAAGAATTGGGTTTGGGAGTTTGCTTGAGACGAGGGGAAGGTAATAGGCACCCCTCTTCCCTCGTCCGAGGACGGTTACCCCAAAAACTATTATTTAAATTTTTTTGGCCTTAAAAGGGTTGGAAAAGAAAAACAACACATAAAAACATAGAGAAAAACAAGGATGGACTTGACCAAGGATGAGAGCCTAGGGCCTATGTACCCTCATGGAGGGATCAAAGTCCACGTAGTTTGTGTAAGAGACAAAGGTCTTCTTAGCACCTATCTACCATGCATTAACATTCAAACAATTAACAAGAAAAGTGTGTGTGTGTGTGGTGCTCATTAGGCAGCATGTCTAGATGGCGTGAAAAACTAGTGCTTCTATAGAAGCAAAGGCTCCTTGGTGGCACTAGGTTACACATGTTAAGATATAAAAAAACTTGAGTGAAAGACATAGAAGAGGGGAAAAGAACAGAGGAGGCCGAGAAACAAGCTTTTCTGCCTCTAACAGGCAGGGGGTCGCGACCTATAACAGTATAGGTGCGACCCATGACCTCGGGTCAGGGTCCTAGGTCAGGAATAAAATAGGGGTCGTGACGTATTCCATCATACGTCGCAACCTACGACCTTAGGCCAGGGACCCGAGGTCAGTGACGAGCAAGGGGTCGCACCGTATAATGGGACACGTTGTGACCCATAAGAAAATTTCCAAAAAAGTGAGAACAGAGAAAGAACAACAAGCGGTTGGTGCACAATCAGTTGAGAGGGGTTGCGACCCTTACACCAGGAGGTCGCGACCCATTTATGAAAACAGAGGCGGTTTTCAAATTTTGGGGTTCTAAACCCCGGATCTAGGACATAGAGGGAACCTAAATCGATCCTCAGAATAGGTCAAGGCTTAACTCCGGTCCTCACACATCCAAAAATTTTAAAAGAAAAGGGTGGTTGAGTAAAGAGAGTGCAAACCAAGAGTATGGGTAAAGGGGGTAAGAGAAAAAGCTTATCAATCTTCTGGCGATCCGGTAGCCTTTCGAAGCTAAAAATCTCGGTCCGATCAACTAAAGCCGAGCCTCTTATTTATAGTGACCGCACCGGCTCTATTCTAGAAAATAAAATCCAGCCATTTATGACTCGTACGTCGCGACCCAAAAGTCAGGGGGTCGTGACGTGCCCGTGATTGTTGATCGGATTAGATTCTGCCATAAATGAATTATGGGTCGCGACGTAGAAATCCATACGTCGCGACGGCCTCTGACCTAGTGCTTGGGGTCGCGACCTACAAACTTGTACGTCGCGACCCACACCCACAAGTTTATATTTTTCTCTTTCTTCTTTTTTTCCTTTTCTTTCTTTCTTCTTATTTCTATTTTTTTATTTTCATATTTTATAATTTATTTATTTTTTTTGTTTATTTTTAGCTTATATATCATTTTTTTTTATTGCACCTTTTGGGGCCAAACAAAATGTGGCTTCAAATCCCCTCGAAGCCTTCCAAGGGCATCTCCGAAAATTTGCCTTCTCTGTAATGATGATGTCTCCTCGGAAAGACACGAGTATTTCTGCAGAAACAGCTCAAGAAACTTGCTAAGGAAATCAAGCGGATAACCGTCCAGATCCAACCGTGTGGCATCCTTGGCTACCCACACCTTCGAGACAATGTCTAGGTAAGTTCTCCCAAATGCACGTTCGACCGCCCCAATTCCCAATGATTAGCGGTCGATCTCGTTCTACAAAAAATTCATGACGGGTGACCTTGCTCCCAATATTCTGCAAAAAATCAACTTAAGTCCACAGGCGCCCAGCACCCATAGACTTGAGGGACTTATGAAATTCCATGGCACTGCTCGATGGCCCTGAACGTGGCCCCGAACATGAACTTCTAGAAGGTTAATCGGACCACAGGTCAGTGACACATGGCATCGATCGATGGTCCCGAACGTGGCCTCTCCCCACAATCACCCGCGTACTTTCCCGCATTAGAGACGTGGGTGAACTCCTCAGATCGTGGATCGAGCCCCAGGCACAAGAACGTGGGTCGACCACATTCTCCTCTACCGCAAGTATAAATATTCCTCACCTGGGGGACTTGGGGTAAGCGAATAAGAAAACACTCGCAACACACGGAAGATCTCGTAAGTATTTGTGTAGACCAAACAAATAACAGGGAAATCTATATATGAGCCCTCCTAGACCAAACAACCCAAAAGCAGTTCCAGGAGCTACTCACAAGGTACAAGGACGTATTCGCCTGGAGTGTCCCAAACATGCTAGGGATATATCCAATGCTCATATGCCACTTCCTCAACACAAAAGACGGTCCCGGCGTCATCTTGAAGAAGCGGCACTTCGGCGAAGAAAGACAACAAGCAATCAATGAAGAAGTGCATAAGCTTCTAGACGCTGGGTTCATACGCGAATCACAATACCCGGACTGGCTCTCTAATGTGGTCATGGTCAAGAAGGCAAATGGAAAATGGAGGATGTGCATACTTCACGAACCTGAATAAGGCTTGTCCAAAAGACGCTTATCCACTCCCCAACATAGACAAGCTAGTAGATAAGACAACAGGACACCGAATGTTGAGCTTTTTGGACGCCTTCTCGGGATATAACAAGATCCAGATGAACCTGAAGGATCAAGAGAAGACCTCCTTCATCACGGACAGGGGTGTCTACTGCTACAAAGTCATGCCTTTCGGATTAAAAAATGCGGGCGCCACCTACCAGAGGAAGATGTACATAATCTTCAAAGAGCAGATTGGCCGCAACCTCGGAGTTTACGTCGATGACATGGTAGTCAAATCCATGGAGGTCGAGTGCACCTCGAGCGTTTGGAGGAAATGTTCCTAGTCCTTCAAAAGCACAAAATGAAGGTGAATTTGACCAAATGCGCCTTCGGTGTATCAGCAGGAAAATTCTTAGGCTTCATGATTACACAAAGGGGAATCGAAGCCAACCCAAAAAAATGCACAACCATCCTCAACATAGAGCCACCACGATCAATTAAAGACGTGCAAAGGCTGAACGAAAGATTAGCAGCTCTCAACAGATTCCTATCAAGAATGGCCCATCGTTGTCTTCCCTTCTACAAGATCCTGAAAATGGCACCGATATTCTAGTGGACCGAGCAGTGCAAAAAATCTTTTCAAGACCTTAAACTGGCTAAGCCTCCGGTACTAGCGAAAACCGTGAAGGGAGAAACCCTGGTGCTATACTTGGCCACCATCGACCATGATGTAAGCTCGGCGGTAATAAGAGAAGAAGGGACTGAACAATTCCCGGTACATTATACAAGCCACACCTTACAGGGAGCCCAACTTAGATACCAACAAGTGGAAAAGCTGGTGCTCGCCCTCATCCACTCGGCCATGAGGCTTCGACCCTACTTCCAACAGCATACGATCATGGTTCGAACCGACTAGCCCCTGCGGCAGATACTGCAAAAGCCAGACTTAGCAGAAAGCTCTGTTTTGGGCAGTGATGCTTTTAGAGAGCATAACTCTCTCATTTCTTAACCAAATTAAGTGTGTGAGTAGTCAAAAGAAACCTAAGAAGATGAACTATAAAAGCCCCCAAATGGATGTACCATCAGAGGTTGTCGTACAGGTGTTCAAAGCCTCGAAAACTTACTGAAATTTCTGAAATTATGTTTCTGGTGTGAAGTGTGTATTTGCTGTGTTCTGTAAATTCTGATGCACTGAGTCTCAAACTGAATTAGGTTGATTTAGTGAATGATATTATGTTTATAAGAAGTTAGAAACTTGCTCAAATCACTCACAAAAGCCTCTGTTTCAGTAGTGGAAATTGCTAGTTGAAAAGCTAAAAATTTACTAGAGTTGTTTTTTTTTCTGATTTGTTCTTCTTGCTGTCAATTATTGCCAAACTATTGTTTTGCTACTATCAAACTTGCAAATGGATGGCTGGTAGCTCTTGAATGGCCTTAGGGATGATGATTTCCGGAGCAAAACATGATAGAAAGGTTTTGTGTTTGAAATGAAAGAAATAGGAACTTGTGATGCTGTTTTTGTCATGAAATTTTCTGAGAAAATCCTTTAAGCTTGTTGTGTACTAATGAGTGTACTTTCCACATGTTTTGATGAAGCCTCCCAGTAATTAAAATGCCTTGAGTATACTCATTAGACTTCTAGTTTGATCAAGCAGCTTGTACAAAGAAAAACAAGTATTCTCATAAAGTTTGTTGAGTATACTTGCTGAGTTTGGAATATTAATTTAATTTGATGGTAGTACTGCTACTTTTCTGTGATCATTGGACCATTGAATACTTATAAGACACTAAGATGTTCCTCTTAGCTTTGCCAAAATAATCTAAGGGTTGTAATGGGGAGAAGAATGAAGTTGAAGGGCTCTGAGAAATTTTCCTCTGTTGTCATGTAATAGGGAACTCTACTCTCTGCTTAATTAATGTCCTTGGAGGCCTTAAAACATGGGGATTCACTAGGAAGTCAGTAGAGTACCACCCAATTGGTGAGTAAAGGCACAAACAGTAGGAAATTAAGGTGTAACTATTCTGTTCAAGGTAAAGGGACTGTTGGTTAAGCCTTAAGTCTGGGATTGTGGTGTATAACTCATGAGGCAGTGAGAGAGTTAAAAAATAGGTGAGGTTAAGACACTATCCAAGCTAAAGGAAACACAAGCTAAACTGGTGATGACTCAAAAGGAGGAAAGACCAACTATAAAACTTGGATACTCAGGTTCTGAGAGGGTGGGCCATTTCTCCCACCCTCTAGACCTCTTAAGGGCACCCACAGAAAAGTAAAAGGGTCAAGGACACCTAGCGTTGACCTATAGAACATCAATGCACTAGAAAAGAGAAAAATTGCTAAAAGGGAGTGAATTTGCTGCTTAAATGCCATTCCTGTACTGATGTGGCTGCACCCACTTGCTGTGCAAGTCGCAAATGAACTTAACTTGGTTAGGAGATGCTAGTTAGAGCTTGATAACAACCAGAACAGAAAAGAGCTAATGGAGGGGACTAAAATGAAATAAAACACTTTTTCTGCCATTTTGTTGAAAACTGTGTAACCTGAGTAGTTTGAGGGTAGGAACCTATCCATTTTGATTTTGTGGGGTAGTGAAGTTCTATGTGCAAGCATAAGAGTGGTCAGATTGGCTTCTAACCCTACTTAAACACTAAACATAGTTTTCTAGAGAAATTTCCAAAGAAATACAACTTGCTGCAAAAGTGTGACTTCTGTGTGAATTTTTACTGTGGAAACTTCACCAGCAAGACAAAGATAGTCCTTAGGTACTTGCTGCACCTTGGTTCTAGCTTGAAACAATCCAGAACAGAATTTGGGTCTTGATAGGGACCATTTTGCAAGAAAAACTTGAGAAAAGCTGAAAATTCCTATTTTTACCCAATTTTTGGTTGGATTCTGTTAGAATCTTTCTGGATGTGTGTAGTAGGATCTAATTGACTATTTTGGTGGTTGGATGTGGTTAAAAGGTTTGAAATTTACTTTGATTTCCCTTACTTTAAAGAAAAGGACCATTTTGATAAAAATTGTGAAATTAAAGGTCAAAATGTAATTTTCTTCTTGGAAAAGCTAGCTGAAACTGTTAAATATATGTTATTGATTCTTTGGGTGAAATTTCATGACTTTTGAATGCCTGTGTGCAAAGTTATACCTGTTACTTGCTGTATAAGTTTTATTTGACATTGTGGTTGATTTTGTTTGACTTTTAAGTTGACCAAATGCTGAGTTGACTGTTTTTATCGGGCTATTTAAGTGTGGCATCCAAACCCTGAAATTGAGTTTTATCAAGCATCTGTGAACTAAAATGCCTTGGAGGGCAGGCATTTTAGCATGCATCTGTGTTTGAATGCATATACCCTTGGAAGGGTAAAATTGAAAATATGTCCTAGAGAGGCAAGTGAATGACAACTGAGTAAATATTACCTGTGGAAGAAAATCTATGTTATATTATTTGATCTGTATGAAAAGGACACACTAGGTTTGCTAGGGATACGTCCGGGACGTAGGTGCCTAGAACTAGTGAGGAGATAATCCAGTCCGAGGCTGGTGATCCTAAGGTTCTAACTTTGTGCGCACACCGGGGGACGCCCTGGAATGTTGGGTAATTCCTGTAGCCTTATATGGGTGGACTTTACTATATTGGTAAATGGTAAGTCGGTTTTGTCCTGTTTCATTGGATTGCTTTAATTGATGGTAATGGCTTAACCAGTTGTATAGGTCCTGAGAGACTTGATTTTTGGCATGGCTGATAAGTGCATATAGTGGTAAACATGCATTCTTTTGAAAGAAAATGACTATTTCATCTGTTTAAAGTTTTTCAGCATGATCATATATTCTAAACCTTGTAAGTGGAAATATCTTGTGATTGATATTTATTGATTGATAACTGCTTTAAATTATGAAGGAAGTTTTCCCTGTATTCTTAGTAATGCAGCTGAACCACTAATTAGTTATTTATAAAACTGGTAATCTACGTTACTGGGATTTTATATCTCACTACGTTAGTGTGTTCAGATGCCCAGGTACATTCTATTGTTAGAGATTGAGGTGGAGCTACTAGAAGTCCCCCTTCTGGGTTACTTCCAAATCTTGAAGGCAGTCAACATCCTTTTCTTTTTCCCGTCGGTAGAGAATGCCCCGGGGACCTAGAGAGGGTGTGTGATGGGCAGGTAGTAGGGAGCTGACTCTTCTTTTTGGCAGTGACTTAGAAGTCACTCTACTTTGGATTATATTACTAACTAATTAGGCCTGCGTGCCACTGACTATGCTACTTATGTATGTATGGATTGTATGCCGTAGACGTAACCTAGACGTTGATTAGACTATGTATGAAGGTTTAGTACCTCATTTTATCCGGCTATGCTTGTATGAACAAAAAATGAATTTTGGGAGAGTGCGAGAGTAACAAACACGTAACTTCTAGTTTCTTAGGTTAAATAACCAACCGAGAGTAAGCGATCCTTGGGTAACACTTGACTTTTATTACTCCCACATAAAAAGAAAAAGAAAAAAAAAATTGGACCGGGATTTTAAAAGTTAAGTTAAATAACCTAATTCTGCAAATAAAATCAATAAAGAAACTAGGACGTTACAGGTCTCTCATAGCTTGTGCCATGTTCTCAATAAAGAACCATGTCACTTTCAGGTTGCCTATTGTTAGCACCGATCCTGGTATTTGCCATAGCTTTCTGCTAAACAAAAATATTACTAAGGTGATCAATCTCAATAATACTGTTAAATAGAGAAAAGTACAACAAATAGATGAGACATGCAACAGTCTAGGGTTCCTAGCACAAACATAGACTCAGTTCACTCAAATTGTCATGATCAGCTGAGTTTATCCAATCAATGTTCATGTTAGGCTATTCTCCCTACGAAACATTAGAGTTTTAATAACCGTGCTTTGATACCATAATGTAACATCCTAGTTCCTTTACTGATTTTATTTGCGGAATTTGGTTATTTGACTTAACTTCTAAAATCCCGGTCCAATTTTTTTTTCTTTTTCTTTTTATGTGGGAGTAACAAAAGTCAAGTGTTACCCTAAGGATCACTTACTCTCGGTTTGGTTATTTAACCTAAGAAACTTGAACTTACATGTTTGTTACTCTCGCGCACTCCCAAAATTCATTTTTGATACATACAAATATAATTAGGTGAAGACGAGGTACTAAACCTCCATACATACCCTAATCAGCGTATAAGTTGAGTCTAATACATACAACCATACATATATACATACATAAGTATCATAGTCAGTGGCACGCAGGCCTAAATAGTTAGTAACATAATTCAAAATAGAGTGACTTCTAAGTCACTGCCAAAAAGAAGAGTTAGCTCCCTGCTAGCTGCCCATCACACACGCTTTCTAAGTCCCAGGGCCATTCTCTACCGAAGGGAAAAAGAAAAGGATGTTGACGGCCTTCAAGATTTGGAAGTAACCCAGAAGAGGGACTTCCAGTAGCTCCACCACAATCTCTAACAGTAGGATGTACCTGGGCATCTGAACACACTAACGTAGTGAGATATAAAATCTCAAAAACGTAGATTACCAGTTTTATAAAAAACTAATTAGTGGTTCAGCTGCATTACTAAGAATACAAGGAAAACTTCATAATTTAAAAGCAGTTATCAAACAAGTAACATCAATCACAAGATATTTCCACACATGAGTTCAGGATATATGATCATGCTGAAAGACTTTAAGCAGATGCAATGACTATTTTCTTTCAAAAGAATGCATGTTTACCAATATATGCACTTATCATCCATGCCAAACATCAAGTCTCTCCAGGACCTGTACAACTGGTTAAACCATTACCATCAATGAAAAGCAATCTAATGAAACATGAAAATAACCAACTTACCATTTACCAATATAGCAAAGTCTGCCCATATAAGGCAACAGGAATTACCCAACAATCCAGGGCGTCCCCCGGTGTGCGCACAAAGTTAGAACCTTAGGATCACCAGTCCCGGACTGAATTATCTCCTCACTAGTTCTAGGCACCTACGTCCCGGACGTATCCCTAGCAAACCTAGTGTGTCCTTTTCATACAGATGAAATAATATAACATAGGTTTTCTTCCACAGGTAATGTTTACTTAGTTGTCATTTACTTGCCTCTCTAGGGCATCATTTACAGTTTTACCCCTCTAAGGGTATATGCATGTCAGTTCACAGATGCATGCTAAAATACCTGGCCTCCAAGGCATATCAGTTCACAGATGCTTGCTAAAACTCAATTTCAGGGTTTGGATGACACACACTTAAATAGCCTGATTAAAAACAGTCTAGCATTTGGTCAACACAAAAGTCAACCACAACGTCAAATATGACTTACACAGCAAGTAACATGCATATCTTTTGATATAGACATCCAAAAGTCATGAAATTTCACCAGAGGCATCTTTAATACATATTAAAAAGTTTCAACTAGTTTTCTCAGAGAGAAAATTACACTTTGACCCTTAATTCCACAATTCTTTATCAATAGGGTCTTCTTTTCCAAAAAAGGAAAAATCAAAGCAATTTCAAACCTTTTAACCACATCCAGCCACCAAAACTAGTCAATTAGAACCTACTACACACATTCAGAAGGATTCCAACCGAAATCAACTAAAAATTGGGTCAGAATAAGAATTTAAAGGTTCTTTCTAGTTTTTCTTACAAAATGGTCCTTATTAAGATCTAATTTCGATTCTGGGTTGTTTCAAGCTAGAACCAAGGTGCAGAAAGTTCCTAAGGACTATTTGTTACTTGTTGGTAAAGTTTCCACCGTAAAAATCCACACAGAAATCATACTTTTGCAGCAAAATGCATTTCTTTGAAAAAAATTCTCAAGAAAGCTGAGTATAGTGTTTAAATAGGGTTAGAAGCTACTCTATCCACTCTCATGCTTACACATAGTACCACACTATCCCATAAAGCCAGAATAGATAGGCACCTAACCTCAAATTACTCAGGCTACACAGTTTTCAACAAAATGGTAAAAACAGTGATTTTAATTCACTTTAGTCCCTCTCTATAGCTCTTTTCTATTCTGGTCTCTGTCAAGCTCTACTTAGCATCCCCTAACCAAGCTAAGTTCATTTGTGACTTGCACAGCAAGTGGGTGCAGCCACATCAGTACATGAATGACACTTATGCAGCAATTTCACTCCCTTTTGACAATTTTTCTCATTTCTGGTGCTTGGGTGTTCTAAGGGCCAAACTAAGTGTCCTTGACTCTATTTCTTCTTTGTGGACGTCCTTAAGAGGTCTGGAGGGTGGGAGAATTGGCCTAGCCTCTAAGAACCTGAGAACCCAAGTTTTATAGTTGGTTTTTCCCTCTTTTGACTTATTACAAGTTCAACTTGTTTTTCTTGTGTACTAGATGTGTTCTAACCTTGTCCACTCGTTTGATCCCTTGCTGCCACATGATTTAGACAATAAAAACCTAGAGGACAACACTTAGGGTTCAATTAGCAGTTCCTCCATCGAAAAATAAGACAATTATCCCTAATTTCTACTTCTTGTGCTTTTTCTTACCAATTTGGTGGCACTCAACTGGTTTTTCTTTCAGTGTACCCTCATGCTTTGAAATTCCTAGTAACATCAATAAGGTAGTAATAGGATTCCCTCATGATTTGACAGTAAGGAAAAACTCCCCAGAATCTTGCAAGTTCATTATCTCCCTAATTATAATACTTTTATGATTTTGACAGAATTTAAGGGAAATCTTGGTGGCTTGAAAATAGTCAGAGGTCCAATACTTTTAGAAAACAATACTAGTATCAACACAAAATTTAGAATCAAGACTCAGCAAGTATACCCAACAAAACTTCATGAAAATTCCCATTTTTAATTGTACAAGTTTCTTGATCAAAGCTAGAGTCTTGTGGGTAAACTTAAAGAATCTTAATCCCTAAGAAACTTAACTAAACCAGGGGAAAACATACACATCAGTACATAGAAAACTTAATGGATTTCTCAGAAAAATTCAAGACAAAAACAGCATCACAAGTCCCTATTTCTTTCATTTCAAACACAAGACCTCTCTATCATGTTTTACTCTGGAAGATCATCATCCCTAAGACCATTCAAAACTACCAGTCATCATTTTACAATTTGAAAATAATTAAACAACAGTTTAGCAGCAATTGACAAAAGAAGATAAATCAGAAAATGATTTGACAAAGGCAAATTTTCAGCTTTTTACTTAGAGATTTCTCACTTCTGAAACAATGGCTTAAGTAAGTGGATAAATCACATTTTCAACTCTTTATAATCCTAATATCATCCACTAAGTCATCCTTAATCAGTTCGAAACCCAGACCACCAAAATTCACAGAATACAGCAACCACTTATTTCACACCAGAACAGAATTTTAGAAATTTTCAGTAACCTTTCGAGGCTTTGATCACCTGTACGGCAACCTCTAATGGGACATGTATTTGGGGGTTTTTATAGTTCATCTCCTTAGCTTTCTTTTTACTAATCACACACTTAAATTGATTAAGAAATGAGAGAGTTATGCTCTCTGAAAGCACTACTGCCCAAAATAGAGCCTTACATGACAACAACGAGAAGAAGGGTCATATATTCTTATACCACCACCATTGATGGATGCTCTTGACCCAAAAATGAAGAATGAAGGGTAACCCTACGTTACCTTGAGTTTTCAGAGGAAGAACTTGGGTAACCTTGGTGAAAACAACAACTCTTGAGTGTGTGTGTGTGTGCAAAGTTTTATGCATTTTTCTCCACTTCCAGCTGCCAACTTCGAGTCCCCAGCTTCTTTACTGTGTCATCCTTCTTCCTGAAGCTCACTCTCACTTGCTCTCAGTTCTCTCTCTCGATTTTCAACTGGTGTCCCTCTCCCTCTCGATTTGACTCCAATAGAAGGACTCCAAGCATGTGAAGCTAAACTGATGAATGGGGTGAGGTGTCCAGCTGCTGGTGCTCATTAACTTGTATTAGGACACCTAATTGTTGTGTGCTGGCGAGTCTTAGGGCTTGTTTGGGTGGTTTAGTGGATAGTTAGGCCTCGGGTAGAGCTAGCTTAGGTGTATTAGTGAGTATGGCTTAAGTGGTCATTTAATTAAGTTGTAACATAGCTAATTTCGGTTTTCCAGCTTTAATTCTGATTATTTGACCCTTGTACATGGTTTCCTAAAGGTGTTTGCTGCTGGTAATGCCATAATTGGGTATTTAATTTACCCTAAAAGTGGTAATTTCGGTTACAATTTCATGCGTAGCATTAAAGGGATTAAATTGACATTAAATTCCAATTTATCTCCTTTTTAAAAATATGTAACTTGCCCAATTCTCTTAATTTCCCATCAAGTCTTGTGGTTGGTACTTAGTAGGGTAGTTTTGAGTGTCTTTGGGTGGTTAAATTTGGCTTTCTTGGGATTTAAGTAAGCTAAGGTGCCTTAGTTGCAATTTCTCATTTCTATCTTTTTAGTCCCTAAATTTCTACTGGAGAAAATGTGACAATTCAGGACTTTTCTTGAGGTTGGGGTCCCTTAGCCAAGTCTTAGGGTATCTCTAGAGTGTCATAGGGTGCTTTTCTAGGGTCAAATAAGTCTTCCCAACACTTTTACACTCAATAAGAGAAAAGAGGCTAAAACTAAGTTTTTCTTTCAGTTTAGTCCTTAGGTTTGGGGTTAGGGTTCCTCTCGCACTTTTTTCCCTGATTTTTGGGTCTCTTGACCTCTAACTAGGGTTTCTAAACCTATTTACAAGAAAAGACAAATACAAACAAGTTCAATCAATCACACATTCAAAAAGTCAAACATACCACAGAAAAGTCAATAGGAAGTTTTTGGTCAATGTTGGGTTCAAATTTTCAGGATGTTACAGTCTTTGTCCTAAGACATAGTGAAGTATTTCTTGAGACTGCTAGCGTTCCAGGTATTGGGGACGAGCTCCCCCGTCAGATGTGCTAGCTTGTATGCGTTATGAGAAGCGATTCCAATGACCCTGTATGGTGCTTCCCAATTAGGTGCGAGTTTGCCGTGCAGTCAGTCGCGCCTATTGTTTATCGCTATTCGCATGACCAAGTCACCCTTTTCGAATTTTTGAGGTCGGACGCCCTGATTGTATTTTCGTGCAAGTAGCTAGCTGCCTGTAGGCGATGTTTTTTTTGCGTTGCAGCTTCCCTGCGTTCTTCGGCCGTATCCAGGTTGATTAATAGATTTTCTTGATTTGAATCAGAGTAATTCATCACTCGATCCGAGGGGACCCCAATGTCGGCGGGAACTATTGCTTCTTGCCCGTATGTCAGAGCGAAAGGAGTTTCTCCCGTTGCTGAGTGTATTGTTGTTCGGTATGACCATAGGACTGAGGGGAGTTCGTCCACCCGATTTTCTTTTGCATCCACTAAGCATTGCCGCAGTCCCTCGAGGATGAAGCAGTTTGCTCTTTCTTTTGTCCATTAGTCGTCGGGTATTCGACTGAGGTGGTTCTGTGGTCGACGCGCCATTCCTTGCAAAAGTCCTCAAATTTTTTGCTGGTGAATTTTCATTTGTTGTCGGTGATCACTATGTGAGGCAGGCCGAACCGGGTTATGATGTTTCGTCAGAGGAAATTTTGGACGTTTTAGGAGCCGATTATGGCCAGAGGTTCAGCCTCGATCCATTTCGTGAAATATTTGACCACCACTATGAGGAACTTCCTTTGGAGTGTACCCTGCGAGAGGGGGCCGAGTATGTCCATACCCTAAGTGTTGAATGGCCATGGAGATTCGATGGGCTTTAATTCACCTAGTGGTTGGCGTATGAATGAGGCGTGCTGCTGACACTGGTCGCAGTTGTTGACCAAAGCCTCTGAATCTGCCCTCATTGCGGGCCAATAAAATCCGGAGCGTAATGCTCGCTTGCGGAGTGCCCCTGCGGATTGGTTGGTACTGCATACGCCCTCGTGGATTTCTAGTAGCACGTAGCCGGCTTCTTTGGCCGAGATGCACCGGAGGTGTGGGGACGAAAATACCTTTTTGCATAGGTCTTCTCTCAAAACAAAAGTATCGAGCAGCTTGCCTCCTTATTTTTCGGGCTAGCTCCTTATCCGTAGGCAGGGCGCCTTCCGTTAGGTATGCTTTTATCGGAGCCATTAACGAGTCGTCGACCGCTATTGGTAGTATGTCTGGATTTATGCTGGGGGTGCGACGCGTTGTTCGCAGGACCGTTTTAAGTTCCGATTGGCTCAGTGTTGTGGCCAGTTTGGAGAGGACGTCAGCCTGGGTGTTCTGGTTCCGGGGAATCCGTGTGATCAAGACGGATTTGAACCTGCTGATTTCTTGTTTGGCAGGTTCTATGTATTTGATGATAGTAACGTCTTTTGCCTCAAAGTCTCCATTGAGTTGTCCGACCAGTAGTTGTGAGTCGCTGAACCTTTGAGGCGCCTAGGTTGTGAGCTAGCGCTAGTCTGGCTATGAGTGCTTCATATTTAGCTTGGTTATTGGAGGTGGGGAACGTAAAGCGCAGGGCTTGTTCCACCTTGATTCCGTCGGGGCTTTCTGCTATGATGCCGGCATTTCTTGGTCGAGGAGCCGTCCACGTAGACTAGCCAAGGGGATTTTTCTGGCTGTGGCTCGATGGTCTCATCATTGTTTGAAGCCGAGGCGTCCCCCTGATGGTGTTTTGACGGAGTCATTTCGGCGACGAAGTCGGCCAATGCTTGGGCTTTTATCGCCCGTCGGGGCTGATATTTTATGTTGAATTCGGAAAGTTTGACGACCCAGTTTGTGATTCGTCTGGATCTGGTTGTACCGCGGAAAGGCATCCAGGAAACTTAGCATCCGATGTCCTGCTGTTCCGTCCACTAGCTTGTCTATGTTGGGGAGTGGATAGGCGTCTTTTGGGCAAGCTGTGTTCAGATTCGTCAAGTCCACGCACATTCGCCATTTTCCATTCGCCTTTTTCACCATGACCATGTTCGAGATCCAGTCTGGGTACTGTGATTCGCGTATGAAACCGATGTCTATAAGCTTCTGCACTTCTTCGTCGATTGCTCGCTGTCTCTCCTTGCTAAAGTGCCACTTTTTCTAGATGACGTCGGGACCATCTTTAGTGTTGAGGGAATGACATATGAGTGTGGGATCTATTCCCGGCATGTCCGCGGCGCTCCAGGAAAATACGTCTCTATACCTGGCAAGTAACTTCGGGCTTCTTTCGGGTCGTTTAGTCAAGGAGGGCTCCTATTCATATTTCCTTGTTATTTGATTGGTCTACACAAAAATTTACAAGATCTTTCGTAGGCTGCGGTCAGGCTTCGGGGATTTCATCGCGTAGGGTTATTATATCGGGAGAGCTCCCGATATGACTCTTAGCCTCGTCTCGTCCAGGGTGGTCTGTCGAGTAGCACGCATGGGCTTCTCCTTGGTCTGCTTGTATTTCCCCTATTCCCCCTATTGTAGGGATTTTATTGTCAGATGAGCTGTGGATACGACTACTCTGAGTTGGCTAAGGGTCAGTTGACCCAGGACAACATTGTATATTGACGAGGCTGCCGACACGGTGAACCTAACCTTCGTGCGGGCGACCTTTGGTGGCGCGCCCAGGGCGAACCATGTTGCGAAGGTTCCTCGCGTCTCGACGGCTCGTCTGGAGAATTCGACAAGAGTTCCTTCGTCTGGCGTCAACTGATCCTTACAGTCATGCATTTTTTCCAAGGTTTTCATGAAGAGTATGTCAACGGCCGATCTGGGGTCTACTAATATTCGTTTGACATCGTATCCCGAGATGTTGACCGTGACGGCCAGTGGCTCGTTCATCTCTGTTGCATTGCTTACGCATCCAAAGGCTATGAGCTATGTTTTTTGTCGCTTGCGTTGGCCGCTGTTGATGTCATTTTATCGGTCGTGCAGTGACTTAGAGGATCTGTTGGTGCTGGCCATGAGGGTACTCTCCTATATAGAATAAAGATTGCGGGTTTTTGAGTGTTAGGCTCGAAAAAAAAATGTTGTTTAGCAGGGGAGTGCACAAGGCATTGTGGTCTGAGGAAGACCACGGTGGGCGCCAATGTAACTGTCATTTTTGGTTCAGACAATTCTAAGTTAAAAATAAGGACCTCAAGGGGTCGTAACCTTGGGGGACTTGTCCTTAGATGAGAACCTAGGTGCCTACGTACCCTTGTGAAGGGATCAAAGTCCACGTAGTTCGTCATGACGACGTCTATAGGAGCCGTTAGGCAAGGTGATTACCTATATAGGACCGTGTGCGGCTAAGACGTGTGTAAGGTACTCCAGGTAGGCGAGCCACTCGTGGGAGATTGCCTTAGATTATGAGAGAGCTAGAGTCTCTCGGAGCTATTGGGAGCTCTGCTGATGGTGTACTCCGGGACGGAGATAGGCCTGATGGTGGCTAAGCTTGGCGATGTCATGGACTAAGCTCTTGATTTAGTTGGAAGATGTGGTGTATAAAGAGGACTAAGTCTGGCTTAGGTGTATTCAGAGTTCAAGTTTCTTTTCTCTTGTTCTGATCCCCCTTGAGTCCCCCGGGTGAGGGCCTTTTATACCAAGTATGGGGGAGAACGTGGTCGACCACGTTCCCACTGGTCGTGGGTCGTCCCATGAAACTTGGAGGCTTTCCACGTCTCTTGGACGGGAGCCCAAGTGGAGAGACGTGGGTACCGGCCACGTAGGGGATAGATGGGTTGTGCCGCGTGTCACTGGTGCAAGCTACCGTGGAGCTTTTGGAAGCCCAATGCCACGTGTCCCTAGAGAAAATATTCCGTAGTTACAATTATTATTAAATGTCATAATTTCTAACTCTTTTTCTTTTCTTAAGTTTCCATCTCCTATTTCAAACTTTTTTATTTCTTCATATATAGTCCAAATATTATTATTTATAATTTCTTGTCCTTTAGTTATTTGTTCAACTATAATTCTTGTTTGTCTAATATTTTCATTCATATCTTGGGCCTTAATTTTTTCATCATTCTTTATAATTTCATTGTCTAATTTAACCATCATATATATTTGTTTTTCATCTTTTATTTCTTCTATATTTTTTATTCCTAATGAAGTTTTTATTTGTTTTGTACTTCCTTTTATATAAGTTGTAATTCCATAATATTTCCTCCTATGGACACGTGGCACTAGTCTTCTAGAAGCACGATCAGACCTCAGATCGGTGACACATGACACCACTCGATGACCTTATAAGTGGCCTTCACCCACACTTCCCCTGTATTCTCTCGTTACAAAGACGTGGGGGAAGTCATGAGTCGAGCACTATTCATGAGAACGTGGGTTGACCACGTTCCTCCCTACATCTAGTATAAATACCCCACACTTGGGGGACTTAAAGACGACGAATCAACATCACCCAAAGTCTAATCGACAGACAACGGAACACACTCACTCTCTCTCAGAATACACTCATTCTCTAGCTCTAAAGCACTGTCCAGAGACCCTTGTTCTCTCATCCATTACTCTATAGCATACCTCCAACAGGTGGCTCGCCCGCTCAGAGCGACACACACGTCCTAGCTGCACATGGAAACTACAGGTAACACTCCTGCCTAACGGCTCCTATGGACGTTCCTTCTTCGAACTACGTGGACTTTGATCCCTTAACAAGGGTACCTAGGCACCTAGGTCATCACCCAAGGACAAGTCCCCCAAGGTTATGACCCCTCACGGTCCTTATTCTCAATTATGAATTGTTTGAACAAAAAATGATAGTTACATTGGCGCCCACCGTGGTCCTTCACAGACCACAATGCCTTGCACATTCTACCACTAAACGAAAATTCTTTTTTGGGGAGTAGGACCTAACACTCAGAAACTCATTTTTCATTTAAATCTCTTAACAAGTAGCTTTCACGAATGACTGACTTAAATGCACCCGCTGCCACGATCGACGAAAGTGTTCCAAGACGCAGTATGTGAAACTGACAAGGAACAGCCGACACCACTACAGTGGAGGCAGGAACTTCGATCGCTCCCAAGTGACTATCGAAAAACGTTACCCAAACACTAGCGACCAGGGAGAAAATATGCTCCTAACATCCTTATGACATGCCACACGTCCCATGCCCACCTGGTAGCAGCCAAGGACTAGTGGACCCAACGAGAACCATGCATGAAAGCAAAATAGCACGACTAGAAGCCGAGATAGCATTGATGCGCCGACGCGAACGGGAAATGTACGTTGGCCCCCCTCAAGCAGAGCAAGGTTAAGCAAGCACAGGTGCCCAGACGCCAACAACATTGCACAGCGTGCCAGCACCAATCCTCGCAGGTCACTACAAAAAAACAGGGTTTTAACCACAGTCATCTAACCACGGTTAGATACAATTGGGGCTTTCATTTAGCCACAGTTGTATGTTAACCGTGGCTACAGGAAAAAAATTGGCGGTAGAGTTCCTTTTATTAGGCGCCTTTTTTTTTCTTCCCAAAAACAATTAATCTTCCTTTCATTCTTTCCACACGCACACACGCACGACCTACTCTCACATTCGAAGATAGAGACACGCCCTAAACCATTCAACACACAGCGCAGCAACGATTCATTCAGAGAGCACAACGGCAGTGGCGAGCGGCGTTGAGGACGACGGCAAGTGGCGCGTTGAGGACGATGGCGAGCAGCACTGTTTGATTTTTCTCTCCCTCTTCCTCCATCGATTTCGTTCTCCGTCGATTTTTCTCTCTCTCTCTATTTTGATTTTTCTCTCCCTCTTCCTCCATCAGTATCGCTCGCTGAACTCACGCTTCTGTTTTGCTTCCAATTTCTGTTTTCTTTTTGGGGGTTTTTCATTAGGTTGGAAGGAGACGAGGGTTTCAACACTGTGGAATGCCTCAGAGGAAGATTGCTCGCAGAGAGACAAGCTTCTAGGGTAGCTAAACAAGAAGCAGAGTCTATGGACTACAAGGTATACATACATACGCCATTCTGCCTTTTTCATTAGATTCAAGTGATGATGGGTGGCTAGCAACTCATGGGAAACCCAAGGGTATGTTATTGAATGAAGTCTTGTATATCGTGCTTTTGCATCATTTCATTCGATCTTATGCCTTCGTATTTTTCTGTTTTCTTTTAGAAAGCAAATCTGATGAGGATGAGAATGTACCTTCCATGGAAAGCCTAGAAATCAGCAAAAAGGGTTCCATTAAACCAATTGCTTCTTACATGGGAGGTGGCGAGGAGGAAGAGGAAATACCAGATATGGCAGACTTTGAAGAAGGTGACAACATTATCGAAAGAGATCCTGTAAGTGGATACCATATTCATTATTGTGGATGCCTCTATGAATAACTTGAAATGTAATGATTTAATATTATATTGCTTTCTCATCCGAAGTACAAGAGTCTTTTCTAGAATCTAGATGATCAGAAACTAAAAATCAGAATGATGGATGAATTCTATCTGTTTTATGTTTTTTCGTTAGGGATTTGATTTTTTGAATATGGTGCATCATTGATGTTGCAACTATGGTCTGGTTAGAGAATTATTTTCTTTAGAAGACCAGGAGTAAATGCTTTTTGCCCTTTAAAAAAATGATAAAAACAAGACTTAGGTGTTATGATTCTGACAGTTAGTAGGCATTTTTCATGGTGTAAAAGTATATTTCTATTATGTTTATAGTTTGTTTCTTATACTTTTTTTAATTCTTTTGTTAGTTTCAACCAGTAGTTCAGACTTTATTGGTGAAAGAAGCATAGTTTTTGGCCAGATAATAGGAATGAAAAAGGAAATTATGTTGTCAACTTTTGTGCTTTTATAAATTCAAATTAGTAAGTATTGTTAACCAAGAACATGTCTGGAACAGGGATCTCTAAACCCTAAACCCTATAATTAATTACCTGTATCATATGATATTGTACCGGTGGCTCTGGATGTGAAGGTCAATATGTTCTATGGGACAACGGCCAGTGGTCACAAATGTCTGGACCCTGTGTTTCACTTTTTGAACCCCACTCCTTCCTACTCTATTCAGTTTCGTGAGAGAATAATTTCATAGTTAATCACTATATGTATATAAGAAATACACGAAGTACGTAACTCAAATTCTAAATAGATTTAGTATATATGTGCATATTTACTTAGTTTGAACTGCATATATATATATGAGGAGTGGATTAAATGAGATTAAATAATTTTACAGGTTCCAACTGCAGCTTTAGGTGTAGTCTTGTCAGATAAATGTGGAAGGCGGCCTCTTCTAATGGTGAGATAGATTATGTATATGGAAAATAATTAATGATGAATGTTTTGGTTTAGTGTAAAAGGGCAGGGGTGACACTGTACTAGCTATAATATATATATATATATATATATATATATATATATATATATATATATATGTTATGCAAGTTGTTTTCTTGTGGGCCTGTCTTTTTGTTTCCAGGTTGGATCCCAAACAACATATATATTTTCATTTTTATTAATTATATGTTTTGATGATATATATATATATATATATATATATTCTAATAATGGAGCACATGCAGCAAATCCGTTAACTAAACAAGTTCACTCCCACTTTGGTCTTCCTTGGCGTATCGGTACGTATATATATAATTAACCCATTCTTAATATTAATATTAATTGATGAGTAGTGAGTAGTGACATACATTAATCACAAATATGATTCAGGGGTACGATGTAAGCTACCAGACAGGAATGGCGTATTGGTACGTATATACATACATTAATCCGTTCACTAAACAACTTAGAAATACTGCATATATGCACTAATAGCTTCACTATGTCTATATGCATATACATGTGTGTGTGGAGCATAGATATATAAATTAATCCTATGAACCTATTTGCTGCTCTTTAGACAATTGATGAGTGTGAAATCCATTAAATCCTGATTAATCAACCATATATTATTTGTTTGGTTTTTGTATTCTATCAAAACCAAAATTAATTCAGTTGGAGAGTTACTTGATACAACTTACAAGTATATTACAATATTTGTATTCAGTTGATTATTCTTTACATCTAAAATTAAAGGTAAATGTCTTATATTGAAGTTATCCCTTCTGTTGCAGAACTATTAGAAGACTTGGGAATCATTTATTACCAAAGAGCTTTTACAGCTTGAATGGTGGTATCTAGATAAGATTTGAAGGTTTATACTAATATACTTTTCTTATCTTTAATCAAATCTTGTTTTGTGATTGCGTTTTGGTCTCTCCCCATTTCTTTCCATTTCCAAGTTCCAACCTTCATCTTTATATTAAAGCGGTAAATACTTTTCCTTTTCATTTAATTTAATTTCCACTCTTTTATATAGTCTTTTTATTTTGTACATTTCAAGTATTTAATTGAAGAACTTAACAACTCCGGTCATCTTGCAATCCAAGAAATGGATAGCAGTAAATTGAAGTTTGAAGGGATAGCTATAGACTTGAAGTTTATATATAAATCTAAGTTAATTGTAGTTTTAAACCTTTATATTTTGGAATTATTGTATTTAACTAAGTGATTAATAAATTTTAATTTTGATCGTCAATGTTTTAATTTTTTTTATAGGACTTGCTTTAATATTAATTTAAGTGTATTTCAGTTATATATAAACAAGACAAAAAATGAAGGAAAAATTATATTAGGACAGTAAAATTTTCCTCTAAGTAATCAGTGGCGGTTTAAACCGCCACTAAAGCATTTAAAAATATTAGCGCCGGTCTTCAAAACCGCTGTTAAACTGTGACGGTCCCTTAACCGCCGCTATTAAGCTTGCGACGGAAGCTTTCGCAGCAGTTTCACTAACCGTCGTTAAGTGTTTTAGCGGCGGTTTAAACCGCCGCTAAATACAAAAAAACCGTCGCTAAGTGAATGTTTTTTTGTAGTGCATTGACCATATCACTTCAAATCATTCCCCATTCTTCATCAAACCCCATCTAGCATTTTCATCAAGAGTGGTTTTTCTCACTTGAGTTGTGGCACTAGCTGCACATTCTAGCATTAATTTGATTGGTGCCGGCCTCGCGACAAGGTCGCGTTCATCAACCACTAAGTCTGCAAAGTCAAAACTCGCAATAAAGACCTCTTAACGCAAAAAGGGGTTGACCGCCCCTGTTAGATACTTGGAAAACTACCAAGATCATGCAAAAATTTCCCCATAAGATGGTGCCACTTGTCCAAGTAACCTCTCGGGAATATAAAGACTCCACATGGAGCCTTAAACGAACGTTCATACACAAACTATGCTAGCAAAATTACACAACTCATGCAAAACCGTCTTGATCACACGGTGCTTGTATAAAAATCTTTTTGCCCAAAAGTAAAAGGAGAAAGCAATTAAATACAAGTTAGACAAAAGTCATTTAATTCATATCAAGTAAGGCATCGCCTATGACACTTGGCATATAAAATATACTCTTGGGCATCCCCGAGATCAACATTAATCGGGGGCTCCCTGGACTAGGGATCGCCAACATTTCCCGACGACTCCTTCACTACACTCTCAACTACCAACTGAGAAGTAGCTCCAATCTCAGGTACACACTTGGCCATCACGGAAAGGAGATGATGGCTTAAAGGACGCTCATCCAACTCGAGGAGGCGGGCAAAGTCCACGGGCAAATCAGTCGCAAGCCGACCCCTAAACTCACCATCAAAGAGCTCCAAGGAAGGATGCAGAGAGCTCACCCACTCAGCGGAGAACCTCTCCCCATGAATACGTGTGAGTTACTCGACCGCCAGCAGCATCCCATACATCCTTTTCGCCAACCGCTTCGTTTGATGATCAGCTACGTCCTCAATCATATCCTCAGCATCTAGCCAGCCCATCATGTTCTCATGCGCGCGAGCCTCGACATTCCTTAACGTCACACAAAGAGAATGGAGTTCTTGAAGATGCTTCTCATCATCTTCCTGCCGGGCAGCTAATTCATTACGGCACCGCTGCAAGTCTGACCACAAGAATTTGACCTCCGTGAATTGGCCACATTCGGCTCGAAGGCGAGCGACTTCGCGAGTCAGCGACCCCAACTCGCACTCCTTCTCCCTAACTGAAAAGTTCTTTTGCGCTTCCTCCAATTGCTCTCTCGTGCACTCAAGACATTGTCTTTTGTTTTTAGAGCGGAGATAAACTCTTCTCGCTCCAAGCGAAGCCCAGCCCACATAAAACAAGGATGATCACTTTATAGTCAGGTACGCAAAACCCTACTTTAAACAAAAAGAGTTCAAAGATTGGTACTTACCACTTGCGCTTGCCACATATTTCCAGCCTGGTGAAAGTCAGCTAGAGAATTAGCAGCACCCTCAAAAGCTCGTAAAGCAACGTCTACATCATTCATATCTATTGCCCTAGCAACCCTCTCGGTTAGGTCTATAGGAAAACGCCTACCAAGGGCCACTAGAGCAAATGGGGAACCTTCTCCCTCGACAGCCCTTGCACAGCTTGCGAAGGGTCCAAGACAAATTTTTTGGCAAATGGATCACCATATTTGCATCTCTAGATGTAGTGACAACCATTTGACTCACCACTGCATTCTCAGCATTGGGCTCCTTGTGGCCGCCCGTCGTTGCTAAAACACTCTTCTCCACGACGGCCAACCTTTCAGTTGGAGCCTCAGCCCCTCTTTCAGCAGTAGCAGCATTAGTCTGCTCGACCGCTCCCTCCACTCGAGCCCTCTTGCTCACCGGCTCCTCAACACTCTCAGCAGAAGCCTGAGCCACATGATCAAAAGAACGGGAAGAGGGAGAGCTCGACAGAATCACCCATAAGGGCGAGCGATGGGTTGCCTCTGTAGGTGAAAAAGTACCCTCCACAGAAGCAGCAACTTTGGTAACTGCCAGAGTAATCCTATGCTGCCCCTTCGAAGATGAAGGAACATGGGAAGAAGGCCAGGAGTCCGCTTCAAGATGCTTCTTGGGCCCCCTTCTCTCTCTTTCGGGTTCCCTTCCTCTTTCCTTAGTTGTTTCCTCCTTTCTTTCCCTTGGAGATCCTCTTTCCGGTGAGAACGAACCCCGATGGTGTTACCCGAGCCTTGCCTTCCCTTCACTCTCTTACCTCCTTCAGATGCCCCAATGCGAACTCTGGTAACCCTATCTCGGTTGGGAGAAGAACCCTGTCTTGCTCTCTTTTCCCTACTCTGGTTACTAGCCCATTAATGCCCAGATTCAATTTTCCTTTTATATGAACTTGTAACTCACTATAAATAGTGAGACCCATTACTTTTAAGAGGACCGAATTTTTAACACCCGAGAGGTTGCTGGATTGGAGTCTGAAGCTCAAAGGTATACCTCTCTACTTATCCTTGATCTGTTTGCTTACATTACCCCATCAACCCATACATGATTTTCATCATAAGTCTCTTCTTCATCTGATTTTCAAAGAGGTCGCGACGCCCTGGTGTAGGCGTCGCAACCCTTTCCCTATTCTAAGCACCTATTGTTTGTTGTGTCTTTGTCACCTGTTTTTTGGAAAATCGCTTTAGGGTCGCTACGTATCCTATTATACGTCGCGACCCCCTGTCTTAGAAGTCATGGGTCGCGACGTATCATTTTATACGTCGTGACCCCCTGACTTTATAGCCTTGAGATTGGGAACCGAGGCCGGGGGTCGCGACCCCCTGGCTTTCATAGGCAGAAGAGCTTTCTCTCACTTTTCTTAAGTATCTTTATTATTTTTATCAAAGTATGTGTAACCTAGTGCCACCAAGGAGCCTTTGCTTCTATAGGAGCACTAGTATTCATGCCATCTGGGCTCGCTGCCTAATGAGCATTCACACACACTTTTCTCAATCTTGTTGCTTGTTTGTAATTCATGGTATTGTCTCTTTAGGCACATTGCACTCAGAGGCCATCTGAGTCTTTGCTTGATGAGCCTCCCCCCACCCACACACTTGCATGCCACACGAACTACGTGGACTTTGATCCCTCTTTGAGGGTACGTAGGCCCTAGGCTCTTATCCTAGTTCAAGTCCATCTTTCTTTTCTTTCTTGTTTTCTGTTTTGTGTTCTCTTTCCAACATTCTGAGGCCAAACAATTTAAGTATTAATTTTTGGTTAACCGTCTTCGGACGGGGGAAGAGGGGTGCCTAACACCTTCCCCTCATCTCAAACAGACTCCCAAACCCAAATATTTTAAAACCCATCTTTACTTAAAATTTGAACTATTTTCTCTTTTCCAAGTTTTTATGGAAAACTTGGTGGCAACTCCATCGAGTGCGCGGTCTTCACAGCCCCCGTACCCCTACAATTCCAAAAGATACAATTCATGGTCACTAATTGAAAAACGAGCACGAACGTGCTCACTAATTTGCAGCTAATCCAACATGAGCATACTGCTCGATAACATCTCCATTCATGAACCCAACAGCTTCGTAGAGATCCATACCTTTGCTTCCACCATCATCTGTTGGCTCGCTATCCACAATCATCTCGTCTTTATCCACATTCGAATCCTCATTAATATGATTTTTCTGAATAAAAACGATCCCCTTACTCTAAACTTTGCCCTTATGGTTCCTTCCTACCACGATAGTAGGCTTAGGATTCTTCTGTTTCATTTTATTGATTTCATTATGCATCATGGGCCCACCTTCCTTGGTATTAGGATAATTTGTTATGTCATGCAGTACTTGCCTACTTTGAGAGGCATTCATTCTGCCACTTGACCTTTCAACACTTGCTCCCATCCTACTTTCTCTACCCCGTACGCTACTATTGGTAGGGATCACTATTTCATTCTTTTCATTCCCATCTCCTTCTCCCATCCATGTCAACAACCTCTTGACTCAATACTGCAAATCGAGAGTGATTCCCTCCAGAAGATACAACCTTTCCTCCTCTCCCACCAACATTCGTATTATTCTCAGAACGTATTTGGGTCCCATTAAGTCTCTTATTCTATCGTGTGACCAACATCCACGGCCCGAAGGTCCCTTCTTGTTGAGCGCTTGACATCTCCTTCTTTTCACTCGCCATATGCGCACTCTCATCCTCCTTCATCCTCTATAATACTTGCCTCCTTACCATCTTCCCTCCCGTGGACACACCATTCTTTTGAATGTCCATACTTACCACACCTAAAGCACACAAGGTGTAACCCCTCGTACTCGACAGCATAGGTTCTTCCTCGCAATTCAATATGCGGTACTAGAGTGTTCCTCAGACTAATCTCCACGCATATTCTCGCAAATTTCCCTCGCGTGGTTGGATCAATTTTTAGAGTTTTCCGAATCAAGCTTCCCACCCTCCACAAGCAGTAGGCATTATAAAACTCCAGCGGCAATCCCGGCACTCTAATCCATGCGACTATGCGCGTCATCTCCTCTGGGTCGTGAGGGTTGAAGTTCGGTCTCCACTTTTGCACTAGTAAATAATGATCAGCAATTAACCAGGGCCCCTCTTCGTAAGCAAAACGAAAGTCCTCCTGATTTGTGAATGAAACAGCAAAATACCCGTTCTCCAAGTCAATTATTTGCAATATACCTTTCCTCACCCTCAACTTTTCCAGTCTATTCCTCATGAACACTACTCCCATCTTATGCTCCATTAGCTGAACTATGAAGCTTTGATGCCACGACTTACACCATTCCTCATACTCCTCTTGGGGGATTTCCAACCGAGCACATGGGTTAAACTCTGTGTTCAGTTGGCCCTATGTCATGTTGGTGGGTTCATCAGGGCTCACAACGTTAACGTCGTTCAGTTCATCTGATGCTTTTCCCTCGTTGTCTCCCGCATTCATGCCGAGTAACTTATCCTTGAAGGTAGCTCCCTGTACCTCATTCAAGGTTTCCTCCTGTTGCACCTCTGTGACAAAGCCCGTAATACCCTCCATAGGCTGAGAGGGCACAGCCATACTCTTGTTGTCCGTCTTGACCTTTTTGTTACTTCTCTCACTTAGATCTGCTTCAACGCTAGCACTCTTCCTGTGAGACTGCTCTCCCAAGGCAAACCCTAGCAGAGCGTTTTCGAAAACTACATTTTCTTATATTTCTATTTTTTTGGTTTAAACCAGGGTATCCACCGTCGAGCACAGTGACTAATCCCCTCGCTGAATTGTAGGCACCTCGAAGGGTGGGACAGCTGGCCCAAGGATTTAAAGCTGCTCCATACCCAAGGGAGGAATCGAACCCCTGACACTTAGTTAAGGATGGATGAGTCCCTTCCACTCAACCACACCCCTTGGGTTTCTTATATTTCTGTTTCTGTATTAATCTTGTAACCTAATTGTTTCATTAAATACATGTTTAACCAGTTTATTTGATTATAAGTACTATTTCCTTCTTGGCTTAAAATAAATGGTGTAGCTATACAATATTCATCATTATTAGTTTGTAAAGGCATAAATGAATTTTCAGGCATATTATTTTTCTCTATACAATAAATTCTAGGTTCAATATTTTTTTAATGCATACATATTTATCTTATTGTTTTTACTACAATAATTACAATGAACTTAAACAAATTTAAATATAAATAACAAAACTTGAAAATAACTGTAAGAAACTTAATAATAGAAATTTTAGGGTGTGTTTGGTAGGGCCATTTCCTGTTTTCATTTTCTCTAAAAACATAAATTAATTGAAAAAATATGTTTGGTTAGAATTTCTGAAAATAATTTTCAAAAAACATTTCTTAAAATTGACTAATTTTTGAAAACACCCAAAAGTTGTTTTCATTGTTTCCTATACAAAACTTTAAAAATTGAAAATAGAAAGTGAAAACACGGTGGTAATTTTGTAATTAAATAGAAACATAGTGTCCACGGTTCGAGAAGTCTTATGGTATTCATGAGGTATTCTTCTTCTCTTTTTTTTCTTCCTCTTTTGAAACTATGATGTAGGAAATAGGCTATTCTTATTAGTATTTATATTGTAAATATGATTGATTATGATTGATTATACTATTATATTAATACAAATTATTTTATTAATAGTTTTTTGATGAAATTTTATTATTATAATATAATAATAACAATTGTATTATTATCTTATTTATTATATTATAATATAATAACATATTATCTATATAAATAATATTATTATTTACCTTAATTTAGATTTTTTTTTGTTTTTCAAAGTATCTTCTTATTCGAAGTGATCCTGTACGAGGCAATGTCGGGCACTAAATGTGGGCACCTCTTCCAACATGGATTTGAACATGAATTCATCACATTCTGAGGGATTAATCCCTTTCACTAGACATAACCTAAATATGTCATATTTTTACTTTCAATTACTTGTTAAATTTCTTAGTATATATTTTGTGTTTATTTTTACAGGTATATTGTTATTACTTTTGAACCAATCAATATATCAATAAATAGATCTACAAATAATTGAGGCACTAAAAATAGTATTTTTTTTCTATTTTATTTTCATCCTCATCATTTTTCATTATTTTTCTTTCCTCCTCCATTTTCTCTCTTATTATTATTATTATTATATTATTATTATTATTATTATTTTTATTACTATTTATATATATATATATTATATATTTTTATTTATTTATCATTTTATCGTTTTTTTTGTCTTTTTATTACTTTTATGCTCAAACAATGGAGTATTCAAAATTTTCAAATCAAATGTATTTTCATATTTTTTATTTTCTAAAATATATTTTGACTTTACAAACCAAACACGTTTCCTAAATTTTAGAAATTAAAAAATGAAAATTAGTTTCAAGAAATGAAAATAGAGATTGAAAATAGAAAATATTTTCTTAAACCAAACGCACCCTTAGGTTCCTCCTATCTCTCAAGCTATATAAATAGTTTAAGAAAAACAAAGGCTAAATTATTCTTTTGGCCAAATGACTCTTTTGGTCCTCAACGTTTCAAAAAGTTATTTTTGGTCCTCAACGTTTTTATTTTGGTCAAAATTAGTCCTCCAGCATAACTCCGTTTGATTTTTTTTGTTAAATACTGACGTGGAAGGCTTATGTGGCACACCCTCTCTCCTACTTGTCATATTTGGATGATATGATACCATCTCTCACTCCAATTCAGCAAAACGACGCCGTTTTGCATCACTTCTCTCTCACTCCAACTCAGTAAAACGGCGTCGTTTTGCTGAGTTGGAGCGAAAGAGGGTGTCATATCATCCAAATATGACACGTAGGAGAGAGGGTGTACCACATAAGCCTTCCACGTCAGCATTTAACAAAAAAAATTAAACAGAGTTATGCTGGAGGACCAATTTTGACCAAAATAAAAACGTTGAGGACCAAAAATAACTTTTTGAAACGTTGAGGACCAATATTAAACTTGGTGCAAACGTTGAGGACCAAAAGAGTAATTTGGCCTTATTCTTTTGGTCCTCAACGTTTGCACCAAGTTTAATATTGGTCCTCAACATTTTAAAAAGTTATTGGCAAAAGTACCTTTCCTACCCCCAACGTTTGGGGGTCCTATTAGTTTCGCCCCTAACGTTTTTTCGCTGTCAATTGTACCCCTAACGTACGTTTCTGCCAATGTCACCCTTTTCACTAACACCGTCAAATATTTAACAGTTTTTGCTAACGTGGCATCCTATGTGGCAAAAATATCTGACGGGGCATATTTGCTTTTCACATAAGATTTCTAACGTTTTTTTTGTCAATTGTACCCCTAATGTTTTACATTTCTGCCAATGTCACCCTTTTCAATAGCACCATCAAATATTTAATAGTTTTTGCTTACATGACATCCTATGTGGCAAAAATATCTGACTTGGTATATTTTTTTTTCACATCAGATTTCCTACTCATCTTTTCCCTATCAAAGTTGTGTCGTTTTGACCTCAGCCTGTTCCTTCTAAAATATAACTCAAACGCACGCGCTATTTTGCTCATAAAAACATTGGAGACGTTATCCATTCTCTATTTTAGGAAGACATATTTGACCTTTGATTACTGAAACCGTGAAAGTTTTCGAGCACTGATTTTGACTTCTCTCCAACGTCTTCCCGGAATAGAGAATGAGTAACGTCTCCGATGTTTTTGTTTGCAAAATGGCACGTGCGTTTGAGTTATATTTTAAAATGAATAGGGTGAGGCCAAAACGACACGGTTTTGATGGGGAAAAGATGAGTAAAAAATCTGGTGTTGTGGAAAAAAATATGCCAAGTCAGATATTTTGCCACATAGGATGCCACGTAAGCTAAAAACTATTAAATATTTAATGGTGCTAGTGAAAAGGGTGACATTGGCAGAAATGTAAAACGTTAGGGGTACAATTGACAGAAAAAAAATGTTAGAAATCTGATGTGCAAAAAAATATGCCCAGTCAGATATTTTTGTCACATAGGATGCCACGTCAGCAAAAACTGTTAAATATTTGACGGTGTTAGTGAAAAGGGTGACATTGGTAGAAACGTAAAACGTTAGGGGTACAATTGACAACGAAAAAACGTTAGGGGCGAAACTGACAAGACCCCCAAATGTTGGGGGCAGGAAAAGTACTTTTGCCAAAGTTATTTTAGGTCCTCAACGTTTTTTTTGGGTTAAAATTGGTCCTCTAGCGTAACTCCGTCTGGTTTTTTTGTTAAATGCTGACGTGGAAAGCTTATGTGGCACACCCTCTCTCCTACGTGTCATATTTGGATGATATGACACCCTCTCTCACTCCAATTTAGCAAAATGACACCGTTTTGCTGAGTTGGAATGAGAGCGAAGCGATGCAAAACGGCGTCGTTTTGTTGAATTGGAGTGAGAGAGGGTGTCATATCATCCAAATATGACACGTAAGAGAGAGGGTGTGCCACATAAGCCTTCCACGTCAGCATTTAACAAAAAAATCAGACAGAGTTACGATGGAGGACCAACTGTGACAAAAAAAAAACGTTGAGAACTTAAAATAACTTTTTGAAACGTTGATGATTAATATTAAAATTGGTGCAAACGTTGAGAACCAAAAGAGTAATTTGGCCAAAAACAAAAATATAAAACGGATAGACAAAATTGCAAGTTATCTTTCAAAATTTTATTTAATACTTTTTAATTTTAAAATTAAATTGAGATAAATAAATTATTTTAGGACAAAAAATAATTTACTGCTATATTTTTTATTTTGCCCCACTAAAAGAGAAATTAAACGAACTTTTGACGGAAATAACAAAACATTAGGGACATCTCTCGTCTTCTGTATCTCCCTTCTTCCCTTCTCTGTTCGCCCATGACGGTTGCCGAGCCAAGGAAAACCCCTCGACCGGGTAAGGGCGGGTTCGAAGCCCACGGGCTCTCCGAAGAGGAAGCCCGGGTTCGAGCCATTGCGGAGATCGTTAACTCCATGGTGGATCTCTCCAGAAAGGGGCAAAACGTCGACTTAAATGCACTAAAATCCGCAGCATGTCGCAAGTATGGACTTTCACGTGCACCCAAGCTCGTGGAGATGATCGCTGCACTTCCCGAGTCGGAGCGGGAGGCGCTGCTACCGAAGCTTCGAGCCAAGCCTGTCCGAACCGCCTCAGGAATAGCTGTCGTGGCTGTCATGTCCAAGCCTCACCGTTGCCCTCACATAGCTACCACTGGTAATATTTGCGTGTATTGCCCCGGAGGACCAGACTCTGATTTTGAGTACAGTACGCAGTCTTACACTGGTTACGAACCAACTAGTATGCGAGCAATTCGGGCAAGGTAGGGTTAGGAAGCTCTCTGTTTGTTCCTTTTTTCTTGGCGTGAAGATTCTGTTACTTTCCTGTGTTGGTTCTAGAGTTTAGGTAAATGAAACTCAGTCAGAAGTACCCAAGATTATGCTTGTATGTTTATGCTGATTTGTAACTTACAGAACAGAGCTTTGGTGCAGTAAGAAGTCAAATTTCTCATCAAAAAGATTAATTGTTGCGATGGCAAGGTTTTCTTTGTTGAGCTTTCTATCAGTATATTAAACTATGAAGTGCTGAACTACAATCTCAATTTCTACATAAGATGCGTTGTGCTTATGAACTATTCACTAGTGGAACTTAATTGCAAATATGAATAACTGCCAGGCAGGAGATAGGGTACTAAGGATATCAAATAATAGTAGACTACATGATAAATCGCCCTCAGAATTTTTCCTTCTTTTTTTTGATAGAAAGAATTTTTCCTTCTTATTCCTTGACGCAGCTCAATTGTTCTAATCTCTAGAAACTTCCGTTGGGGATTCTATTGCATATAGATATTAGTCCATGATGCGCAATGCTGCATATTTTGTATGGTGAAAACTGAAAAGTAACAGTTGAAACTTCTAGCTAGGTGTGAAATCTTCTATTTCTAGTCAATTTCTTTTACAGGAAAAAGAATAAAGCTCACATTCTTGGAAGGGTTTTGGTTGTGCTTATTTTATTTCCTTTCTTTGGATGTTTATTCTGTGGTGATATCATGGTTTGGTAAAATATACTAACTGTATGTGTCCTACCTGCCACTCTGGATTTAGGTACAACCCATATGTCCAAGCCAGAAGCAGGATAGATCAGCTTAAGCGTTTGGGTCACAGTGTAGACAAGGTTTCGATCTTAAACAAGTTATACCTCTTGAATTTGTAGAGTGCTGAAAGCCTGAAATATATTGGTAGATATTGTATCCTTATTTGTAAAATAAATTGTTTCCAGGTTGAGTTCATTTTGATGGGTGGTACCTTCATGTCCCTTCCGGCAGACTATCGTGATTACTTTATCCGTAATCTTCACGATGCTTTGTCTGGACACACTTCGGCAAATGTTGAAGAGGCTGTTGCATACTCTGAGCATGGTGCAACAAAGTGTATTGGCATGACAATTGAAACGTAAGATGCCATTAAATTCTTTAGGGTATGTTTGGTAAGAATTGCAAATAGTAGAATCATGGATTCTCACATTTTTCAAAAAAAAATCTTACATCATATTTATACATATCAAACATACTTTTTCTCTTTCCTAATTTTTCTCTCTATCTCTCTCATCAATTTTCTCTACAGTACTTTCCTTTAATCTACAGTACTTTCTTTACAGTACTTTACATCCGTGCATTCATACCAAGCGTACCCTTAAAATGAATCTGAAAGTTTCGAATCATCATTTCATATAGTTTTAAATGCATGCTAAATAGTTGGATCTATCTTTCCTCCCTGTTAAGGGAAGTGATGCATTTCCATGTCATCAATATTATCCACATTGTTAGAGATTCACCCTTGTAAGATTACTTCATGAAAAGTTATCATTGTGGTTTTGGATTTGGCTTAGTTATGGAAGTTCTTGAATGTTGCTACATCTTCCATTCAAGCTTATCAAGAATCATTTTAGTGGAAATGTTTGAATTTAACATGGTTGTATTGTAGTTTCTGAACACATCATTTAGTAGCTTACCAATATATGCACTCTCTAAATTTATCAGGAGGCCAGATTATTGTCTTGGGCCTCATTTGAGGCAAATGCTTTCTTATGGTTGTACAAGATTGGAGATTGGAGTACAAAGCACCTATGAGGATGTTGCTCGAGACACCAATAGAGGACATACAGTTGCTGCTGTTGCAGATTGTTTTTGCTTGGCAAAAGATGCTGGTTTTAAGGTTTGTGTTAGAATATTCTGTAATTAATTAGATAGAATATTTTGTATATCCTTGACCCTTAAGTCTAGGGATTAGATTATGATTGCAATCAATTATTTCTTTATAGTTTCTTTTCTAAGATAGGCCATTCTTTGTGTATAAATTGGTATTCTTTCATTCTAATGAGAACAATACAATATTTCCTCTCATTTACTCTCATGGTATCAGAGCAGAGAGCTAATTTTTTCCGCTGCTACTGTGTTCAGTCATTTTTTTCCGAGACAGAGTCTACATAGGGCAGTGAGTGCATATCTCTAAGCCCATCCTTTTTCTGACCTTTCTTGCCTCACGGTCCCTTAGGTATTCCTCATACACTCACCGTCGGCCTAACCCCACTCACCGATGCCCGAGAAACGCTGCCACGCGCCGTCACACGCCACCACAGCAGGCACACTCGTTCCTCACGCGCCAGCGCGTGAGACGTCGCCTCTCGTCGCCGTTGCTTCTGTTCCTCTTCTCGGCACATTTCCGGCCAACCCCTGCCATGTCGACGTCATCCACCACCGGCGACAGTACCGGAGTTACTGTTTCGGCCACTGTTCCGGCTCCTGTTTCGACGTTTTTGCCCAGACCATATGACTTGCCTCCCATTAATAATGCCTACCGGTTAGATGGGAAGAACTACTTGAAGTGGTCTCAATTAGTTCGGATGTACCTCGAAGGTCGGGGCAAATTGAGCCACTTACTCGGTACAGGTCCGGCAAAAAACGATCCGACATTTGAAGCTTGGGATAACGCTGATTTCCTAATTATGTCTTGGCTGGTGAATTCCATGACTTCGGAGATAGGTGATACATGCATTTTTCTCACATCTGCTAAAGCTATATGGGATTCTATTCAGCAAACCTACTCCAAAGTTCGTGATGGCGCTCAAATTTATGAGCTGAAGACCAAAATCCACCGTGCCAAGCAAGGTAATATGTCCATTATTGAGTACTCTAACTATTTGAAGAGCTTATGGCAGGAGTTGGATCACTATCAATGCTTCCCAATCAAGGGAAGTGAAGATGCAGCTACCTTTAAAGCCTTCCTGGAGAAGGAAAGAGTTTATGATTTTCTTGCAGGTTTGAACATTGAATATGATGCTGTGAGAGTTCAGATCCTTGGCAAGGATGAAATTCCACCATTGAATGAGGCAATTTCGATTGTCTTAGCTGAAGAAGGACGGAGGGGTGTAATGATAGAAGCTCAGCCTGTAGAGAGTTATGCTCTTATGACAAAAAATAATGTGCAACAGTATGAGGTAACTGATCCAACCAAAAGTTCTTTATGATGTACTTATTGCAAGAAGCCTCGCCACACGAAGGAAAAATGTTGGAAACTTCATGGAAAACCTCAGAACACAAAGAGAGGACAAAGTCATGCTCATGTGGCTATTTCGAATTCTACAGTTGTACCAACAACCAATGTTCTCAACTTGAATCCTGAGGAAATTGAGAAGCTGAAGAGTTTGTTGGGCAATCTAGCAGTATCCTCTACTACCACTCAAGCAACACCACCTACTTCAGGTACTTGCTCCTTGGTGTTCTCAGGTATATCTTCTCAGTCTTCAACTCATGTTTCTTCTGTTTTTAATGTTTCGGATAAAGCTTCTTGCGATACCTGGATCATTGATTCAGGGGCTTCTGATCATATGACCGATTCTTTTCAAAAATTCATCTCCTATACACCATGTCCTAGCAATCGCAAAATTACAATAGCTGATGGATCAGTTACTACTGTAACTGGCCTAGGAAATGTTTGTTTAAATGATTACATCACTCTTAAAGATGTCCTTCATGTTCCTAAACTTTGCACTAACCTTATTTCTGTCCATAAACTTTCCAATGACTCTCAGTGTAGTGCAATTTTTCATTCTACTCATTGTGTTTTCCAGGAACAGGGCACGAAGAGGATGATTGGACATGCTAAGGAGCGGAATGGTCTATATTACCTTGATACTTGTAATAAAGGACGTAGTGTTCAAAGTTTGTCATCCCATTCGTTTCATAGCCTGTCCCTTAAAACCCATAAAGAAAAAATTTGGCTTTATCATTTACGTCTTAGACATCCATCCTTTCATACTTCAAAAGTTATGTTTCTTGATTTGTTTGGAGGATTAACTATTGAAGGTTTTCATTGTGAAGTTTGTGAACTTGCGAAACACAAACGGGTTTTTTTTCCTGTTAGTAATAGTAGAACATATGTTCCCTTTACTTTGATTCATAGCGATATATGGGGACCATCTACTGTTTCTAATATTTCTGGAGCTCGTTGGTTTGTGTCTTTTATTGATGATTATACTCGTGTGCCTTGGATTTATTTGCTCAAACAAAAATCTGATGTTAGTTCTATATTCCCTGTTTTTATAATATGGTTCAAACCTAATTCGGGGTAAGGATACAAAGATTCCGTTCTGATAATGCGAAAGATTTTTTCAATCAATCTCTTTCGTCCTTTTTTCAAAACCAGGGTATCATTCATGAATCTTCTTGTGTCCATACACCGCAACAAAATGGGGTTGTTGAACGGAAAATAGTCATCTTCTTTCAAGCACACGAGCCCTTTTGCTTCAAAACCATGTTCCACATAAGTATTCTGATAGGACCCTGTAAAATATGCAAATAGTCCACACACACAGAATCCAGAAATACCAAGATGATGGAATAAATTCTCAGGTTGTAGTATATTCAGTAGCAGCAAAAATTACAACCAGCAGCAGAGAACTACATAAGCAGTATAAGGAAATAAATGGCAGAAATAGTGAAAGGGTGATTAGCTTTCGAGAGGCCAATCTCTCTCCACTCTTAGGATACCAAATCTGTGCCTTCTCTCCACCATCCTCCTTGCCTATATGCTCACCCAGCTGAGGTACTGTCAGAGTTAGTTACCCCCATGTTCTTTTCCTTTTCTGCCCCTTTTGTCTTACCCGTCTCTCCAATTGGATTTGGGCCCAACACTTGACTATTATTCCTTTTCTTCTTTCTGCTGTAAGTATTCTTAATTGGGGGGTCCATCATTACCCTCCCCTATAAGTCTCACCTTGTCCTCAAGGTGAAAGTGCGGGAATTGAGTGTTGATAATCTCATAATCCTCCCAAGTGTTATCACATTCTGGTAAGTGATTCCACTTAATGAGAATTTCTGTTTTTCCATCAGTTATCTTCCTCACTTTGACCACTTTTTCAGGCTGGACTTGCATCTCCATATCTTTTGTCAAACCTGCGGGCAGTTCTTGAACCATGGTAGCTGGCTGGATTGTCTTCTTCAGCTGAGATCCATGGAACACCGCATGAATCCGAGCTGTTGGAGGAAGTCTCAGTCGGTAAGCCACTTCGCCATACTTCTCTAGAATCTCATAAGGTCCATAAAACCTCGGACCCAACTTCTCATTCTTTTTTCTGGCCAAGGATTTGAATCTATAAGGCTTCAGCTTGATATATACCCAATCCCCCACTGCATAGTGAACATCACGCCGGTGTTTATTCGCTTGGCTCTTCATTCTCTCTTGTGCCTTCTCTAAGTGACTCTTCAGCTCATCTATCACAGCGTTTCTGTCCTGAATCTGAACATTTACTTCTTCCACCGGTGATTGGCAGTCATCCCATCGGAGAAGGGTAGGTGGGTCGCGCCCGTATAATGCCTTAAATGGTGTCATACCCGCTGCACTGTTGTAGGAGGTATTAAACCAATATTCAGCCCAATTTATCCATTTGAACCACTGCTTTGGTTTCTCACCCGTAAAGCATCTCAGATAAGTTTCTAGGGTCCGATTCACCACTTCAGTTTGCCCGTCCGTTTCCGGATGATACCCGGAGCTGTATTTTAATATAGTTCCAGCTAATTTAAACAACTCCCTCCAGAACATGCTAATGAAGATGCTGTCCCTATCCGAGACGATAGACCGAGGGAACCCATGGAGCTTCACCACATTTTTACTGAAAGCTGCCGCCACTTCACGAGCCGTGTACGGGTGTGCCAAGGGAATGAAATGTGCGTACTTCGTCAAGCGATCCACTACCACCATGATAGTATCAAACCCATTCGACTTTGGCAGCCGCACAATGAAGTCCATACTAATGTCTTCCCACACTTGTTTAGGTATAGGCAAGGGCTGAATCAACCTGGCTGGACTCATGGCTTGGTACTTATTTTTTTGGCAAATTTCACACGTTGCTACATAATCTTGTATGTCTTTCTTCATCCCTTCCCAGTACACGTTTTCAGACGTTCTTTTTAGAGTCCTCAAATACCCCGAATGCCCCCCAATAGGAGAGGAGTGAAATTCTTGTATTAAACGTGGTATCCGCGCTGATTTTTTTGGAATGACTTACCGGCCATGATATGTTAAACAACCATTTCTCAAGCTGTACCCACTCGGAGCTGCTGTCCCAACTATGAGTTGCTGCTTAATCTGAGTCAACTTGTCATCCCTTTGAACTTCCTTATCCCAATCTTCCACGTCATTGTACTGCCACACTGAAAAAGCCTTTAATTCCAGATCTGCCCCCCTCTTGGACAAAGCATTGACTGCTCTATTTTCTGACCCCGGCTTGTATTGGATCTCAAATTTATAGCCCATCAGTTTTGACACCCATTTTTGTTGATCCGGGTCTAAGATTCTCTGCTCAAGCAGAAACTTCAAGGCTTTTTGGTCTGTTTTGATGATGAATCGGTGCCCAAGTAAATAGTGCCTCCATTTCTTGACTGCGAAAACGATTGCCATTAATTCACGTTCATAAACTGAGTCTTACCGGGCTCGGGTGGATAACACATGGCTGTAATAAGCTAAAGGACGCTTATTCTGCATTAAAACAACCCCAACTCCTGTACCGGACGCATCGGTTTCTAGTTCAAACGGCTTCGAAAAATCTGGCATAGCCAGTACAGGGACCGTAGTCATGGCCTTCTTCAATTCTTCAAATGCTGTTTGTGCTCGGTCTCCCCATTTAAAAGCATCCTTTTTTAACAAATCTGTGAGTGGAGCCGCAATCTTGCTATAATTCTTTACGAACCTACGATAATATCCCGCAAGTCCTAAGAACCCCCGCAAAGATTTCAAATCCTTTGGAATCGGCCACTTCACCATGCTTGCAATCTTGGCCGGGTCCGCTTGCACTCCCGCAGCGGAAATAATATGACCGAGGTACTCTACTTTGTCTCTTCCAAAGGAACATTTTTTTTTGATTAATCACCAATTGGTGTTTTTTGAGTATTTCCAAGGTAATCCGCAAATGCTCCAGATGGGACTCCATATTCGGGCTGTAGATTAGGATATCGTCGAAAAACACCAGTACAAACTTCCTCAACTGCTCCTTAAATACATCATTCATCAAGAATTGAAAAGTGGAAGGTGCATTGGTCAAGCCGAAGGGCATTACCATGAATTCGTAGTGGCCTTCATGAGTTCAAAAAGCGGTTTTCGCTTCATCCCCGGGTTTAACTCTTATCTGGTGATAACCGGACTTCAAGTCCAGCTTTGAGAATACTTTTGCCTTGCCCAGCTCATCCAACAATTCATCTATGGCTGGAATTGGGAATCTATCGGGTACCGTGATCCTGTTTAGGGCTCGGTAATCAACACAGAACCTCCAACTCCCATCTTTCTTCTTGACTAGTAACACGAGACTAGAATACGGGCTGCTGCTAGGCCTTATCACTCCTGCAGTAAGCATTTCCTTCACTAACTTCTCAATTTCAGCTTTTTGGGAGTGTGGGTAACGGTAGGGCCTGATGTTAGGGGGCTGCTCTCCCTCTTTGATAATTATGGCGTGATCGTGTGACTGGTGGGGAGGAAGTCCTTCGATAGGCTTACACACTTCAGCATTGTCATCAATTACCTTCTTGATTCGTTCATCCATCTCCGGTTCTTTTTCTGCCTGCAGTTCAAGTTCATTTATCTCCAATAAAAACCCTTGCCCGCCCTTCCTCACTGATCTTACTAAGTTCTTCATGGAAACCAAAGACTTTGCTAGAGCAGGATCTCCTTCTAAACATATCACGCCTTGTTTAGCCTTTATTTTCATGGTTAACTGTTTCCAATTGACTCTCACTTCACCCAGAGACTCTAGCCATTCCACTCCCAGAATCATGTCCACATCACCTAAATTAAATAGAAAGAAATTTTCACATACCCGCAGCCCTTGCATCTCAACTTCCAGCCCTTTACAACACCCCTGTTGCTGAACCGTGTACCCATCACCTAAGGTAACTCGGTATGGTTTTGTCTTCTCCACATCAAGACCCATCTTCTTCACCAACCCTTCAGAGATAAAGTTATGCGTGGCTCCGCTGTCAATCATTATTAACACTTCACTCCCACGGATCTTGCCCTTCAATTTCATGGTTCTTCCGCCGGTAATCCCCACCACCGAGTTGATGGAAAGAGACATTAGAGTTCCTCCTGTTTTGTCCGCCTTCACCTCCTCAGTTTCAAATAATAATTCTTCCTCGGCCTCTTCTTCATCGCCTAGCTCTGACAAAATAATAATATTCAGCTTCTTGTTCTTACACTTGTGACCGGGATGCCATTTTTCATCACACGTCCAGCATTCTCCCAATTCCCGCTTTCGTTTTACTTCCTCGTCCGTCATCCCATGCATCATCTCCTTGATGGTGGTCATATCCACTTTCATGGCCGCCATCTCTACTTTCATTGCTGCCATCTCATTTTCCACGTTATCT
This sequence comes from Senna tora, assembly GCA_014851425.1. NCBI lineage: Eukaryota > Viridiplantae > Streptophyta > Magnoliopsida > Fabales > Fabaceae > Senna > Senna tora. The sequence goes on from CM026263.1 coordinate 6,602,456, forward strand.
ACTCGTCCCTCCATTCTCGTATTGACCATTCCAAGATCTTACGCTCTGATACCAAAATTGATAGGACCCTGTAAAATATGCAAATAGTCCACACACACAGAATCCAGAAATACCAAGATGATGGAATAAATTCTCAGGTTGTAGTATATTCAGTAGCAGCAAAAATTACAACCAGCAGCAGAGAATTACATAAGCAGTATAAGGAAATAAATGGCAGAAATAGTAAAAGGGTGATTAGCTTTCGAGAGGCCAATCTCTCTCCACTCTTAGGATACCAAATCCGTGCCTTCTCTCCACCATCCTCCTTGCCTATATGCTCACCCAGCTAAGGTACTGTCAGAGTTAGTTACCCCCATGTTCTTTTCCTTTTTTGCCCCTTTTGTCTTACCCGTCTCTCCAATTGGATTTGGGCCCAACACTTGACTATTATTCCTTTTCTTCTTTTTGCTGTAAGTATTCTTAATTGGGGGTCCATCATATTGGGGGGAAGCCGTTTTAATAGCAACTCACTTGATTAATAGACTTCCAACCCAAGTGCTTGATTTCAAAAGCCCTATGCAAGTTCTCACGGAATTTTTTCCAAACTTCAATGCCTCAAATAACCTTATAGCTAAAGTCTTTGGTTGTGTTGCCTTTGTTCACATTCACCTTCCACATAGAGGTAAGCTTGATCCTCGAGCTCTCAAGTGTGTCTTTCTTGGTTACTCATCCACTTAAAAAGGTTATAAATGCTATCATCCTCTAACTGGGAAATATTATGTATCTGCTGATGTCAAATTTGCTGAATTTACCCCTTATTTTACTCAGACTTCTTCCCAAAAGGACCAAGCCATCCTTGAATATAGTCCATTCCCTGAGTTACTTGTTCTATGTCCTCAAATAATAGATTCTTCTTTACAGCCTCAACAAACTTCTGATCCTCCTCAAATAAGTCCTGACCCAGACCTTAATTTGCAGACCAACCAGACTTTGGACTCTACTCGCCCATTACAAGTTTATTCTCGAAGAAAAGCTCCACCTCCTACAAGTGAGCGTCCAATCATCGCCTTCGGAGCCCCAAGATGTTAGAGGTAATTAATTCATCTAATCCTCATACACATGATTATGATGTTCCTATTGCTTTGAGAAAGGGTAAAAGAACTTGCACTAATCATCCCATATCTTCTTTCCTTAATTTTGAGAAGTTGTCCACTAACCACAAAGCTTTCTTGACTAATCTTCATACCATTCCTATTCCCAATACTTTGTCCGAAGCATTGCAGAATGAAAATTGGGTGCAGGCTATGAAAGTTGAGATGGATGCACTTGAGAAAAACCAAATGTGGGACCTGGTTCTCTTGCCAAAAGGGAAAAAACCAGTTGGTTGTCGATGGGTTTTTACCACGAAGTACAATTCCGATGGTACTCTAGAAAGATACAAAGCTCGCCTTGTAGCCAAAGGATACACTCAGACATATGGTGTAGACTACATGGAGACATTTGCCCTGGTGGCCAAGATGAATACCATCAGAGTCTTATTATCTCTTGCCGCTAACTTTGGATGGCGCTTGCAACAGTTTGATGTCAAAAATGCATTCTTGCATGGAGAATTTGAGGAGATTTACATGGAGGTCCCACTGGGATTCAATACAAGTTCTAAGCAAGGCATGGTTTGTCGTTTAAGAAAGGCCTTGTATGGGCTCAAGCAATCACCAAGAGCATGGTTCGGGAGATTTACCAAAGCTATGGTGAATATGGGTTATAAGCAAAGTCAGGGTGATCACACTTTATTTATACGACATTCCTCTTCAGGGGGAGTGTCTATTCTCTTAGTATATGTTGATGACATTATAATCATTGGAGATGACATTGAGAATATTGCCCTGTTAAAGACTCAATTGGTGCAGGAGTTTGAGATTTAAGAGCTTAGGAGACTCAAATACTTTCTTGGTATTGAGGTGGCTCATTCACAAAATGGGATTTTTATTTCCCAACAAAAGTATGTCATTGACTTGTTAACAGAGACAGGTAAATTGGGTTGTAAACCAGCCCCAACTCCGATGGAGCCTAATCATCGTTTATATGATGCACCTGAAGAAGCATTGGTTGACAAAGGCTCATATCAAAGGCTTGTGGGTAAGCTAATCTATCTATCACATACTAGACCGGATATAGCTTATGCCGTAAGTATTGTCAGTCAGTTCATGCATAATCCCAAAGAATCTCATCTAGAGGCAGTTCACAGAATCCTTCGATATTTGAAGAGTACACCAGGGAAGGGCATTCTATTTAAGAAAGGGGAGAGCTTGACTTTGGAAGCCTATACAGATGCAGATTATGCTGGATCACTTACTGATAGACGGTCAACTATAGGGTATTGTACTTTCCTTGGAGGCAACCTTGTAACTTGGAGAAGTAAAAAAACAGAATGTGGTTGCGAGGTCAAGTGCAGAAGCAGAGTTCAGAGCAATGGTCGCACTAAACATGTTGAGATCGATCGACACTTCATTAAGGAAAAGCTGGATAGCGGTCTTATATGCACCCCATATGTCTCTTCCAATGACCAACTTGCAGATGTGCTTACCAAAGGCCTGTGTACTAATAACTTTCAGACTTTAGTCAACAAGCTTGGCATGGAAGATATCCATTCATCAGCTTGAGGGGGAGTGTTAGAATATTTTGTAATTAATTAGATAGAATATTTTGTATATCCTTGACCCTTAAGTCTAGGGATTAGATTAGGATTACAATCAATTATTTCTTTATAGTTTCTTTCCTAAGATAGGCCATTCTTTGTGTATAAATTGGCATTCCTTCATTCTAATTCCTCTCATTTACTCAGAGTTTGCTATTGGTGTTTCATTAAGATTTGCACTTTTGCATCTTCTGTATTAAGCACCACATACATGCATTGGCTGAGAAATATACATGCACTTCATTTTGGATAACATTATGAACTCCTGTGCTGTTTCATTATATTTGTCTTTGTCAAGAGAGTTGAACACACTTTGATTAGATTCATTAGTAATTTAGTATAAATAGCCAACTGTCTATGTTCTGATAATCTCTATAAATTTTTCTTGGTTGTCCCAGTTATAGCCCTTCTGAATGTGGACTAGGCTAATCAAAGATGTTAAATATATCTTTTTTCTCAATTTGTTTATCCTTAATCTTCCTAGCTTATGCTTTAGGTTGTTGCTCACATGATGCCTGATCTTCCAAATGTTGGTGTTGAGAGGGACATGGAAAGTTTTCGGGAGTTTTTTGAGAGTCCCTCGTTTAGAGCAGATGGGCTTAAAATATACCCTACACTCGTAATACGCGGAACTGGTCTTTACGAGCTCTGGAAAACTGGCAGGTACTTGTCATTTATGTTGTAGACATCTAAATATTTTTCTCTGGCTCATCAATTTCTCTTAGTATTATTTTTTAATAGGAAAATAAAAGATTTTATTAAAATATTTATAGGTATAGAAATTATCCACCCGAGCAACTGGTGGACATCATAGCTAGGATCCTTGCTATGGTTCCACCTTGGACCCGTGTTTACAGAGTTCAGAGGGATATTCCCATGCCCCTTGTTACTTCTGGGGTCGAGAAAGGGAATCTAAGGGAGCTAGCTTTAGCTCGAATGGAAGACCTGGGCTTGAAATGTCGTGATGTTCGAACTCGAGAAGCTGGAATCCAGGTTATCATATAGAACTAATCTCATCTGGAAATTTCATGTAGTAAAGAGTGAAAAAGCTTTGAATTATTTAGATACGAATATACAATAGTTTGCTAGCTATTTGGGAGCACCAATAAATATCTTATATTTGTAGGACATTCATCACCAAATTAGGCCTGAAGAAGTGGAGCTTGTTCGTCGCGATTATATGGCAAATGAGGGTTGGGAAACATTTCTATCATATGAAGACACACGACAGGTAAGTTTGTCCATCCCCTTTGTTAGTAGTTTTAGTACCCATTTTTATGTGAGGATGAACATGTCTCTACTCGTATGCTTAGGGTATTTCCAGTTTCTATGGTCCTCTCTTCGACTTCTGACATGCAAACATAGTATGTTGGCTGATATAAATATAATTTTTCAGAGGATATATGGACTATGGTCCTCCATTCTATGGATCTTTAATTGGCCTAGGTGTGTTAGTGGTGACCGGTGGGAAGTTTTACTTTACTATGTATTACACCTATCCATGTCTCTGTTACAAATATATAGTAGATTGAAAGTTTAGTCAATCAACAGGGACATGTCTCAACCTGTTCTGTATTTTGCTCTTGCTTGAAAAAAAAAAACAATTACTCTTTTGTACTATGATTGTAAACAGGATATTCTTGTTGGTTTGCTTCGACTACGGAAATGTGGCCGGAACACTACTTGTCCAGAGCTCATGGGAAAGTGTTCTATTGTTCGTGAACTCCATGTTTATGGAATTGCTGTACCAGTTCATGGACGGGATGCTGACAAGCTGCAACACCAGGTAATGTTATAATGCTAATAGAGTGTATATGCCATAACAATATGGATGTCCAGATAATCTAAATGGACAAAATATCCTGATAAAAAAATTTGAAAGGGTATATGATTTTGGCTTCAGAATTCATTTAGGTGTAGGTTTGTTAGTATAAATAATTATTCAGATGCTGCTGAGACATGCTGCTGAGACAGTAGCAAAGCACCATATGAACATAGAGTAGGTTTCTTGGTATACTAATATAATTATATAAGGCCCCTTTTCAAATCTTCTGTTTGATCTACTACTTCCAAGTTCCAAGTTCCAACCTTAATGATTGTTACAGGGTTATGGTACACTTCTAATGGAGGAAGCAGAACGAATTGCCCGCAGGGAACATAGATCAACAAAAATAGCTGTAATTTCAGGAGTTGGCACACGTCATTATTACAGGAAATTGGGGTACGAGCTTGAAGGGCCTTACATGGTCAAATATCTGTTGGGATAAATATTTCCGATGGAATTTTTCTAGCTCTACTCAATGTATGTTGCATGCTACAATGATATGGACGATGTTGGATGTCTTGAGGGGTCACAATTTTGATGTTAGATGGAAAGAAAATCATAACTTTTACAGCAGACGGTCGCAAAATATCAGCCAAATCCTATCACATCATAGCCAGCCATAAAAATCCTACATGTGATTTGGAGGTGATCTCCTTATAAAGGCCTCTCTTCCATAATCGTCTTCAACCAAATTATGATGTGCTAATTGCAGAAATCTTAGACACCTGTACAAGCTATATGTACAGAGGTGTTAAGTTTGTGTTCAATAGAATTTTGCAACTAGAATTGATGGGCACATTGAGCCAATTTGGGAATAGTTTTTACTTTCCTAAGCTAACCATGTGCTAAACCCTCCGTTATGACTATGGTGTGTGTTGGGAAAAATGCAGAATGGGCCAAGTAAGTGATTTGATCGATCTAAATGAAGTGTAAGGAATAAAAAATAATAGACAAAATATTTAACGTTGTTCGACTTTTAGCCTATGTTTATAAGGAATAAATTTCACTAAGAATACAAATGGAGATATAAAAATAGTTAAATGAACACTCAAAACTATAACTCAATTACAACAAAATTACTCCCAATATTTTTTCTTTCATAAAAGGTGTATAATCTCCACACACAAAATACACAAATGGAGCTAAAGTTTGAACACAAGCATATTCACTCAAGAATGTGCACTTCTTTGCTGCACCAAATGCCTACTTCCATATTCTCTCCTTGAGCTAATTTTCACCATTTGATACCTATATTTAATGCTTGTCTCCCATGTGACTAAATAATTTCATCCACATGTGACAAAATTCAAGGCATGATTTCAACAAATCTCCACCATGATGTGAATTTTGTTAGGCTTCAACAAATCTCCAACGTACTCTCTGAATGTCCAAACTAAGTTGCTGGAAACACCAATAAAGCTCAAATAATTTTTGAACTTGGCAACTGCTAGAGGCTTCATTAGCTGATAAACTGTACTGATCATTTTTTTCTCTAATCCGCTCGTGATACAAAATACTCTGAATATCACAATGGACAACAATCACTTGAATGACTTTTGGTCATAGCCATATATTTTGCCTCATTAACACAAATGTAGCCCATAATGGAGCCTTCCATCCTAATGGTAAAACACCAGTACGGAATTGGTGATAAATGTTCTCGAAATCACCTATATTTTTAAAATTTCACAAGAGTCCAAAAAACACAATGAATAGTCAAGAGTATGTAGTTAATACACTTCTATTTTCTATAATGCAATACTCAATGGTCTTTTCAGTAAACTCTTACCGTTAAACGGATCTTATTTTCCCAAAGCCACCAATCTTCCTCGGTCATATGCCCAAGCTACATTATGACGTTAACTGACCATTGTCAGATTTTCACATAGAGAAATTGATTGCAGCAGAACCTGTAATGGTCGAACCTTCCAAAGTGAATAAATTGCCGACCCTATTGCCTATCATAAGAAGAAGAGTATCCTTAGAGATCTTCAAAACCCCACCTTCAATAGTGGAACTAAAGCCTTTAGCGTCCAAAACGCCCAAAGAAATGAGGTTTTTCTTCAAATCAGGAACATGCCTAACATCAAACAGTGTTCTAATGACGCCGTCATGCATCTTGCATGGTGTATCATTTCCCATCAAGATAACTCCACGTGAGACGGGCTCGTACGTGGAAAACTAGTCCTTGTTAGGACATAAGTGGTAAGAGCACCCAGAATCTAGAATCCACTTGTCTATGGTTCTAAAGCTATCATCAGCCACTAACACAAAATCTAAATCCTCATTTTTGGCAATGTTTGCATATGCAGCCTCATCGATCCGCTCTTGATATCGATCATCATCACCTTGATTCTTCTTCAGCTTCCAACATTCTGATTTAATATGTCCCTTTTTGTGGCAATAATTACAGATTTTGTTTCTATTACAGGACTCTAATCTTCCCTTATACGTGGTGTTACTACTTGAATCCCTTTCTTGGGTCTTCCTTCTCGCAAACAGACCTAAGCGTTTATCTTCGTTGAACTCATTGTCCAACTTGTTTTTGCTAATCAAGGAAGACTTGGCATCATTAATGTTGATGGAGTCACGACCATAAATAATGGTCTCCCTAAATGTCTTGTGCGAGGGCGGTAACGAACATAGTAACAGCAGAGCCAGATCTTCATTGCTAATCTGGACATCGCGTTTACTCAAATCAGTAATAATAGAACTGAACTCACTGATATGTGATTTAATGGATGTTTCTATTGCCATGCGGAGTGTATATAGTCTCTACTTCAAGATTAATCGATTTGCCAAAGACTTCATCAAGTATAACTCATCCAACTTGTTCCACAACCTTGAAGCAGTTTTCTTCGAAATCACCTCTTGTAGGTCATCGTTGGACAAGCATAACTGAACAGCAGTGAGAGCTTTCTCATCTAAATCATTCCAATCATCGTCAGACATCGTGGCAAGCTTCTTTTCTTTGCTTGACAAAGCCTTCTTAAGGCCATTCTGGGTCAGTGCACCCATCATACGAACTTGCCAAATGGAGAAACTAATGTTCCCATCAAATTTCTCAATTTCAAACTTCATTGTAGACATCTCGATCAAATCTACTAAGTATGTGACTGGACTCTGAACTTGGCTCTGATACTAGTTTGTTGGGAAAAATGCAGAATGGGCCCAAAAAATGATTTGATTGGTAATGACAAAATCTAAATGAAGTGTAAGGGATGAGAAATAATAGACAAAATATTTAACGTGGTTCGGCCTCTAGCCTACGTCCACGGGCAAAGGTGAGGAGCAAATTCCACTAAGAATACAAATGGAGATGCAAAAGTGGTTAAATGAACACTCAAAACCACAACCCAAATGTAATATCGGAGATATTAGTTTTTATTATTATCATTATTATTAATTTATTTTTCTTTTTGAAAGAAAAATAAATTAAATTAAAGAATTAAAAATAAAATAAAGAAAGAAATAAATAAATAAATAAAATAGGAGATTTTATTATTTTAGAAGAGGACCTAAAAGAGAAGGGAAATTAGAAAATTGGGTTAGGAAATTGCTCTAAAATTCGAAATGGATAGTTTGATGCATGAATAGGCTTGGGTTGGAGTACTATAGGTGTTATAAATGCTGGAAATATACAAGGGAATAAAGCCCGAGTATTTACCGTTTCAACCGGAACCCAATCTGGTGAAAAAGAGGCGAAATACTAAGCCATCGTGCAGTAAGGAGCTGTGCGGTGGGTTGAACACCTCGGTCTAGTCCTTGGTAGACACCTAAGACCCACTAAATTGGTTCCAAGGCTCTATTTATACCCAATTATATTTTTATATATAATTAAAGAGGTAGTAATTAAGCTTTTACTCGGCGAATAAAGAAGACGGTGGAATGAGTAAATTAAAGCCTCTTTTGAGCCGTGAATTTAGTTCTTTTATTAGTTAAATACCCATATTAACACATGAAGTGAAATCTAGACACGTGGAAATCTCTAACCTAAGTAATTAGAGGTTCTAAATGGCTCGAAAGTGTGAAAGTCGAATATGGGGCAATCTGGACTGTCAGAAAGAGCAAATAAGACGACATAACGAACTAAATAATTAGTTCTTGGAAAATAGCTAGAGGGTGCATAAGCATTAGCATGACACGTGCATGGTAGATGCTTAGTTACGCGTTCTAAATTTCTTTAATATAATGTGTATAGGGCACTACAGAGTGATTGGAGCTTCAGGCACTACGAGGACTGATCAGGAGGGCCAACGAGGTAAGGGGCTCCCCCATCCCTGCCCCACAGGGTTGGACTACGTGAAAATGTGGTTTGCTCTATTTTGTGCAAATTGATATATGAAATATGTTTATCTGAATGTATTTACGTTACGCGTATATGATTAGTGAGTAAACAGTGGATGTGTAAACTGTTTATATGTTTATATGTTCATTCTCAAGTGAATATGCGATATTGTGGCTCACCGAGCCTTATATGATACCGTGGGTAGGATTGAGTCGGAATTTCATATGTGAGGGTTCATTAATATTAGAAACCCATTTAAATTGATCATCGTGCAAAGGTTTTGACCGTATGGTACATTGAGGAAAATGAACCTAGGTTGTTAAATGTGAGTGAGAGTGTTGCATAATTGAAACGGGGGAAATCTAGGTCTAACTAAAGAACACGTATGATATTCAGTTAGTTACAAATAGGGCGTCTTTCAAGGTTAAATATGTTAGTTGAGTTTGTTTAGGTTGTCCGGGTAGATCGAGTTGGTCATCCTGATCGGACAGACAGGATTATGACGTCAGCAAGTATGCCACATAGTGGCCATTACCTTGGTTTAAACTGAGGTCAGACAAGTTGCCGGCTATTACTCTAAGCATGCCATGGAGTCAGGAAGTTCCTGGTGTGATCAACCAGGTTCGTACATGAAATTGCCTTCGGGCCAGTATTTCTCTTAGCGTAATGCGGGAGACAGAAAGTGAGTGCCTACGTGCACAAGTATATGTTAACTATGGAACCATATGTTATATGTTTAAGATTGAATTACATGTGGATTAATAAATATGTTAGGAGCATGAATTAGGATTTTAATTGTGAATATGATATATTGACTGCCTTATCATATTAAAGATCACAATATAAATCCATTTCATGCGCATGTGGTTGTGGTTGCTCCCTTCCCCCAGTTGTAGTGGTACCTGCTGCTACGCCAGGGATGGGGGAGCTCCTCACTGAGTCTTTTCGACTCACCCCCTGTTAACATGTTTCAGACACAGGTGGTTCAGGCGTCGGGAACGCGTCCACTTCTTCTCAAGGAGGCGGACAACTCTGAAGACCGCACGCATAGTCCGCGTGGGTGGTGTATTTTGGTCTTGTGCCTATGATGTGATGTATATATGTATGAATCCTTTTTTGGTGTAGCGTTTGTACAGATACAGCTGTTGTATATATACGTCTTACTCTAGCTATGTCGGCTTCATACAGATTAAAGTTAGGTCTTGGTATTGGGACTTTAGGCTATGATATAACGTATATCATGTATATGTATATATGACTTCCGCATGCGACTAGGATAGATCACACGCCTTGAGGGGTGTGATCAATATGTAAATTATATGTATTTGTGGCTGAATACCTGATTGTATGAAAATATGGCTTCCGCATGTGAATAGGATAGATCACACGCATTGAGGCGTGTGGTCAATACGTAAACTATATGCAAGCGTGTTATTGAATATATGTATAACTGTATACAGGATTTTTGCATGTGAATAGGATTGATCACCCGCCTTGAAGTGCGTGATCAATATGTATACTATATGTACGTGTGAGTGATTATGTGTATATGTATAGACTGAAGCGGCGTTAAGCGAGCCGTGGATTGCACGCTACTTAGGTCACCAGAAATGGATGACCATATGTATTATATATTGTTTGTATTAGCAATGGGTAGTTACGAACATGTGAAAATGTCAATCAGAGATTAGAGGCTTACGGGATAGGAGAAATCCTACTTCCCGTGCCGGTCACGGACGTCCGATAGGGGGTCGTGACAAACTTGGTATCAGAGCCTGGTTATCTTTAAACTGTATAAAGCCATAGGTATGACCGGGTGTCGGTTTACGCCTCGTTGTGAACCTGTGCACAACGTCGGAGTAAAAAGGCACTTGTGGAAGTACCCAGGAAATTTTGTCAGCCTTTCTTTCTACTCTCTTTGATATGAAATATCATTGATATACGTGTACTCATTAGGTGTAGTCCTTGTGCAGTATATGGATGCCACCGATCACGAGACATGCTAGGGGTGGAGGGAGAACTCCTGCTGAAATTGATCGAGAATCAGTTCGAGAGGAGGGAATACCCACCCGAGGCTAAGGTAGAGGTCGTGCTCATGGTCAAGGAAGAGCACAAGTGAGAGAAAAAGAGAGGAGGCAGTCACCGGAACCTCATGTTGAGACAGGTGCACCTTTCGTGGCGGAAATGCTCACGGCAGGATTTCAGGAACTAAGAGAAGAGATGACGAGACAAATTCAGAGAGAAGTACGCCGGTTAGTAGTCGGTGCGAGGAAGAAGAAGAGAGAGTTCCGAGCAATCAGGAAATGGAGGTTGTTGAGGAAGAGGACAGAGAATGGCAACAACCACAAGAAGTGCCTCGTGAGCCGCGGGTAGCACCCAGAGAGCTGCCAATTTCAAATTTTCTGAAGCTTCATCCACCCACTTTCTGCGGAACTAGTGAGAAAGAGGATCCGTAGTACTTTATCAGAGATGTGGTCAGAATTGGGCACATGCTGAGGTGCTCAGGGCATGAGTTACTGGAATTAGCTTCATTCCAGCTGAGGAGAGCGGCTAGAGTATGGATAGAGTCCGTACAGACGAGGTATTCAAGAAGAGTGGCACCGATGACCTGGGAAGATTTTCAGAGGGAATTCCTGGGTCGGTTTTTATCTGAAGGCACCAAAGATACAAAGCGTCAGCAATTCGAGGAGTTGTGGATGACGCCTAACATGACCGTGACGGAGTATGAGTTAATTTTTACGGAATTGGCTCAATTCTCACCTGAGTTGGTTCCGGATGAAGAGGCGAGGATCAAGAGATTCATACACCATCTCATGGAGCCGTTGTTTACTGCCTTGCTACCCCAGATGAGACAATTTGAGACTTTAGCTCAAGTAGCAGACTGTGCCAGAATGATTGAAACCAGGAAGAGGTACGAGACTTCTGTTGATCCCAAAAGTCAAGTTAATTACAGGCAGTGATAACCAAGGAGGTGGAAGTAAGAAGAGGAAGACAACATGTGGAGGTGCAGGATACTCAGGGTCCGCAGGAGGACAATCTTCAACTACCACCTATAAAGCAGGTACAAGAGGTAATATTCAAGGGGGACAGAGAGTACAAGGGGGTGGAAATGCTGATAAGACAAGGCCCCAGTGTGCGACTTGCGACAGATTTCATTTTGGAGTTTGTCGGAGACTGACAGGTGGATGCTACCACTATGGCCAGGTGGGCCATATGGCTAGAGAGTGTCCAAAGAGAAAAGAGGGTACAAGTGTGAGAAGTCATCCAACATCGAGGAGTACACCTATTTCAGCCCCACCAGTAAGAACCGTACCACCACAAACAGCAAATACAGGTGCAGCTAGAGGTCGTGGTGCAGGATCTAGTGGTAGAGGGCCAAGGGTAGTAGGTGGAGGACAAGCGCGGGTATTTGCACTTTCTCAGCAAGACACTCATGCATCAAATGCAGTTGTGACAGGTACCCTTATTGTTTGCTCTCTTGAAGCATGAGTTCTGTTTGATTCCGGCTCCACTCATTCTTATGTGTCTCAAGCATTTGCTTCTAAATTCAAGAAAAGTCCGTCTAGAATGAAAGAAATAGTACTGGTCTCTACTCCAATGGGAGAATCAGTACAAGTAGAATATGTGCACAAGTCTTGCATTGTGGAGGTCGATGGTCATGAGATTGTGGTAGACCTTCGGTTATTGTGTATGGTTGATCTTGATGTGATCCTCGGAATGGATTCGTTGTCGTCTTGCCATTAGGTTGTGGATTGCAGGCTAAATGTTTGAAGTTTAATATGCCAAATGAGGAGCCTTTTGTGATACGGGGTGACGGGGCTGCACTGTATCCAAACTTGATCTCAGCTTTGGAAGCATCCAAGTTACTTGCAAAGGGATGTAAAAGGGTATTTGGCCTTGGTCCAGGATACCACGAAAGTAGTACTTTCATCGACTCAAGTACCGGTAGTGCGAGAGTTCTTGGATGTATTTCCAGAAGAATTGCCGGGGTTGCCGCCTGATCGAGAGATTGAATTTGAAAGTGAGCTGCAACCTGGCACCCAGCCTATCTCCACATCACCTTATCGGATGGCTCCGAAAGAGTTGAAGGAGTTACATACACAATTGCAAGAATTGCTTGACAAGGGTTTTATAAGACCCAGCTTCTCTCCTTGGGGTGCACCGGTCCTATTTGTGAAGAAGAAGGACGGATCTTTGCGGTTGTGTATTGATTACCGGAAGTTAAATAAGACGATGATCCGCAATCAATACTCACTACCGAGGATAGATGACCTATTTGATCAGTTGCAGGGCGCAAAGCGATTTTCAAAGATTGATTTGCGATCTGGGTATCACCAATTAAAGATTTGAGAATCAAACATACCTAAGACCGCATTCCGGACCCGATATGTACATTACGAGTTCTTGGTGATGTCTTTTGGATTAACTAATGCTCCTGCAGCGTTCATGGACATGATGAACAGGGTCTTCAAGCCATTTCTAGACCGATTTGTCATTGTCTTCATTGATGACATCTTGGTCTACTCTAAGAATTATGAAGAACATGCAGAACACTTGAGATTAGCCTTGCAGAAGTTGAGAGAGGAGAAATTGTATGCTAAGTTCTCTAAGTGTGAATTCTATCTTGACAGAGTTACCTTTTTGGGTCACGTGGTATCATCAGAGGGAATCCACGTTGATCCAAGTAAGGTAGAAGCGGTGAAGAATTGGTCCCAGCCTACCTTAGTTACTGAAATTCGCAGTTTCTTGGGCTGCACCTATGACTAAGTTAACAAAGAAGGGGGTAAAGTTCATATGGGATGATAAGTGCGAGCAAAGTTTTCAGAAGTTGAAAGACAATCTCACTACCGCTCCGGTGTTGGCATTACCTGAAGGCACAGGAGGGTATGTGGTATACTGTGATGCGTCGAGGATCGAGTTAGGGTGTGTCTTGATGCAGCACGGCAAGGTGATTGCGTATGCATCGCGACAACTGAGGAAACATGAGAAGAATTACCCGACTCACGACCTTGATATGGCTGCTGTAGTGTTTGCTTTGAAAATATGGAGACATTACCTGTACGGTGAGACGTGTGAAATTTATATAGACCACAAGAGCCTCAAATACATTTTCGAGCATAAAGAATTGAACTTGAGACAACGTCGATGGTTAGAGTTGTTGAAAGACTACGATTGCACGATCTTCTATCATCCAGGAAAGGCTAATGTGGTAGCCGATGCTCTGAGTCGGAAATTCATGGGCAGTCTTGCTCATATAAGTGAAGAAAGAAGGTCGTTGATCAGAGAGTTGCACGAGTTAGAACAAACGGGGAATCAGTTTGAGATTAGGAGTTCCAACTCATTTTTAGCTCAATTGCAAGCTAAGTCCTCTCTAGTAGAAGAGGTGAAGGCTAGACAGAATAAAGATACGAATCTCAAGCAAATCAGGGATACTGTAACTAAAGAGAAAGGGGACGACATCCGATTCTCTATTGATGATTTTGGAGTACTTCGGTTGGAGGGACGATTGTGTGTCCCTATGGTTGATAACTTGAAGGAAAGAATCCTTGAAGAAGCACACCGAATAGGTTATACAATCCATTCGGGAGCTAATAAAATGTATCATGACCTGAAACGGCTGTATTGGTGGAATGGCATGAAGAGGGATGTTGCAAACTATGTAGCCAGGTGTTTAGTGTGTCAGCAAGTCAAGGCTGAACACCAGAAGCCCACCTGAACGTTACAACAGAATAGAAATACCTTAGTGGAAATGGGAGAGGATAACGATGGATTTTGTAACAGGGTTGCCAAGGTCACAACAGGGATTTGATTCAATTTTGGTGATAGTGGATCGCATGACCAAGTCCGCACACTTTCTGCCAGTTAAGACCACTTACGGAGTGAGTCAATATGCACAGATTTATCTATCAGAAATCGTTAGATTGCACGGTGTGCCAGTGTCCATAATATCTGATAGAGGGCCACAGTTCACTTCCAGGTTTTGGAAGTCATTGCAGGAAGTGTTGGGAACGAGAGTTGATTTGAGTACTGCGTTCCACCCACAGACTGACAGGCAATCAGAAAGAATCATTCAAATTCTTGAGGACATGCTTCGGGCGTGTATAATGGATTTCGGCGAAAATTGGGAAAGGTATTTACCTTTGGCTGAGTTTGCTTACAATAACAGTTATCAAACGAGTATCCAGATGGCACCTTTCGAGACTCTATACGGTCATAGGTGGTTCGAAGTCAGAGAAGCTAGCCTAATTGGCCTAGAATTATTACGAGATGGCTTGCAAAAGGTGAAGTGCATTAAGGAAAGATTGTTAATGGCTCAGAGTAGACATAAGTCATATGCAGACAATCGAAGGAGAGAACTCGAATTTGCCATTGGTGAACAGGTGTTCTTGAGAATATCACCGATGAGAGGCGTGATACAGTTCGGTAAGAAGGGGAAGCTGAGTCCTCGGTATATCGGACCGTTTGAAATCCTAGAACGAGTTCGGAATGTAGCGTATCGGTTGGAATTACCTACGGAATTGGAGGGAATACATCCTGTCTTTCATGTATCAATGCTTCGGAAATATCTTCCCGATCCCTCGCACGTAATCCAATCGCAAGATGTGCAACTAACCGAAAACCTGACATATGAAGAGGAGCCAGTGAAAATCTTAGATCGGCAGTTGAAGAAACTCATAATGAAAGAGATTCCATTGGTTAAAGTTCTGTGGGGAAATCACTTGACCGAAGAAGCTACATGGGAGGTCGAGGGTGAAATGCGCAGGACATATCCTCATCTGTTTCAAGACTAAGGTTAGTATCTTGTTTGAAATTCAGGGACCGAATTTCTTAAGAGGGGAAGATTGTAATATCTGAGATATTAGTTTTTATTATTATCATTATTATTAATTTATTTTTCTTTTTGAAAGAAAAATAAATTAAATTAATGAATTAAAAATAAAATAAAGAAAGAAAATAAATAAATAAATAAAAGAGGAGATTTTATTATTTTAGAAGAGGACCTAAAAGAGAAGGAAAATTAGAAAATTGGGTTAGGAAATTGCTCTAAAATTCGAAATGGATAGTTTGATGCATGAATAGGCTTGGATTGGAGTACTGTAGGTGTTATAAATGCTGGAAATATACAAGGGAATAAAGCCCGAGTATTTACCGTTTCAACCGGAACCCAATCCGGTGAAAAATAGGAGAAATACTAAGCCACAGTGCAGTAAGGAGCTGTGCAGTGGGTTTAACACCTTGGTCTAGTCCGTGGTACGAACAAGTGAAAATGTCAATCATGGATAGAGGCTTACGGGATAGGAGAAATCCTACTTCTCGTGCCGGTCACGGACGTCCGATAGGGGGTCGTGACACCAAATTACTCACAATATTTTTCTCTCACAAAAGGTATATAATCTCCACACACAAAATACACAAATGGAACTAAAGCTTAAACACAAGCATATACACTCAAGAAGTCACTTTTGTACAATTTCTCCACCGAATGTGCACTTCTTTGCTGCACCAAATGCCTACTTCCGGATTCTCTTATATAGGCTTCATGCATGGTATGAAAGCATTAATTGTGTGTGATAAAAAAGGTTGCTACAAGATATTAAAATGCATGCGTAAGATCCTTGAACTATTTTTCACCATTTGATCTTTAACCTATATTTAATGCTTGTCTTCCATGCCACTAAATAATTACATCCACATGTGACAAATTTCAAGGCATGATTTCAACAGTATGTACTATTTACGAAAGCTGAAAAACAACTTACCCTATATTGCAAACTAGCCAAACTATATGGGTCACTTTGCCGTATATGAGTTCTAATTTATAAGTTCTTTTGCCCTTCGCATTTGAAGGTTTTTTATACATACAATACAACAAATTTATAGTTTTTTTTGCTGCTTCATTGTTTTCCTATCAGCCAACATGTAAATAAGTTGGAGTACAAATATTTTTAACTGGGATCTACCTCTTACATCTGCATTATTCTGCTAAATGCATAGGCTAAAACGAAGAAGCATGAGTACGAATGTTGCTACAGAGTAAAGTGAACGCAGTGCTGCTTTAAAGCCCTACAAACATCTAATACTTGTAAAGTGCTACCAGAAAGTATGATAAAAGGAGTTTGCAGAAGAAGGATGACTATATAATAATACCTCATAAAAATCATTAAGTACTTCAAGGAAGGAGGAAAATTAAAAGCAGCATTACAACAAAGATATTACAAGAAAAACTTGATGAAGAAAAGATTATGCTCCCCTGAATAATGATGTCAAAATAGTGTCTTCTTTCAACAACTCACCTCAGGGAAAATAACCTAGACCATTGCCAATTTTGATATCTTTCACAGTTACAATCTCCATCACATTTCCCTATAATTCCTTCATTGACAGACATGCAAATAGAATCTGCTTGGAGGGAAATCTAACATCGATATTTGCAGTACATCTTCTAAACTTTGCTTAACCATTCACATTTCTAGATGATGATTCAAGCAGTATAACCTGCAAGGCTGCAACAAAGGATAACACATGAAACGGAGCAAGAACTTGTAGTTAAGTAGAAGCAAAAGCAAAAGCAATTATTATCATAACTTTGAGAGAGGAGGAATTAGGGCTAAGCATTTGTTGACACAAAAGAGTAGTCATTTTTTAAAGGACTATGAGATGAAGTAAAACATTTTCAATAGAATTAGATCTCAATGAACAAAGTGCAAAGTGCAGGCTGATAATGGACAGCTCAGGCTCAAAGTGAGCAGTTGAGAGGAAAAAGTATACAGAATGTTGCACATTAAATAAATCAGAACCTCCAATAAATGCTCATAGCAGATCTAAACATGTTTAGGAGGATCAATGATAATGAGAATAAACTTAAGGCAAGACTAAAAATCTAAACGTTGTGATCCTTCATTTAAAAATAAGAGAAAGTCAATTATTTTATGTTTGGTCATGTAACTTGAACATTGTACAAAGATACAAATAAAAGCAAGAGATTAAAGGACCAATAAAGAGAAACAACCTTCTTAGAGATGAAATCAATGTCCCCACTATTAAAGAAGTTATTACGATAATCTGGCATTTCTTTCATGTAATAACAAAGAAACATTCTTTGAAAAGACATGAACAATACCAATTATGATGGTTTTGCTTTCCGTCCCACTTTTGTAATGCGCCGAAGCTCTAGACTTCGACTCTTCATATCTCTGCAATTTGCCGAATAGCATTATGCATTATTATTGAAAAAAACCTTGGTTAATTCTAAAGATTTTAGAAAAAAAGTACCTTTGTACCAAATAAACAAAAAGATAAAACAAAGGAAGTAGCACCAAGGTCAGTGCTCCAGCAACCATATAGAGCATACTTCTTTCCTTCTGTAGCGAAAAAAAATCAGGATGGATAATGATCATGCTACAATGGACTAAGAAATGTTAAAACGTAGTGATAGGTTAGAATTTAAAACTAAAGTTCATGCTAGAAACTTTTAGATCTTCATGATTAATAAAGGTACAGAGATATGGCAGACAGAAAATGGAACCCAGTAATTATATATTCATATATTGTCGGCTCAATTAATACAATGATAGCTAGGTGTATATATAGAGCTAACTAGGGCAACCAGCTAAGGGTAATATGCAAGAGACATATGGCAGCGACTACACCTAATCCATTAAGCTAGAGGTCCATTACTAAAGCCCAACGTCCTATTACACTATCATCCCCCCTTAAACTTAGTGTGGTTGTAGCCCAACACAGTAAGTTTATCACGTAGAGCAAAAAAATCGTTGTCCAGATAAAGGCTTGGTTAAGGCATCAGCAATTTGATCAACTGAGGGAATGTGAACCACAGCTAAGGCATTCTATAAAACTTTCTCCTGAACAAAATGAATGTCAAGCTCCATGTGCTTTGTCTTTTGATGAAGAACTGGATTGCGAGTGATGTGCACAGCACTAATGTTGTCACAAAAAATGGTAGGCTTGACTGAAGCACGAAGTCCAAGTTCAGAAAGCAGAGATTGTAGCCAAGCGATGTCAGTAACAGTATGAGCAATACTGCGATACTCTGCTTCAGTGCTAGATCGAGAGACAACTAGTTGCTTCTTAGAACTCCAAGATACTAGACTTTGACCAAGAAAGATAGAACACCCAGAAGTGGAGCGCCTGTCATTGATGTCATTTGCCAGTCAGCATCGGAAAATGCTTGAATAATAAAGTTAGTGGAAGGTTTTATGACCAAGCCATGTGACATAGTACCCTTCAGATAACGCAAGATGCGTTTTACAGCAGCCCAGTGTTCATCAAGAGGATTACTCATAAATTGACAGACTTTATTAATGGCAAAGGACAAATCAGGACGGGTAATGGTGACATATTGGAGAGCTCCAACTGTAGAACGATACAACGTGGGGTCGGACATCAAGTTATCACCATCTTTAGATAGCCGAGAATTGGACACCATTGGAGTAGAAATGAAATTAGCACCATCCATCTTGGTTTTGCACAAAAGATCATGAACATACTTCCCTTGAGAGAGAAGAAGAGAGCCATCATCCAAGTGGGTGACTTCAATGCCAAGAAAATAGTGTAGGTTGCCCAAGTCTTTAAGAGAAAATTCTGAATGAAGGCAAGCCTTGAGTTGAGTAACAAAATCAGAGGAAGAGCCAACAACAATAATATCATCAACATACACCAACACATATGAAAAAATATTGTGATGATTATAAATGAAGAGAGAAGGGCCACACTTGCTTGGAGAGAAACCACACTTAATTAAAGCAGAAGCTAACCTCTGGAACCAAGCACGAGGCGCTTGCTTGAGGCCATACAAGGCCTTGTTGAGTTTGCAAACCAAGGAATGATCAGCAACTTCAAAGCCAGGGGGCTGGCTCATGAACACCTCTTCATCCAAGTTGCCAGGAAGGAAGGCATTACTAACATCTAACTGAGAAATTGACCACTGCTTTGTGATTGCAATAGTAAGAACAGTTCGCACAGTAACTGGTTTGACAACTGGAGAAAATGTTTCAGAGTAGTCAAAACCTTCAATTTGATCATAGCCTTTTGCCACTAAACGCGCTTTGTACCGATTGATGGAACCATCAGCATTTTCCTTGACCTTGAATATCCATTTGCACCCAATGGCAGACCTATGTGGAGGAAGTCTGACTAGGGTCTAGGTATTATTCTTCATCAAAGCATTAAATTCGTCTTGCATAGCTAGCTTCCATGAGGGATAGTAGGGGCTGAAACAGTAGAATTAGGTATAGTGAACTGATAAGGAAAAGAAAACTCATCAAAAAATTTAACATCCCTAGAGATGTAGACTCGGCCATTAGGGGATAAACACTTATACCCCTTGTGCAAAGTACTGTACCCAATGAAGGTGCATTTAAGTGACCGAAACTGTAATTTATGATTGTTATATGGTGTAAGAAGTGGAAAGCAACCACAACCAAAAACCTTTAAAAAGTGCAAGTCAGGAGATGAGTTGAAAAGTTTGGTGTAAGGAGAAGAAAAATTTAGAGAAGGAGAGGGAAGCCTATTAATGATGAAAACAGCAGATGTAAAGGCATCTTCCCAAAAATTAAGAGGAAGAGAGGCATGGGCTAACATGCTAAGACCCAACTCAACAATATGTCTATGTTTCCTTTCAACAGTCCCATTTTGCTGGTGGGCATAGGGATAAGAGACCCTGTGAACAATACCACACTCTTGAAGATAAGAAGAGAAACTCCGAAACTCACCCCCCAGTCAGATTGAACAGATTTAATAGGACAAGATAACTGAAGTTCAACCATCTTTTTAAAGGGGATAAATCCATGTAAATCTAGAGAATGCATCAATGAAAGAAATGTAATAAGATGAACCATAGCGAGATTTCATAGGAGATGGGCCCCATAAATCAGTATAAATGAGCTCTAATGGACGACGATAAACATTGGGAGAGGGAGGAGAGGGAAGTTTATGATGCTTCCCTTTGGCGCATGCTTCACAGAAATCAAAACGGCCTTTATTTGAGATTTGGACATTACATTGTTTTAAAGCATTTAGAACAACAACAGTATTGGAATGTCCTAACCTACAGTGCCACAACGTATAAGGAGTGACACTAGTACAAGTGGAAACATCAGAATTAACAGTAGAAGATAAAACAGTGGGTGTGGCTGAGAACTGTTTGGCTTGAAGGGAGCTTGGCAGACTTGAAGGATGATGAGTGAGATGGAAATTGTCAAAGAAGTAGAGGCCATCAGACCTAGTAGAACCGCTGAGAAGGATTTGGTTTGTACCCTGTGATTTAACAAAGCAGTGATTAGCATGAAACTCAAAATATACAGAGTTATCCCTAGCAAACTTAGAAACACTGACCAAATTTTTGGTTATGTTAGGAACAAGCAGTAAATCATTAAGTTGTAAAGAGATATTGGAATGAAAGGGAGATTGAACTAATGATTGCCCAACTCTAGAAATATTTAGACCTGTACCATTACCCATATGCAATTGTTCAGGGCCAGAGTATTGCATGCTGCTCATGAAGTTGTTTGGATTTGAGGTGACATGACTGGTTGCACCTGAATCCGGAAACCAAGCTGAGTCACAAACAGATTCAGGAGTGGCCACCATAGCAGACATATTACCAGAAGAACGTTGCCTGAGTTGACTGAAATTCTGATTGTATTGTTGTTCTGTGATCTGGTAATTGGAGTCAAAACGATAATAGCAAGCAGATGCAATGTGTCCAGGCTTGCTGCATACCTGACAAACAACATAAGGCTTGGTGAACTGAAAGCCTCGACCTCTGCCACCTCTAAAACCACGACCACCAGATCTTTTGCGTCCACTGTGGCAACATTTGCTGAAGCAGAATCGGTTGTCTTAACCTCCTTAGTGTTTTGTTCAATTCTAATTTCTTGGGCCATAAGTAGGGCTTCAAGTTCACACACTGATGTTAAATCAGATTTCATGTTAGCCGAAGTAACGAAGGCCTCATATTCACTGGGTAGACCTTCCAAAATACACTGGATATGCTCATGCTCAGACACAACACTCCCAACGGCACGCAAAGCATCTGTAATGGCTTTGATTCTTAGCAACAAATCTGACATTGAACGGGTACCTTTCTTGGCACTCCTGAGTTCTGCGCGGTACTGATGTACCTTTGCTTTGGTGTTTATACCAAAATGATGTTGAACCTTTTGCCACACTTCATAAGAGTGATCACACTCGCTCACTTTTGTAAGCATAGTCTCTGTCATAAAGGATAGAAGCCAAGACAAAATGAGTTTGTCCTGCTTCTTCCATTTGACATAATTTGGATCTAACTTTTCAGCTAGTTCATCTTCAGTAAAGCTGAATTTTTTCGGGATAGAGTCCTTCCCTGCTATATACTCTTCCAAATCATGGCCTTGAATGGCCGCCAGGATCTGTTGTTTCCATAACAGATAATTTTTTTCATCGAGCTTCACAAATAGGTTATGGCTAAAGGAGACAGTGCTATCTTTTGTAAGATTTGGTGCTGATGGTGTGATTTGTGGAACCGACGTCTGTGAAGAAGAAGAGGTAGAAGATGACATTTTTTTTCTCTTTTAATACCGTGGCTCTGATACCATAATAAAGGTACAGAGATATGGTAGACAAAGAATGGAACCTAGTAATTATATATTCATATATTGTCGGCTCAATTAATACAATGATAGCTAGGTGTATAAATAGAGCTAACTAGGGCAACCAGCTAAGGGTAATATGCAAGAGACACATGGCAGCGACTACACCTAATCCATTAAGCTAGAGGCCCATTACTAAAGCCCAACGTCCTATTACACTATCAATGATGCAAAAATCTTGTTAGCATGTTTAAACTCGGAATATGGTAGGAGAAACCCTAAAGAACCAAGCAGAAAAGTAGTATCAATAAGGTTTTTTGTCCGAGGAACTGGTGAATGAACAGCCTAACACTTAACAATACAGATAATCTGTGACAAGGAGTCTAAAACTATAAATATCCCAAAACTATTATACTTAGACGTTAGCAGTGACAGCTTTCTAGGAAGAGACATACAAATAAAGATGGATTTTAGTAATACAATTTACTAGAGAGTTGGATCTTAGCATCTTACCTTGCCTCCTCTAACAAATGGTTTATGTTCCCTCAGTAGGTGTGGGCATCACAAAATTGGTGCAGAAACAATTCTACCATCACATCATGACATCACTATGAGAGACAATTTAAAAATAGTAGAGAGAAATATAAATCATGGTGGCATTGTAAAGGGTAAAATAAATACAGACAAAACATCTTAAAAAATATTATTATACCACGTAGGCGGCTTGCTGAGGGACCCCCGTTAATAGGAAAACAACTATCGGCAAGACTCTGTAAACAGAATGATTAGGATTTGGTAGAAACATTTATTACTGCAACAAATGCAAGAACATTAAAAATAATAATAAATAAATTAAAGAGAAACCTTGCATAGGTGACGATTTCTCCCAGCAGCTGCTGGATTACACTTTGTTTTAGAGATTTTGGTATTCATCAAAGCAACACAATGCAATGCCCTGCATAAATCAGCCAAGCATTTACCATGACTCTGCATTTACATAAACCCACCAAGAAGTGAGACTCGAACATGAAATTATCAAAAAATCTGATGGCAACTAAATAATGTTATAAACTATAAAGTACCACATTTAGACATAATAATGGCCAATGAAGAACAATAAAAAGAAAGCTGAAATGTAGCATGGAAGTTGCAAAACCAAGAATGGGTGAAGATCAATCCAACAATAAATATCTGGCCCAGAAGAATTATAAGACAAATAATTGTGAATCATAATAATTTCCATAAGTACTCATTAACCATAAGCGTCATTGCTCTATAACTAATTTAATCTGTCCTTGAGGATCAAAGTCATCTTTAGATAGTAAATCCAAAACCCTAACATTAAACTCATCTAGCTGAATGGAAATTCTAAAGATGAAAGCTTGCATTGTGCATTATTAATGTATGCTTCAAACACAAGGAGATAGGGAATGAGAAACTACATATCCACACCGCCATTCATTTATATCTATGTGTATTTTTCAGCACGGAAGATTTTCTTACAATATCCACACCGCCATTCATTTATATCTATGTGTATTTTATGCTCTTCCTGATCCCTGAATATATTATTGTCTGGATGAAGTCTGCACTTGCTTGAGAGCTGACAGTTTTCTTGTTCTACAAATGGCATCAAATACTACAAAAAGTACATAAGCAACATAGTCATGGATATGAATTTCTAAATGTATCATTTCATATTTCACAGCAGAATCATAATTGCAAAGAAAAAAAAAATCAAACCTGCTCAATTATTTTTGAAGCTACCCTACTTCTTACTCTAGAGCAGTGTACTTCATGAGCATGCTCGTGTTCCTGTTTATTATGTCTACAATATAAAGCATGGAAAGCTGGGCATGAGATCAAATCAAATGAGACCAAATACAATACATGAAGAGGAACAATGCTGGAAAGTACAAAAAAGGAGTTCCACATTCCTAATATGTTAGGAATGAACTCAGATTATCTGTTTAAACTTCATTTTAATATAAACATACATACATATGTATGTATGTATATGTATATATATATGTATATGTATGTATATGTATATATATGTGTATATATATGTATATGTATGTATATGTATATATATGTAGGGAAAGGCCCGGATCAACTTGATCCGACCCGACCCAAGAACCTAAAAGAAAAACCGAAAATAAATCTAGCCAAAACATAAATATTGCGGAAGCTACTAACCTGGACGCCATTGCTAAAACCTTAGATATTGCTAGTGTTGATGGGTCATCTTGCCGTGTTTGTGTAATTAATGCCACGTGTACAGATGAGGGAATATTATGTAATTACAATTCACCTATCTATATTTATCATATCCCCAGGTATTTACACATAGGATACAGAGGTATCCTTAGGCAAAAAGTGCATGAAAAATAAGTTTGCATTGAATTTACATCAAAGCATTGGAATATAACCCAACAGAACCATTCCATTATAAAAAGAAAATGTTTGCAATAGTTTTATGTGTAAATAAATTTCAAAGCAATTGGCCAAATTACTCTTTTGGTCCTCAACGTTTGCACAAAGTTTAATATTGGTCCTCAACATTTCAAAAAGTTATTTTAGGTCCTCAATGTTTTTTTTTGGGTCAAAATTGGTCATCTGGCGTAACATCCGTCTGGTTTTGCCATTAAATGCTGACGTGGAAGACTTATGTGGTACACCCTCTCTCCTATGTGTCATATTTAAATGACACGGCACCCTCTCTCACTCCAAAATTCATTTAAATGACCAAAATAGAACATTTAAATGAATCAAAACGACGTCGTTTTGCTGAGTTTGAGTGAGAGAGGGTGCCATGTCATTTAAATACGGCATGTAGGAGAGTGGGTGTGCCACATAAGCCTTCCATGTCAGCATTTAATGGAAAAACCAGAAAGATGTTACGCTAGAGGACCAATTTTGACAAAAAAAAAACGTTGAGGACCAATATTAAACTTCGTGCAAACGTTGAGGACCAAAAGAGTAATTTGGCTAAAGCAATTTATTAAACCAAAATTTTTTAATTAGGGTAGACTGCAAGTCAGCCAAAGATGTTTTCAAAAAGGATTTTAAAAATCTTGCATCAAAACAAAATCTTTGCTAGAAGGCAAGCAATTTTAAGCACATTTGATTTTGAAATTGAATATTTGAAAGGATTCTCAAATTCTCTCTCAGATTTCTTAACAAGGGAATTTTTATAGGGTAAACAATGGCACCAAAAAATGACAGAGACAAAGGAAAGGGCATAGTCCTTGAAGAAACTAAGTCCAAAATTGGACAACAAAAGTCATCTCAGGCCCAGCCTGAAAAAAGCATTGTTCTTGGGTCATCAACCCAAACCATCAAAAGTGAGTCATCGACTCGGTCAATTCAAAGCTCAAAAGACTATGCCTTGCCAATCCAAACCCTTTTGGCATCCCAATCCAATCAAAAGCTTTTTAAATTACCTAAGAAAATTTGGGCATATATCACCTTTGAAGATGAACTTGCCCAAACCATAGAGTAGAAATTCCAACAAATAACTAAAGCAGGCTCTTCGTCTGCTTTAGTCTTAATCCCTTCTTCAACCCCAAAAACTGTATATGTCCATAAGACCGAAAGAGCCATGGACATATTCAAAATAGAAAGATCTTTTTTAAAGAAAAGCCCTCAAGTTCTTGCCTCAAAGATATCCCCCCGGAATTCTATTTCATTCCATAATCAATTCAAAAAATCCAACTATTTTATGAATTCATTCTCGTCGATACCAAATCTACAAGAACCAAATATTTTCCAGATTCTGATGAGAAGGATTCTTATGCCTACTCAACTCTTCAGATTTGTAAAGTCACGACCCCTGCTGAGTGTGGAAGTGATTTAAACAAAACTAAAAAATTCTCTCAGCCTTTTGACCTAATAGGATATAATAGTGGGATCATCATAATGCCTAGTATAGTACATTTTGGTATCAAAATAAAAAATATAGCCATTCATGACTATTACTTTTAAAAAATGGAATTCAATATTATTTTCCCTAGTGGTTCAATCTTTGGTGGCGGTTCTTTGGACCAATTCCAGAGGTATTACCTACCACTGTAAAAAATGGTCTTGATTATTGTAACTTCGGAATATTCCGCCTTGGGACACGTGACACTGACTTTCTAGAAGCACGGCCCCAGTACCCATTGGAGACACGTGGCACCACTCATCTACCAGTTACGTGGCCTTTGCCCACGTCACCACACGGAGCTTCCCCTCAACCGAGACATGGGATCTCCGCAAAGCCTCGTGGGACGACCCACGTCCCACGAGATCGTGGGTCGAGCACGATCTCCCCACACAAGTATAAATAGGCCCTCACTCGGGGGACTTAAGGACAGACATTCAACCCTGGATATACGTTCAACCTCGGATAGAGATTCAACCCGGAACGAAATTACAGATCACCCGTACAGGATTATCGCACATCACCCTCATATATACATCACGTATACTTTCATCTCCTCAAGCCCCGCTGTTGGCCTTCTGTCAAGGCTAACCTTTGACCGGCTCACCTCCTCCTCGGAGCACACAGCTTACAGGGCTTCCAGCAACCCTCAAAGACCACAGCTCTCTCCCACTAAGGCAACCTCCCACAGAGCGGCTCGCTCGCCCGGAGTACCTTAGACACGTCTTAGCCGCACACGGCCCAATACAGGTAACAACCTTGCCTAACGGCTCCGATAGACGTCACCATAACGAACTACATGGACTTTGATCCCTCCAGAAGGGTACGTAGGCACCTAGGTGCATCACCTAAGGACAAGTCCCCCAAGGTTAAGACCCCTTGTGGTCCTAAATTCATATTGCAATTGTCTGAGCCAAAAATGACAGTTACAGTGGCGCCCACTGCGGTCTTATTCAGACCACAATGCCTTCCGCACTCTGCCGCTAAACGGCATTTCTTTTTTTGGGGAGTAGGAGTATACACCTAACACTCAGAAACCCAGACTTGTTTTTGTTTTGATCTCCAATACAGATACAGAACACAATACGTCATGACCGACTCGAACGTTCCTGCCACCATGACTGACGCCAGCACCCTGAGGCGCAGCGCGAGGAATCGTCAGGGAACGATTGAACCGGTCACAAACGAGGTAGGCGGATCAAGCGCAACTCAGCCTCAAAGCTCCTCAATAAAACAAGTAGCCGTCACGGAGACCGTGGTCTAGAACCCGACATCCAGAGAGGAAACTTGCCCTCAGCACGCGTACGGCATGCCAAACGTCCCTTGCCCCACAACCGGTGGTCAAGAAGTGACAGAGTTAGCGAGGAACCCGCGAGACGCTGAGATCGCCCGCCTCGAGGCAGAAGTAGCGGCTCTACGCCAACAGCGATGGGAAGAGGACATGAGCCTCGCCCTAACAAACGTAAGCACTCAGCTACCCTTAGTGCCACACGGTGCAACGACAGGGACCTCTAGCGACCCTACCGGCTTGCTCACGATTCAATTTGGGACCTTACCCATGGAGTTCACACGGTTGTCACTGACGGCAGCACCACCCCCAACGGTGATCCCACCTAGACCTACCATGGTCGCCGGATAGGCAACACGACCCGTCATGAACTTTCCACGACCACCGGTCCCAAACTACCCTCCAGGGTCCTATCTCCACATGCCATGGGCCACGGCCTACAACCCATACACAGCCGCGGCGCAAATGCCTACCAGTGGCCCGCGATCGACTTCCAGGGAAGAGGGAGACACCCCTTCACCCAACAAGTCATGAACGAGCACGTGCCCATGGGTTTTAAGATGCCCTTCCACATAGAGCCTTATGGAGGAGAAACCGATCCACGAGATCACCTGAATACCTTCAACTTGGCCATGTCGATACTGGGTATGACGGATGACCAACAATGCCGGGTCTTCTCGTCAACTCTAAAGGAAGCCGCCTTGAGATGGTTCTCCTTGCTGCCCACCAATTCGATCCATAGCTTCGAACAACTGGCTCAGAACTTTCTTACACAGTTCGCCAGCAACAAGGAGTATCAGAAGAACGAAGACTCCTTTATCAGTTTCCACCAGGAGGAGGGAGAAACCCTACAAGCCTTCTTGGCCCGCTTCACCAAACTCTCGCTCCAAGTTCAAGGCCTCCAGGACGCCGTCGTCATCTTTGTCATAAAGCAGGGTCTCCGATGCTAACTAAACAGGTGCCCCGTCTCCACCGTACAAGAACTCATGGACCGTGCATAATGGTTCATTCAAGAGGACAACACTCAGATCGCTAAGGACAAGATGAGGAAGTTCCTAATAAGCAAGGCCGATATGGAACGAGCAAAAAAGAAGAAAGAGAAAACGGGGACAGAGAACCAAGCTCCCAAGGAAAAGAGTAGTAGGAAAAGGTCGCCTCCTCGACCACGAACACCTCCCCGAGGACGGTTCATGAGCTACACTCCCCTCAACATATCCCACGTTGGGGTGTTGGAAGAGATTTATCATTTCGACATTCTCACATTCCCCCCGCAAGTGAAAAGGCGGAAAACGGGAAGACCGGTGGACAAGTCCAAATACTGCCAGTTCCACAAGGATCACGGACATGAAACCAACGACTGCATCCACCTGAAGGATCAGATCGAGGACCTAATTCGAAAAGGGCAACTTGGTAGGTTCATCAAGGAGGAAAGCAAAGCCAATTCCGAGCACCCCCGGGAAATTGACGGCCAAGCATCTACCCGCGGGGTCATCAACGTCATAGCAGGCGGACTGCAACAAGGGACCTCCTCCCTACCACATAATAAGAAGAGGATTGAACGCTCCATACTCGCTCTAGACTACGCTCCAAAGCACAAGAAGAAGAGCGAGGCCAAGGGACACCCCATCACCTTCGATCTCACTAACCTAGAGGGACCAATCCACGACGACCCCATGGTAGTGACTGCGATCATCGCCAACTACGAAGTTAAGAGAGTCTTGATCGACCAAGGATCCTCAGCAGACGTTCTCTACTTCGATACCTTCAGAAAGCTCTGGTTGAACGAGGCCAACCTAAGGCCCTTCCCCGGCATGCTCATTGGGTTCTCAGGAGCCCAGGTTCCAGCAGAAGGAATCATCACTGCCCGAACAACAATGGACACTCTGCCAAAGGTCACGAGCCTTGATGTAGACTTCATCATTGTCTCAGCACCATCAGCATACCATGCGATCCTAGGGCGATCGTCCCAAAACAAACTTAGAGTTGTAGTGTCTACCGCACAGCTCACAATGAAGTTCCCAACACCCCACAGGGTTGGAGAAATCATGGCGGACCAGAAATTGGCGCGAGCATGCTACGCAGCTAGCCTAACCAATACCGTCAAGGTCGCCCGACTTGGTCCCAAAGAAACACGCGAGGAACCCCTCGAACACACTTTGCATTTTACCTTTAAGTCAAGTCGTACGTCTCTACTTTGAATTTAGGATTTCTAGTCTGACCAAGGCTCGCCTGACTTAGGCAATCCGAATGTAAACATTTTGCTTACCTTCAGCCTACCTAAGGCTAGCCCGACTGAGGCTGCACGAATGCACTCATTTTGTTTTATTGAAAGCACTTCATTTTTAATTAGAGACAAGACTTCAACTTTGCAAAGTACTCGCGTAAGTCCTACCACGGACGACGGGCTCAATCGCCCAAGAAACGCTAAGCGCCCCCGGGGCCAAGCTAAAATTTCCCCTAAAGCGCGGTAAACTAACCCCTTTGGTGTGAAAACCACAAAACGAACGTTCGACGAACCACGCTAGCAACACGCATACAAACCGTGCTGATCACACGGTGCTCATGCAAAAAATCTTTTTACCCAGACGTAAAGAGATAACCACGAAAAGAGAAACTGCAAACACGCACAACTTTTTACCCCGAAGTAAAATGGAAAGCAGGAAAAGCTCTTCATAAAAATGAGAGGGCGTCCGCCCATTTACAAAGGGTAAACACCCCAAAAATTACATAAACCTAATTTTGGGCATCCCCAAGGTCTACCTAAGTCTCGGCCCTAGCCGACTCCACGTGGTCAACACCTCCCGACGACCCCCGACTGGTCGCCTCAGCCAGCTGCTGAGAAGTAAGTCCAATCCCTAGAGCTCGTCCACCAATTCCGGACAACACTTGGTGATCCATCAAGCGATCCGTCAGTTGACGAAGATAAACGAGATTTAACGGAAGGTCCGTTTCTGTCCGACCGCGAAGCTCACCCTAAAAAAACTCCAGGGAAGGATGCAAGGATGCCACACACTCTGCTGGGAATCTCTCCCCGCGGAGACGCTCGAGTTGCTCAACCGCCAGGAGCATGCCATACATCCTCTGTGCGGATAGCTCCTCCTGACGATCGGCGACGTCGGCAACCTTGCCCTCAACTGCTAGTCGACCAGAAAGATTCTCTGCAGCACGAGCCTCCGCATCCCGCAGAGCCTTACGGAGCGAATGCAACTCCTGCTGGCGACTTTCAGCGTCATCCCGACGGACGGCCAACTCCCTACGAGCCCTCTCCAACTCCGAGCGGAGAAACGCAACCTCGGAAGGATGACCAGCTTCGGCCCTGAGACGGGCGACCTCCTTAGTCAAGGTCTTAACTTCCCGTCCTTGACCCTCACACTCCAGCTCCTTGGCAGACAGCTGCTCCCGCACGTCCGCCAACTGCTTCTGGGAGACCTCCAGAGCCCGACTCCTAGAGGCCGCATCGACGGAAAATTGATCCCGGTCACGGCGAATCTCCTCCTGCAAGAAGCACACACATTCAGCGGAGTCAGGAATACGAACCTACCATAAAACGGAAGAAACACCAAGACATGGGAACTTACCACATGCTTCTCCCACTCAAGTCTAGCTTGATGGAAGTCGGCCAACGCCTCAGCAACCTGGCTAAAGCCTCGAACAACAATATTTAGGGGCAAAGTGTTAATCCCCCTAGCCTTCCTCTCCCGCATCTCCATGGGAAAGCGTGTGCCCAATGCCACCAGTTCAAAAGCCAATCCCCCCTCCGGTGGCCCAAGGGGTTCAGAAGGGCCGACACTCGACCCAGGAACAACATCTCTCGTGACAGCCGCTTGACTCACCACTACATTCCCTCCGTTTAAGGGAACTCTGGCCTCCACAGCCTCATCTCCAGATCCAACGATCTCCACAGTCGCAGGATCACCCGCCGCGGTCTGAGCTACGGAAGAATCTCGGACAGGCTCTTTAACGGCCACCCTGGCCCTCTTAGCAAGAGGCTGATTCACCCCCTCAGAAGGGTCGGGGACGGGAGGATGGGTATAAAGGATCACCCTCATCGGTGATTTAAGGACGGAAGCGGAGGTGGTAATAGAGGTAGGAACAAGGGCAGAAACAGAAACAGCGTCCCCCGCTGAAGCCTCCGCCTGTGCATCCTCCTGGTTAGTACTCCGTTGTACGACCTGCGGAGACAGTCGCATGTCAGCCCCAACAGGACGCCTCTTGGGACCACCTTCCCTGCTGTCAGCCGGCTCCGCCGGAGAAGTTCCTCTCCTTCCACCTTCCCGGGGTCCGCTAGCGCCGACATTCTCGTCTTTCTTCCTCTTCTCCCTCGGAAGAACCTCTTGACGACGCTCCCCTTTGGAGGACGGAGGCACCAGAAGCCGTCTTTCCCTCTCACTACCAGCAGGCACCACAGTAGGTACCACAACTGAGATATCAGTAGCAACCCCCGGTGACAGGCCCTGCTGACCATTCTTCCTCCCCCTGCTCCGGCCACTATCACGAGTCCGGACCAGAGGAAGAGGAGGAGGGGTAGAGGAAGGAAGATCTTCCAAATCAATGAAATCAAATGGGTAGTAGCTGTAATCGTCACCTCCTCCGGCCATCACGAAAAAAACGATTCATGAAGAAGCGGGGATCAAAAGAGCCAGGAACAGAGGCAATGGAGAAAGGTGAAGGCAAGCGTAAAGCCACGAACTTTCAAATGTTGGGCAATTATAGGGCACCCAGAGGTGCGACGATTCAAAAACTTTCACCCCTCAAATTCCGCAACGGATAGAACCTCTTATCCTCTGCAGTCAAACCCAGTTGCAACTGCCTGCCTCAACCACACACGTGGAAAAAAGCAACGGACGGGATACATAGGCAGGGCAAAGGAGACGCAAAGACCGAAAAGCCCCCGCGAACCCAAGAGTTGCTTCAAAACATTCGAGGGTATTTTCGCGAACTCTACACCCAGGCTAATGATGACTACCCTCGGAAACGAACCCACATTAATGAGGGATAAACGGCGGCAAAACGCTTTAATGACAGAAGCACCCGTTCAAGCCCTGACGCGTGGCACCGGCAACAAAGCCCGCTCCCTCAACGAAATAGCCCTCTGCAAGGAAGCCACCGTCAGCTACCAACCACTGGCCAGAGGAGAGCTCTTCGAAAAAATGACTAAAGCAGCCCCTGACTTTTGGACTCCCTTTACTAGCCCTCAAAGGGTATTTTGGGAAAGGCCCATCTGAGCAATGATGACTCCACCTCGGAAAGTCGCGTACTTCCTGCAGAAACGGCTCGAAACTTGTTGAGGAAGCCAAGCGGCCAGCCACCCAAAACGCGACGCGTGTCCTCTCCAAGAAACCTCCTTTCCTACGGAGCAATACGAGAAGGCCAACCTCACAAGTCGGACGGCCAGCTCCCCATAACTCATTGCGGTCGAGCTATCCACGAGTAGAGGCGGCAAAAAATTCCCAAGTGTCTTACAGGCAAAAGAACTTGAGTCCACGGGCGCCCGACACCCGTCGACTTGGGGGACTTATGTAACTTCGGAATATTCCACCTTGGGACACGTGGCATTGACTTTCTAGAAGCACGGCCCCAGCACCCGCTGGAGACACGTGACACCACTCATCTACCAGTTACGTGGCCTTTGTCCACGTCACCACACGGAGCTTGCCCTCAACCGAGACGTGGGATCTCTGCAAAGCCTCGTGAGACGACCCACGTCCCACGAGATCGTGGGTCGAACACGATCTCCCCACACAAGTATGAATAGGCCCTCACTCGGGGGACTTAAGGACAGACATTCAACCCTGGATATACGTTCAACCTTGGATAGAGATTCAACCCGGAACGAAATTACATATCACCCATACAGGATTATCGCACATCACCCTCAGATACACATCATATATACTTTCATCTCCTCGAGCCCCGCCGTTGGCCTTCCGTCAAGGCTAACTTCCGACCGGCTCACCTACTCCTCGGAGCACACAGCTTACAGGGCTTCCAGCAGCCCTCAGAGACCACAGCTCTCTCCCACTAAGGCAACCTCCCACAGAGCGGCTCGCCCGCCCGGAGTACCTTAGACACGTCTTAGCCGCACACGGCCCAATACAGGTAACAACCTTGCCTAACGGCTCCGATAGACGTCACCATGACGAACTACGTGGACTTTGATCCCTTCATAAGGGTACGTAGGCACCTAGGTGCATCACCTAAGGACAAGTCCCCCAAGTTTAAGACCCCTTGTGGTCCTAAATTCATATTTCAATTGTTTGAGCCAAAATGACAATTACAATTATCTTTTGAGCAAAATTAATTTAACTGAAGATCCTCACCCAACTGATCTTCATCTATTTTCAAATTTTGGATTAGTTTGGGTGTTCAAATGACAATATAAATATGGGGAAGCACCATTCCTCAATAATTCTCCACTTCTCCAAATAGTGCCTTCAGTCAAATGGTGGCCAAAATTTGAAGGGATAGACAGAGCTAGCACTAGTTGCATCAAGAAATGGTTTTCCCAGAACCAAAATTCCTCCTTGCTGAAGACAAAGACACCTGTCTCTTCTTAAATTAAAATTCAAGGATTCAATCTTGCTTAGCTTCTTCCTCAAACAAAGAAGAACTAGCTAAACAATTAAATCATATTTTGCAACTCTTCTAGTCTTCGAAACAATCTTCTTCAACCTCTAGCAGCCCCTCTACAGCCTCTTCCAATTCAGGATCCTTGCAAAGCAATGCGGATGACTGCTTTGGAATTAATCTTGATGATGATGAGTAATTTCCTTTACAAATTTGTGATGTTGCTAGAGCAATAATTATGGGCACCATACTTTGTCAGGAAAAATGTGAAAATCACTGTGCAATTGATGGGAATCTTGTCACTGTTCAATTGCTGAGAATCTTTCTTTAGTTGTAACAATAATTTCAAATTTCCTGTAGCAAATTTGTCCAAATGTACACCTAGTTTTCTATTTAAAGGGTCATCATCCCTTGGTAAAAGACAGGTTCTTTTAGAGAGAGAACTAATGAGGTTCCTTTGTAAGTTCTTTTCTTGTAAATTTTTTCTTTGCAATTTCTAATACAAGATTTTCCCATTACTTTCTTTTCCTCTCCCCATACTTGTACTAGCGTGGATTACCGCTAGTATAAGTTCCCTTTTATATTAAAGCCTTTTATTCACTATTTACATTATTTATATCATCTTGCATTGCATGGCATTGTAATCTTATTATCTAGTGTAATTCCATAATATTCCTTCTATGGTACACGTGACACGAAGTTTCTAGAAACCTAATAGAGCCCCATTAAGCGACACGTGGTACCACTTGTTGGCCCTGGACGTGCTACTCCCCCACATCTCCCTCAAGCTCTCTAGCCAAAGAGACGTGGGGCGAGAGCCCAAACATGGGACGTGCACCATTCGGAGGAACGTGGGGCGACCACGTTCTTCCCCCCACTCCAAGTATAAATACACCTCATTAGGGGGACTCGAGACCAGATTCATCACACTCAGAGCAATAGCAACACAACCAAAGCATACCCATCACCGTACTCATAGAGAGATCTTCATACTCTCCACCTTCACTCACACTATACCTCTAACAGGCGGCTTGCTCGTCCGGAGCAGATACACGTCTTGGCCGCACACGGCGACCGCAGGTAATCCCTCTGCCTAACGGCTCCTATGGACATCATCACTTCGAACTACGTGGATTTTGATCCCTTAACAAGGGTACGTAGGCATCTAGGTTGTTACCTAAGGATAAGTCCCCCAAGGTTTAGACCCCTTGCGATCCTTAACTTCACTTATAAATTGTCTGAGCCAAAAATAACAATTACATATAGTATTATCATTATCATTTCCCTACTTCATTCTCCCCCTTCTTTCTCCATAATCTCTTGATCCTGTTCCTTTGGTTAGTCTCTAATAAAGGTAGTCCCTAAACCATTCACGGTAGGTTCTTATTTTTGTAGAACTTTTAATTTTTTTGTGTCTATAACTTTTATTCTTTAAAAAAAGTTTACAATTTCTCAAATTTAAATAAAAAAATGTAAAAATAACTATGAAAAAATTCGACCTAACATACTAATATACAAAAGAAATAAGTATCGAATCCATTCTCCTCGTTATCGTGTCTTTCTCACGTCTTTTTATTAACTTCATGTCTACTATCTTTCTTATTTCTCTTTCATATTTTTTTATTGTATAATTTAATTTATATTTTTTTAATTATATAATAATTATTTTACGACATTAAAAAAAGTGACACAAAACAAAACATGAACTATCTTAATCTGCTTGCCGTTGAGACATAGAATTGAGGAATAACAACAGCTATCCCAATCTGCTTGCCTTTGAGACATAGAATTCAGGAATAGGAGGCAAGATGCTGACGCTGACGCTGACGCTGACCAATCCATCAAAAGCCAACAACAATATACTTGTACCATAAAAATATGACAATTGACATCGCAAATAAAATTATAAAATGTCCTCACATGCCCTCCAACTCCTTTAGCTCTTTCCATATTATCTCCATTTCTACACCCACAAAGCAACTTCCTTTCCTTACTTCCCTACTGTAAATGTGACGTTACGCAGCAAAAACCCAGAATAAAGACGCCACGAAGTTTCAGTCTTTGAAGCCGAGGTATCGTATTACTCTCAATTTTGTCTGTTTGCTGGAGATTTTCGTTTCTGGGTAGGTTGAATTGTTAGGTGAGATGGGTTATGTAATTATATTTCAACTCATACGGAGTTTAGAATGAGGAATTTATAAGATTTCTACTGTTGGGTCTCAATGTTTATGCTAGTAGGCAACGTGCAAGGAACAATGGCTTCTCTGGCTTCCCCTGTGGGTTTGGGAAGCCTAATTGGAGTGAGTTCATCTGGAAGATCCCATTCCTTTTTAAGGCGAGTTTCTCCTTCTAGAGGAAACCTTAAGTGTGGAAATAGATGCCATTTTGTATCCTTGTCTGTATGTAGATATTCGGTGACTTGTACTAATTTCATTGCTGACCAAGGCAATGCAGTGTCCCTTGGTTCTACCACCAATAGAGGAAGTAAAGTTGGAGATGATAAAGCTGGCTTTGTCTTTAAGCCTCCCACTAAGCCAGTATTGAAGTCTTCAGAGACCAAGTTTGACCCTGTTCTGGGCATGGAATCTCAGCCTTGGAGACCCTCAAGATTAATTGAGGAATCTGATGATGAGAATTTAGATGATGCGGAGGAGAGGGATAGAGTAATTGAATCACTCGGAGAGGTGTTGGGGAAGGCTGAAAAGCTAGAAAGCTCGAAGTTGAATGGTAAAATAAGTAATGGATCAGTAAATAAGCCAGCAATATCCAATACAATAATAGCTAATCCTGAGAATGAGAGACCTGTGAATTCAACAGGAAATAGGAAGTCTAAGACTATGAAGAGTGTGTGGCGTAAAGGGGACACAGTTGCCACTGTGCAGAAGGTTGAAAAAGAAGCACCCAGACCTTCTAACAAGAATGACGGAGGGAAATCTCATACAGGTAATAGGGAAAGCATAACATCTCAATCTCGTGACTCTCTTAGAGCTTCTCAGCCACCTTCAAGACCTCAACCAGTGTTACAAGCTAAACCTTTGGTAGCTCCACCACCCATTAAAAGACCTGTTGTCTTGAAGGATACAGGGGCAGCTAACACAGCTGTTAAAACTAAAGAAAGGAAGCCAATCTTAATAGACAAGTTTTCTGCCAAGAAACAAGTAGTTGATCCTCTAATTGCTCAAGCAGTTCTGGTCCCTCCTAAACCAGGAAAGGGCCCTCCCCCGAGAAAGTTTAAAGATGATTACTGGAAGAAAAGTGCTCCGGCTGGAGGAGGACCAAGGAGGCGGATGTTAGAAAATGATAAGGATGAGATTCCTGATGAGGATGCATCAGAGCTCAATGTCTCTATTCCTGGTGCTGCTTCGGGAAGGAAAGGTAGGAAATGGAGTAAAGCTAGACGAAGGGCAGCAAGACTCCAGGCAGCCAAGGAGGCTGCTCCTGTCAAAGTAGAAATTCTAGAGGTCAGTGATAAAGGTATGCTAATAGAGGAGTTAGCCTACAACTTGGCCATCAGTGAAGGTGAAATACTAGGTTATTTATACTCCAAGGGGATTAAACCAGATGGGGTGCAAACTTTAGACAAAGATATGGTGAAGATGATTTGTAAAGAATATAACGTTGAAATCATAGGTGCTGATCCTGTGAAAGTTGAAGAATTGGCGAAGAAAAGGGAAATTCTTGATGAAAATGACCTAGACAAACTTAAAGATAGGCCTCCTGTCATTACTATAATGGGTCATGTAGATCATGGCAAGGTAAGTTTCACTCCTCATTTACTCTATATTCTTCCTCTCTGATTTTTCTGCCTGAATTCTGTTGTTTTCTTATATATTTTGCTTTTACCAATTGGCAGACAACTCTTTTGGATTATATTCGAAAAAGCAAGGTATGTTGAAAAGTTCAGAATTATCTTCATGATTATTCATTATTTTAGTTTCTTTCAAACACATGTGGCATATAATGATCACATTCACGTGGATGGTTACTTTGTGAGTTTCATATCTTCAGACAAGTTTGTATATGTGAACACGCCTTCTTGTTGTCTTGTCTCACCTATAGCATAACTGTGCTCTACTGTGGATAATTTGAGGCTTCTAGGCTAGGCTTGGTCTAGGAAATGTCATGTATGTTTTTAGGACGTATTTGGATAAAATTTATGTAGTTCAATAAAAGAGATTAGGGATTAGCATTTCTTGGAAAATACAAGCATTTCAGGGCCTTTCTTAAAAAAAATTCTGAACTGTGAAAAGAAAAAAATTGCTATATAGTAACATGTGACCCATCTTAAATTTTATAGGTTTGATGAAGTTACTAGTAGTAATAAATGATGGAAATGCTATCTTTAGCAGTTTGTACATAGTGATTCTCAACCATTGTTTGTTTTTATGTTTTGTATGACATACATAAGTTTATATCTGACTGTTAAAATTGTCAATTCTTAAATTTAGTTTTCTTAAATTTCTAACGCATTGACATATTGGTTAGTGCTTCGTGTTCATTTACCTGTATTATTTTTGTTTCTTCCCCTCCTTTACTGGATTTTCCTGTGCTGTTATTTTGGGCTGTCATGAAGTTCTTGTCCATCCTTATTATAGTTTCTGTCTATGGTGGATCAATATCATTGCTGGAGCTTTATCTACTGATGTTTATATTGCATACACATTCAATCTATGACTGACTGCTAGTATTAAACAGGTAGCTGCTTCAGAAGCCGGTGGGATTACACAGGGAATTGGTGCTTATAAAGTGCAAGTACCTATTGATGGAAAACCTCTTCCTTGTGTTTTCCTTGACACTCCAGGACATGAGGTATGCACTGTTGCCAATCATAACTTTTCAAGCCATGTATCTTCTCCAAATATATGCAAATTTTCTTTTATCCTTTTTCTTGGATTATATTTGGGTCCTCTAATCTGTGGAATGACTTAATAACTTATGCTAATGTGGTGCCTTTAAGTAAATCATAAACTGCAACATGCTTTGCACTTTTCTTGCCTTTAGATGATATCTATTATAAACGCTCCTTGTAGGCATTTGGGGCAATGCGAGCTCGTGGAGCAAGTGTGACGGACATTGCTGTCATTGTTGTGGCTGCTGATGATGGAATTCGTCCTCAAACAAATGAAGCCATAGCTCATGCCAAAGCAGCAGCAGTACCTATAATAGTTGCTATAAACAAGGCATGCCAACTTGACATGTCTGCATTGGTTATGAAAGAAAGAAAATACCATTTTACAATTCTTATGATTTACTTGGTGATGGCTTGCGGAATAGCTGATGAATTGTTATGCTTTTCTTTGAGCCAGATAGATAAAGATGGAGCAAATCCAGAACGAG
The DNA here is from genome assembly GCA_014851425.1 of Senna tora. Classification (NCBI taxonomy): domain Eukaryota; kingdom Viridiplantae; phylum Streptophyta; class Magnoliopsida; order Fabales; family Fabaceae; genus Senna; species Senna tora. The sequence continues at coordinate 6,641,949 of CM026263.1, forward strand.
TTATGCAAGAGCTTTCTTCAATTGGTCTGATGCCGGAAGATTGGGGTGGTGATGTCCCAATAGTTCAGGTTTATATCTCCCATTTGTTGGCATTGATATCGTCTTTTGTTTATACTTTGGTAAGTTTTAGGAATTACAGTTTTGTTTGCTTTATCTTTTGTGAATAGATAAGTGCTCTTAAAGGGGAGAATATTGATGATCTGTTGGAAACCATTATGCTTGTTGCAGAGGTAAGTTTCTTTTCATTAGCATCTAATTTAAGTTTAAGATGCTTCCAACTCTACTATTTTGTGAATATTCTTATGACTTTATCATATGTGGTATGTTGATGTAAAACTTGCTTTCAGTGCAACATACAGTCAGAGGAATAGCTAGAAATAAAACAGTAGAGGAATAATTTTATTCTGGTTTCGTACTATGGGCGAGAGTGAGCCTTGGAGCAACGGTAAGGTTGTTGCTATTTAACTTGGAGGTCGTGGGTTCTAATCCAGGAAACAGCCTCTCAGTTTGTAGGGGTAAGGCTGTATACATCTAACCCTCCCCAAACTCTACCTGGTGGGAGCCTCGTGCACTACTATGGGCCAGCTTCCCTAGTTAATATTAACATGTTCCTTCCAGAGTTGTATAACACTTTATAGTGGTATCTTCTTTTGCAAATCTTATTTAATGAGAAGCTGGAACATATAGTACATAGATATATTAACTTCCACTATCACATTCTCTATTTTTTAATTGATTTTTCTTTTTAGTAATTTTAGACATCATGAACTTTCTTGAGGGATATTGAGAACTAAACAAAGCCAGTGTACTGAAACGAAATTGTTTGTGGTTTCAAAATGTTAGTATACCTTAACCGAACCAAATTAAACCAAGTATATAGTGCATATGTGTTATATAATATAGGTATTCAACTTCAATTAAGTATAGTATATTATTTGTGCTAGCTGATACATTATTAGGCCTTAAAAATGTAAATATGCGAATAAAATTAGTTTTTTCTGCATATTTTGACTTGTACAAAACTACAAATTAAATTTAAACTTGAATTTATACATGTGATCTGAAATTAGAACAAGCCCAAGCCAAACTCCATCAGTTAGGTTTGGTTCAGTTTAGTAGCCCTCAACCCAACGGACTGCTCAGAAATTAGAATTTTAGAAAAACCAATTTCACTGTTGTAGATTTAGTTAGTCAACTGAACCATTGAACACTGTACTTGATATTTGTTGTTAGACTGTCTTCTTTGATGCATATTATACGAAAAAGCGTAAACACAATGATTATGTTAAAAGTGTCTTAGCCTAGTTTTTCCAAGTCTTCTCCATGTTGTAGAATGGCTTAATTTTAGGGCCCGTTTGGTTGGTGGATTTATTTTGAGGGAGTGGGAATGGGAATGAGAATAGGAATAGGAGAGAGAATGAGAAAGAGAATTGAATGAGAGTTAGGTAAAATGACAATTGTACATTTCATTAAAAAATTATTAATATTTAAAGGAGAGGGCAAAATTGATTTTGCCACTCTCATTCCCTCTCCCTCACCCCTCATTCCACAAACCAAAACCATAGTGCTTTTGAGAGTGAGAAGCTTATTGATTGGTTTAGACCTCTTTTTGGCTTTCTTTTATCTGCCTAGTAATTATTCTAACCTAAGCATTGACACTTCAGTTGCAAGAGCTAAAAGCTAATCCTGATGGAAGTGCAAAGGGCACTGTCATTGAGGCTGGTTTGGATAAATCAAAAGGACCATTTGCCACTTTTATGGTGCAGAATGGCACCCTTAGAAGGGGAGATATAGTTGTTTGTGGAGAGGCTTTTGGAAAGGTTGGTTTACTTGTATACTCAAAATTGAATGTTATAATGACCTTAAAATTTGATCATTGAATTCTGTTTCAATCTGCTTTGCTTTATCCCGAGATTAGTAAACATCTTTTATTTACTTCTGAGCCTTGATTAGGTGCGGGCTTTATTTGATGATGCTGGAAAACGTGTGGAGGTAGCTACACCCTCTATACCTGTACAGGTTTGTGAATTCTACATTTTTTCCTACTCTCTGTTGCAACTAGTGTACTACATTTATCTTCTTTCCGCAGAGAAAGTTCTGGTTCTCTCTGCTTTTCATTCTTCAATTTTGATTTAGTTCTTTTCTTTTCTTTTTTGCCAGAACCCCTATTTTGATCCCCTATCTTTCCCACTTGTTCTATATTGGTCCTCTATCTTTCAGAAAAATTAAATTAGTCCTCTATCTTTGCAAGTTGTTCCAAATCGACTCTTTTGTGTAACACTGTTAATTGATGATGTGGCATAATGGAAACTTCTCAGAAATTATACTTTCACGCTTTCTTCAACCTCAGAACTTTCATTTCAATCCCAACACTCTATCTCTTCTTTTCTCTCTCTCTCCAGACCAGCTCATTCTCCTCCTTCTCCTTCTCCTTCTCCTTCTCCTTTCATTTCAATCCCTACACTCTATCTCTTCTTTTCTCTCTCCCTTTGGACCAACTCCTCCTCCTCCTCCTTCTTCTTCTTCACTCTATCATTCCCTTCCCCACAACAATGGAGGAAGTTCAAAAGTCTTGAATTACCATTGTCACGATTTTTGAGCTTACGACACTGACCAATTGCAAACAGTCCCCATCCCTTAGAGACTTCACAGGGCTCTGAATCACAAACAGAAGGCAAATTGGCGATAAAGCCCATGGTCCTTTCTCAACCCCTCCATCGGACTCACAATCAACAGAAGTTCTCAAAGAGGAATAAGTAACCACTAGTTTGAAAAACAGTTTCCAACCACTAGGTATTGATGATTCCTTGGGTATTGGGTAAGTTTCCGGAAGTTTCCATGATAAGAGATGAGGACGAGTCATGGTTGTGTGAAAAGAAGATTTGCATGAGAAACGAAACATGAAATCAAAGCTTCACGTGAGTCTCCTTTGGCGCCAAATTCCACCAAAGTTTGAACAAAGAGAAATTCTAAGACACAATTGGGTACACAAGGAAAGCTTCCTCCATTGTTGTGCGGAAGGGAATGATTGAGTGAAGAAGAAGAAGAAGAAGAAGAAGAAGAGGAGATTGAGTTGGTGTGGAGAGAGAGAAAAAAAGGAGATAGAGTGTAGGAATTGAAATAAAAGTTCTGAGGTTGAAAAAGGGGTGAAAGTATAATTTTTAAAACTTTCCATCATGCCACATCATTAGTTAACGGAATAAATTAACGGTGTTACACAAAAGGGCCGATTTGGAACAACTTGCAGATAGAAGATTGATTTAGTACTTCTGAAAGATAAAGGACCAATATAGAACAAGTGGGAAAGAAAACAGACCAAAATAGGGTTTTGGCCTTTTTATTCTTTTCAAAAAAAACTTGTCATGTTTTTATGAAATTAGCCATGTTAAAGAGAGGCATTCAAAATTAGATAATGAAATTCAAGCAAGTATTGTTATGCCATTGCTTTTTGCAGTTAGTAGCATAGAAACTGGTATACAGTGTTTGAGAATATAAACTTATACCCTTGGATTTATCATGGTTACCAGACATACACATTGAAAAATCTGAATAGATGCCAGAAAGTAAGCCTAATTCAACTTGTTCTGACATCTGGTTTCTGTGCATCTCTTCAGGTTATTGGATTGAATAATGTTTCAATTGCTGGTGATGACTTTGAGGTTGTTCACTCCCTTGATGCTGCACGTGAAAAGGCAGAGTCCCGTGCTGAGTCACTGCGAAATGAGCGTATTTCAGCAAAGGCAGGGGATGGCAAAGTGACTCTTTCTTCTTTAGCTTCTGCAGTTTCTTCAGGAAAGCTTTCTGGTCTAGACTTGCACCAACTAAATATTATCTTGAAGGTGGATCTTCAGGTATGTATTACTAGTAGATGTATTTATGGAATGGACTAGACTTTTATGCAGTTGCTTATACCTTTGCTACTAGGTTCTCTAATAAAAATAAAGCATGCAGACAAAATTTGTAAAAACCAGATCCGTCGTCCTAACAGGGCATTGTCTCCTGATGTGTGTGTCATGTGTGTTGGAAGTTCAGAGACGAGCAGCCACCTTTTTTTACATTTTGATGTGGCAAGGTTTATGTGGAATAGATTGTTTGGCATCTTTGGAGAGAATTGGGCTTGCCCGGCAGATCTGGGTACCTTTCTGGTATAAAGTTTGTGGGCTTTGGACAAAACAAAGAGCATAAAGCTCTTTGGCAATGTGCAGTTCTGGCGACTCTGTCTTTGGCTAGAGAGGAATGCTAGGGTTTTTGATAATAAATTCCTCCCACCTAATCTGTTGTGGAATAGAATTACCTTCTTGGCTTCGTTATGGGTTTCGTCGAATGGTTTGTTCAGAGGAGTGTCCATTATGGATATCCAAAGGGACTGGAAGGCTCAACACTTTCTCTTACTAGTTTTTCACTTTTTCTTTATTTTGAGGAGTGCTGGTCCTCCTCCGCTTGTATTCTTTTTCTTCCTTTAATACAAATTCTTTTTCTATAAAAAAAAAAATTGTAAAAAGAACCAATCATAGGAGAGCTGAGTTGTATAAACCATACACCGATACACGTGTCAGTTTCTGATTGGAGAAATGGTAAAGATATAAAAACTACACCTAAGTTTTTTCCTTCTGAAATTTGGAAAAGAACAACCTACTCATGTTGCAAGTATGGAACCAGATATACACATGGTTAATGTTGCACATGAAGGCAAAGGCATTCTGTGTTGTACATAAAGGCTACTAGTCCAATTTGTTGCATAAATCATCCCTGTAATCATTTCTTAAGCTGAAACTAAATGTAGTTCACTATTTCTTTTAAACATGGGCAGGGATCCATTGAAGCTGTCAGACAAGCTTTACAGGTATTACCACAAGATAATGTCACATTGAAGTTTCTGTTGGAAGCAACAGGCGATGTAAGCTCCAGTGACGTTGACCTCGCAGTTGCAAGCAAAGCAATTGTTTTGGGATTTAATGTCAGAACACCAGGTTCTGTGAAAAGCTATGCAGAGAATAAAGGTGTGGAGATTAGATTATATAGAGTTATCTATGAACTAATCGATGATGTGCGAAATGCAATGGAAGGACTCCTGGAGCCTGTTGAGGTAAATCAACATATTTTTGAATTTCCAAATACATTGCGGTTATTCTGAGTCTGCTTACTTTATATTTAGATTATGATTACTTCCTGACTTTCATGGAACTTGTTACGAAAACATCCTAATAACCTCTAAGACACTAAGTTGCAATTTATTGGTTCCTAGACCATGCTTTGTTTGATTTGTGGTATAACTATATGTCTAATCTATAGCGTTTGACACATGTTTTGCCACTATATATACTGTCCAATAGAGGGTGAGCTTGGAGCAATGATAAGGTTGCTTCCATGTGACTTGGAAGTCACGGGTTCAAATCCTAGAAACAATCTCTCTGCTTGCAGGGGTAAGGTTGCGTACATTTGACCCTTCCCAGATTCCACTTGGTGGGAGTCTTGTACAATAGGCCACCATTTTATACTGTCCAATCTACATTGAGTTGTGTAAACTGTGCGGGATCTTCTAGATTTTGGCTGGTATTTGCTTCTGAACGCGTTGTTTCTTATGACTTATGCAATAGAAGACTCACTGCTGTCTTTTGGTAGGAACAAGTAACAATTGGCTCAGTAGAAGTAAGGGCCACTTTCAGCAGTGGTAGTGGTCGTGTTGCTGGATGCATGGTTACAGAGGGAAAGGTAGTAAAAGGCTGTGGAATTCGAGTCATTCATAAAGGAAAAATAGTTTATGTTGGCATTCTTGATTCTTTGAAAAGAGTGAAAGAGACAGTAAAAGAGGTATGATTCTGCGGCCAGTATTACTTCTTATTTTCAGAATTCAAATTTAATAGCATTACTGCAGTTGCTTGGTGCAAAATTGTTTCCTATTGACCTAAGCTTGATCAGTTCCCGTCTTGTTTATTGAAACTCACATCAAGGTACCCACTGTGTTTCCAAGCTTGAAAGTTCTGAAAATATTTGGAGAACTGCTCCTGTAATTAAGAACTTACAATATGTGAAGCCATTTTTATCCTCAATCTATCTGCAGTCACTTTCAGATTTTTAAATTTAAATCTTTTAACCTTTACCCTTTAAGTATGCTTGTATTCTGAAGCTAACTTCTTTTCTCATGCCTATATTAATGGTGCTTGGGTTGACATCTTTGTTGAAACATGTGATTTTGACTTCTCTTCAATCAAAATTATCTTTAGAGTTACCGGCTTAATCGCGTCAATGTGTTATATTATGATTGCAATTATGGATTTACAATCATGAGGTTATTCAGTAAGAGTGATCTTTTTCCTATGCATCCTGTACAGCTTGAATCACATAAACTTCCGCTTAATATTGAGGACTTCTCGTATACTGTTGTATACAAGAGGGGTTGTTAATGCGACAGAAACTAATGGCGACTAGGGATAGTATGGGTATCCTAAGTCACACATCGAGTAGTATTAGATGTTTAATGGGTACTTAAGTAACTTGGTTCTTTCCTTCAATAGCTAGCATTTAAGGCATGGTTCATTGGATTCCATTAGAAACTTTTGTTTTACCCAACTCCAGCCCAAATTGTCTGATTTGTGACTTCAATGTCCATGACAAATCTGAGTATCCGGGATTTATCTAATTCTCTTTAGCTTTCTTTAATATGCTCAACCTTGACCATTAATATCTTCTGCTTTTTGTTTAAATATCAAATGTTAAAATTCTCAGATGAAAAATATCTGACGCTTTAACTTCATGTTAGATGTTTCGGTCGCGTAATGCAATTACTTATTCTATACGTTTCTTTTTCTTTTTCTTTTGAATGACTGAATTTTAAGTTCTATTTGGTGTATGTGTGTTGTTCATTTTCCATCCTCTTGTACTTATAGCTACTGCTGGAATACGCATGCTCATTTGTTCCTTCTCAACAGGTAAATGCTGGTCTGGAGTGTGGAATTGGGGTGGAAGACTTTGATGACTGGGAAGAGGGAGATATTCTCGAGCCCTTCGACACACTTCAGAAGAAAAGGACCCTCGAAGAGGCATCAGAATCTATGGCAGCGGCAGTGGAAGGAGTAGGAGTTGAACTGTAACGGAATGACTTGCTAAGGATGCTCTCAAGTTCTTCTGAAGTTCACTCTCCATGAAGTTTGCTCAAATGCATCATTAACCTATATGCGGGTTAATGTGCAAGACGTGATTTATTTTTATTCATCAACTCTCACGCAGGTTAATATGAAAAATAACAATTTTAGCGGATGTTAGAACTTTACTTCAGAGGATCCAGATCCGAGATTCACTCAAGTTATGTTATTTTGCTGGAGTTCAAGATGCACAAGGATACCTACTGAAGAAAGTTTCACCACTCTGCAAATTTTGTTTTAACATTGGTCCACATGAAGCAGTGTCCACACATCAAAATATTCATATTGAGGGTGAACTGCTGAAGATCTATGTTAAAAGTGGTTTTTGTTCCATTGTTCTATGCTTTAACAGTGTATATAAAGAGGGAACATATCTTCAAAGTCAAATAATGTTTCAATGCCTGGGCTCCTGAAATAACTGTAACACATATAAGCAGACGGCAAAAATAAATATAGTTCTTTTTTGTTTTAATTTCTTTTGTGACGCTTTTAAATGGATGCATCAACATATACAGGTATGGAAAATTGTATACTTTTCTCTCTTTATAACGCACATCTCTTGTATTCTTTTGACTAGTACATAAGGCAAAGAAATGTCATTTGTGACTATTTTATCGAGAGAATATTAATGATTTGGTCAATGAAAAGAGTATGGGCACTTGAAATGGATTTGGCCTCATTAGTCTTTAGAATAATAAGAGTTGAGTCAAAAAAATTTTGGCTCATTTTAAGAAATGACTTTTAGCTCGGCTTATTTAAGCTTATGGTTCATTATGGATTTGCAAGGGTTAGGCTGAGTTGGCCCAATGAACTTTTGTTCTTTCTTAAATTTTTTTTAAAATATTTGAACTTTTGTGTGTTACATAGAATATTATATCTTATGTTAATATGTAATATTCATTCATAATATTACATATGTTAATATATAGAGTAAATTACATTTTTATATGCCAATTTGCAATATTATTGATAAAATAAGCTACACCATATAACTTTTTAATTACTATTTTTGTAATCCAATTTGTAATACTTAGGCCTAATATGTGAATATTTAATCAAATAAAATAAATTTTATTTTAAAAATTTAAATGAAAAATTTAAAGAAATTTAAAGAAAAAGCCCATGGATTGGCCCAGCCTAATCCGCAACTCTTCAACGGTAGGGCTAAACCAGTATTTTAGGCACACTTAAGAGGCTAAGAGGATGGGTTAATCTTAGCCGATCCACTTAACTTAAAAGCTCACAAGGGTCGGCCTACGACTCTGTAGGCTAGTCCATTTTGATAGGCTTACTTGAAAAATAACAAATTTAAACTTAGTTTTATTCTTAATTCATTTAATCCATCTAATCAAATGATAGATAAAAATTTAATTAATAGTAGCATTTAAGGATGCTAACAAATTGTAAATAATAAATTGGATTTTATTCATCAATAAAAATAACATTGTATTAAAAAAAACCATTGTCAATTATTTGTATAAATTTGATGTATTTTATTTTACAAATTATACATGCTTAAAATGTTCTACCTATACTCCCACCAAAAAAAATGTTCTACCTATATCTTTTTAGTTGAATAAAATTCAATTTACCATTTAATTAATAATAGGTTAGAATTCAGGAACAAGATTTATTGAAATCAATTTGCTTACTATATCAAATTTAAAATTTGATTCAATTGAGAAAGAAATATTTAGTCCTACAAAGGTTGAAATTTAAATTAATTTATAATTTAATTGAATCTATATAATAATTTAAGAGAGAATACATGAAGTAATTTCTAGGCATGTGGCAAGAGTCGCATCTTTTCCAATTCTGTCATATCATTTTTAGAAGAAATCTAGCCTCCCTCTAAATCGACGGCTGAGATCAATCCTTGGCCAATTAATGGTAATCAATGCAGAGTATAAATAATTACTCATCAAATAAATGTTTGATTTGAATTACTATTAAATAAGAATAAATTCAATTGGGTTGACTTTAGAAACTAATTAATTTGAAGAGACAAAATACTATTTAGTCTTTGAATTGTTGGTCAAACTACTATTTAGTCCCCAAATTTATCAAAAATACTATTTAGTCCTCGAATTGTTTAACTATGCCAACTATTTAGTCCCCGAATTTGACAAAATACTATTTAGTCCCCGAATTTATAACTATGTCAATTATTTAATCCCCAAACTTGGCAAAAATATTATTTAATCATCGAATTTATAACTCTGTCAACTATAACGGGTAACAGTCAGGAGACTAAATAATTGACAGAGTTGCAAATTCAATTATTAAATAGTATTTTATCAAATTCGGGAACTAAATAGTTGACATAGTTAAACATTTCAATGACTAAATAGTATTTTTGATAAATCTGGGGACTAAATAGTAGGGGTGGCAAAATGGGTGGGTTGGGTGGGTTTGGGTTGGGTCGAATTTGGGTTGGGTCATAAATGGGTTGGGTCATAAATGGGTCAAATTTTAAATGGGTTATATAGGTCATGACTCATTAATTATGGGTCAAACCCACATAACCTACCAACCCATTAATTTACCTTTTGTTGTTTTATTTGATTTATTTTAATTAATTTGGCCTACCAATCATTCTACTTTATATTTATATCAATAAAGATAATAAAAATTAAAACCACTAGACAAAGAGTATAATGTTCAACACTGATACAATTCTCCACCAGACATAGGAAACAATAAAAATCAAATCCTACAACTACTTGTAAAAAATTACTGATTTCTCTTGGAAATCTAACTCCAACAAAGTTAGCATGAAAACATGCTTTCAAAAAATTAGCTAATACTTTTGTTATGTAATTAAAATTGGGTTTTGCTAACCAAGAACAGTAGTTAATGAGGCATTTAATGAGGTTGGATAGTGGAAAAATGCCTAGAAATCACAATTTGTAATAAATATGTTTTTTTTCTTAAAAACATAAATGTCCTTCAATTTTTAATAAACACTTATATAAATTGCATCTCTATCTCTTAAATTTTAATTATTATAGTAATTATTTTTATATTTTTATTAATATTTGTCACTCTAATTTATTATTTATTTATATTTTTAATTTTTAATTTATTATTACTGCAGTTATCCTATTTTTTTTAAAATTTTTATATGTAACTTAAATGCCTAAATGATATTATTATGTGATTTCAAAATTTCTACGAAAAAATTGAAATGTCACAAATGAAAAAAATTTATTATGTGATTTAAAAATTGAATAGATTTAGGATAAGCGCAGTAATATAAATTAAAAATAAAATAATATAGTTCTTCAAACAAAAAAAAAATTGGGCCAAAATGTAATTATTATAAAAATTGGGGTCAAAATGTAATTTCCACAAATTTGAAATTGAAGTCAGAATGCAATTTTAAAAAGTTTATATGACTTAAATTGAAATGGAATAACTAAAATGCAATTTGGGCAAAAAATGTGATTATGACAAAAATTAGGGTCAAACTATAATTTTGGAAATTTTAGAATAAGGGAGAAAATATGAATATAAAAATTTTCTAGGTCAAAAATCAAAGAAAGAATGAAAATCAGGACTATAATTTTGAAAGCAGGAGAAAAATGAAAATACAAAAATACATTAAATGGGTTATTGGGTTAACCATGAGTTTTACCCAACCCAACCCATATATGCATGGGTCAATTTTGACCCGACCCACATGACCCATTTATTAATTGGGTTGGGTTGGGTTGGATAAAAATGCAGTTGGGTTGGGTTGGATTAATGGGTTTGAGTCAAAATTGCCACCCCTAATATCTATCAAGTGTTTGGTGTCGTTCAAGCTGTGATTTCAGACATAGTTTAGGAATTCTGTTGTCTATTGTTTGCTTTTGATTGAGATTGGTGTCATTTTCTTTAACTATTGGGGTTGAAGTGTGCAGATTTAAGAAGATTAATATTTGGGACAAACTTTGTCATATGGTTCTTTATTGAATGAATGATGTATCTCCTCTGTATCTGAGAATTTGGTGGCAATATTGCCTGAGACTTTGCAGTATTCCAAGGGTTGAAATGAAGATCCTCTTTTTGGCTTTTGGGCTATGAGATGGGAAATGACGGTTATGCCCTTGATCATTTTTATCATTTGGCAATGACAGGATAACGCTAAATTTTTTTGTAGGCAATGAAGTGAAGTCTATAGCCATAATAATCTATTTGAAAAATAGTTTTCTTTTGTGTCATAGGTTGCCCAATGAAGAATTTAATGCTCAAGTGAATTGTTTCTCATCGACTAGGTAGTTTCAAACCATCCTCTCCTTTAATATAACTTGTCTAAGTTGTTGATTGCAAGATGGTTGATTTTGATACTTCCCTTCTAAATTTCTAATGTGCGCTGTTTAAGGCTTTGATGATGCTACCACCAATTATTATTAGGGTTTGATTGGGAGATTTGAAAAGAGTGGGGTGATTATTAATAGAATGGGGGGGGGGGGAGTGGAGTGGCGTGGGTAAAATAGTTCAAATAAACCATTCCATTGATTTGGACTTCAAAAAAAATAAAGTAGATAGTGAACAATATTATTCTTAAATAAATGAACAAAAGTAAAATAAAAGAAGGTTAATAATGAAATTAAATATTATAAACAATACAAACTATCCTATACCTCCAATTTGGAGGGGTTTGAGAATTGAGGTGTTGGATGGTTTGGAAGGGTTTTCAAATCATCTTAAATCATCACATCCCATAGCTCACTTAAATTCTCAACTAAGAGTTTATAAATCCAAACTACTTGATACAAGTCCAGCAGACATTGTTCCACGTGCCACACCACAGACTGAGTCAAAACCTCTTTTGACCTATGCTAGGAAGAAGACACGTTGCCCACTAACTCATGACACATCCATCCACTACCCATGACATCCCATTATCTCCACTACTGCATTATGTTCAACACTTCTCGTATGTTTAGGCATTTTTACTGTAACTGTTATTATCTCTCCTTAAGCGAGTATTCACTATAAATACTCTTAGGATTCTTTATTTCAGCATGACAATAATTTCCTTTCTCTGTATTATGGGAGTTGTCCACCTACGGACCTAGTTTTATGAATTAAAGTGTTGAGATTCTTGCATTTTGATTCATATTACTGTTCTTATCTGTCTTCTAAACACTTTCCAGCCCTTAAACACTACTCTACCCTATCATTTGGTATCAGAGCCATTGATCCCGAATGGCAAAGACCTGTAATTCTGCTTCCCATGACCCACCTTCCATACCACAAAACCCACCTTCCATACCCCAACATCCAAAAATCCCACAGACCCCAGAAAACCCAACCTTACCTCATCAAGATGTAATTCTACAGCAATTATCATGTCTCTCAACCAGGTTGGATGAGATGGATGCCACGATCAAACAACAAAACAAATCTGAGTCTTCTAAAGGCAAAGAAATTAGTGGCAGCAAAGGCTCATATTGGGGTGATGGCCGTGATGAAGAGCATGATGTCCCGTGGTGGATGAAGAGTGCAACTCGGCGTCCACACACTAAAATGGAATTTCCCAAATTTGAAGGCGGTGACCCAAGAGGATGGATCTTGAAGGCAGAAAAATATTTCCGGTATTATCAAACACTGGATGAATTGAAAGTGGATATTGCAGTGATGTATCTTGAAGGTGATGCCTTGGATTTATTTGCATGGATTAACACCGAACGCACTATACTTTATTGGGAAGAATTGGTGAAGGCCTTGAATGAAAATTATGGACCAGCAGAATTTCAGAACCCGGATGAGTTTCTTTGTGATGTCCAGCAGCTTGGGAGCGTACAAGAATATAGACAAGAATTTGCAAAGCGTGCGGCGCGAGTCAAGAATTGGCCAGAACACTGTCTCTTAGGGCTATTCCTTCGTAGGCTGAAACCTGAACTTAAAGCTGACGTGAGAGTGCACAAGCCCAGATCTGTCTATAAAGCCATGAGCCTAGCACTAGAGTTTGAGCAAAAGTCAGCCCCTGTTAAAGGGCCCAAACCATCCACATGGCCCAATATTTCAAAGCCCACTTCTTCCTCCAACTATACACAACGTGCGACTCTACCTAACAGCCAGCAACAAATCGCACGAGACACCCCCACAATCATCGCAGCCTTCCTCTTCGCAACAAACGCAACAAGCACGCACAAATTCTCGGCCCTGGGACACCGAACGGCAACAACGAATCTCTAAGGGGCTGTGTTTTCGTTGCAACGAGCGTTTTGCTCCTGGACATCGTTGCAAAACAACATCTCTAACACTGATGGAAATTGACGATGCTGGAAATCCTATTGATGAGGCAGCAGCTGAATCCGATTGCAACGAACAAGCAGAAGAAGCTGAAGTCACCTTTCATGCAATATTGGGCAACACCATCAGTACCACCATGAAGTTGAATGGTACATTGGGTTCACACAAGGTTCTCATCTTGGTTGATAGTGGTTCTACTCATAATTTCATCTCCTCTCAATTCGTGAACAAGCTTCAATTACCCACTCAAAAGGTTTCTCCATTCGGGGTAAAGATTGGCAACGGTGAAATTATCAAGTGACTCTGTTTGTGAAAATTTAAAGACTGAAATACAGGGCCTTCAAATCATCCAAGATTTTTACCCTTTTTCAATGAGTGGTGCAGACGTGGTTCTAGGCATTCGGTGGCTCGCATCCCTCAACACAGTTCGGGCAAATTGGAATGAGATGTTTCTCATTTTTAATTTAAATGGGAAGCAATACAAGCTGCAAGGAGTTGTCAACGGGTCCCATGCAACTCCTTCTTTTCAGTATTTATCTAGAGAATCAGAGATAACTGTGGGCACTACTCCACTTTATTTTCAAAAGGTATTAAACACCTTCAATTCGGTTTTTTCTGAGCCCACTACCTTGCCACCTTTTCACCACCATTGTCACTCCATTTCCTTACTTCCAAACTCCAAACCACCAAATATCCGCCCCTACAAACACCCTTACCATCAAAAAACCGAAATTGAGAAACAAGTCTCTGAGTTACTTGAGGTTGGATTCATAAGGCCTAGCACTAGTCCTTTTGCCAGCCCCGTCCTCTTAGTAAAAAAGAAGGATGATTCTTGGCGTATGTGCATTGACTATCGCCGCTTGAATCAAATCACTATACCTGACAAGTATCCTATTCCCAATGTTGAGGAGCTTCTTGATGAATTACATGGTGCTACTGTCTTCACAAGGATTGATCTTAAATCTGGATATCATCAAATTCGTGTGAATCCAGCCGACATCCACAAAACAGCATTTCGAACACATTCAGGCCACTACGAATTTACAGTGATGCCTTTCGGCCTTACCAATGCTCCTTCCACATTCCAAGCTGCCATGAATGACTTATTTCGCCCTTATCTCCGCAAGTTTATCCTTGTATTTTTTGATGATATACTGATATACAGCCCATCACTTGAGGTACATGAGACTCATCTTTATTTTGCTCTTTCACTGCTTTAAGACAACCACTACTTTGCCAAGGCATCCAAGTGTTCTTTTGGACAGCCTAGAATCTCTTTTTTGGGGCATGTCGTTTCAACATAGGGAGTAGATGTTGACCGCTCTAAGATCCAATCCGTCTTACAATGGCCAACACCTGTGAATGTGAAGGAGTTGCGTGGTTTCTTGGGACTTACTGGATACTACCGCCGCTTTGTTCAAAATTATGGACAAATTGCACGCCCACTCACTGATTTAACCAAGAAAAATGCATTTCATTGGTCTCCAGCAGCAGAATTAGCTTTCAACACACTGAAACAGGCTCTTACTACTGTTCCTGTACTTCAAATGCCTAATTTTTCTACAACCTTCACGGTAGAATGTGATGCTTCTTCTGATGGTGTGGGTGCAATATTGCTTCAATCAGAACATCCAATTGCCCATTTCAGTAAGGGTTTCTCTTTCTCTAACAGATTAAGTCTACTTATGATCGGGAATTGCTTGCTCTTGTATTAGCCTTGCAAAAATGGAAACATTACCTTATGGGGAAGCACTTCATTGTTCGGACTGATCATAGCAGCCTCCAATGCTTGCTTAAACAGCGCGCTACCACTACAGAACAGCAAAGACTCCTTATTAAATTGCTGCCATTTGATTTCACAATTGTTCATAAATCCGGCAAGCAAAATTCGGGAGCAGATGCGTTATCAAGGCGGCCCCAACATGCTGATTTTTTGGCTTTATCTCTTCCTCACCCCATGGACTTTGCCAATTGGAGGGATGCTTTATATGCTGATCCTTTCACCAGAAAAATTATGGAGGAACTTACACTTCATTCTACTTCTCATGCCCATTTCCACCTTGCTAATAATAAATTATATTACAAAGACAAGTTAGTGGTTCCCGAGGATACTAACCTTCGTCAAAAACTTCTTTTTGAAGCTCATAACACTGCTATAGCAGGGCATGGAGGATATTGAAGACGCTGAAACGCCTTTCTGCTCACTTTTTCTAGCCAAAAATGAAGGGTGATGTCAAGCAGTATGTTCATAATTGTTTGCCTTGTCAAAAAGCTAAATATCAAACGTTAGCTCCTACTGGTCTGCTGCAACCTTTGCCAATCCTAGAACAGATTTGGGAAGACATTTCGCTTGACTTTATCACGCGTCTACCAAAATCTGGAAGCTATGATACAATACTGGTGGTGGTGGACCGTTTAAGTAAGTACTCACACTTTATTCCTCTCTCTCATCCATATACTGCAAAAACCATTGCTGCTGTTTTTTGTAAGGAAGTCGTCCGACTCCATGGCATTCCCCGTTCCATCATCTCCGATAGGGATGTAGTGTTTCTCAGTTCTTTTTGGCAAGAATTATTTCGGCTTAGTCACACTAAACTCAACATGAGTACTTCCTATCATCCATAAACTGACGGGCAAACAGAAGTGGTTAACCGGTGTCTTGAAACATACTTGCGCTACTTTGCTCAAGAACAACCCTGCACTTGGAGTCAATTTCTACCATGGGCTGAATTCTCTTACAACACGAGGTATCATTCTTCTGCCATGACTTCTCCTTTCAAATTGGTATATGGTAGAGATCCACCATCCATCTCTCCTTTCATTTCGGGTGAAACCAGAATTGTAGAACTCGAAGAACAACTCCTTCTCAGAGATGCTATGTTGAAAATACTCAAAGACAATCTTCACAAAGCACAACAATGAATGAAGCAGCATGCTGATGCACATCGCAGAGATGTTACCTTTCAAGTGGGTGATCTTGTCTTCTTAAGGCTTCAACCTTATCGCCAGCATTCTTTGGCTAAACGCAGGTTTGAAAAGCTCTCTCCAAGATTTTTTGGCCCTTGCAAAATTACACGCTGTGTTGGGCCGGTGGCATATGAGCTTGAACTTCCACCATCTTCAAAAATTCATCTAGTGTTTCATGTCTCCTTACTGCGCAAAGTATATGGACAGCACACTGTTACAACACCTGCTCCACTGCCTCTGACTTTGAATTAGAATTACAACCAAGCAAGATTTTAGCTCATCGTTGGCTCCCGGCCTCTGCTGCCCCAACACTTGAATTACTGGTTCAATGGCGTGATAGGCCCATTGAAGAATCCAGCTAGGAGAATTATGACCTTCTTGCTGTCCAATTCCCTTCTTTTCACCTTGAGGACAAGGTGACTTTCCAAGGGGAGGGTAATGATACAAGTCCAGCAGACATTGTTCCACGTGCCACACCACAGACTGAGTCAAAACCTCTTTTGACCTATGCTAGGAAGAAGACACGTTGCCCACTAACTCATGACACATTCATCCACTACCCATGACATCCCATTATCTCTACTACTGCATTATGTTCAACACTTCCCGTATGTTTAGGCATTTTTACTGTAACTGTTATTATCTCTCCTTAAGCGAGTATTCACTATAAATACTCTTAGGATTCTTTATTTCAGCATGACAATAATTTCCTTTCTCTGTATTATGGGAGTTGTACACCTACGGACCTAGTTTTATGAATTAAAGTGTTGAGATTCTTGCATTTTGGTTCATATTACTGTTCTTATCTGTCTTCTAAACACTTTCCAGCCCTTAAACACTACTCTACCCTATCACCACCCCACACCACTCTCAAACCATCTTCCCAACCGAACCCTTTGTTATATATTCACGATTTCGAACTTCCATCTGAGTAAATGTATTCAAGGTTAGTGTCTCTTAGCCTGCTGAAACTATTTATTTTATGACAACATTAGTCTTACTAAAATTTTGTATTAACATGTTATGCTTACAAAACGATTCCTAAATATTGTGATCCTCTTATTCTTTAATAAAAAAATTTAGTAAATTTATAAAGATAAAAATGATAATAATAAATATTTATTATTAATTTTTTATTTAAATGATTTTAACTAATATTTTATTAAATTAATAAAATAATTAAAATTTTATACTTATTTGCTAAAATTTAACAATAAAAATTGTTTATATTCATTCATTTATTTAATAGCATTAATAACATTCTAAATTTATATATGTCTTTCTTGGTAATTTTACAATCAAAAGTATTTTTTTATATAGTTTTTTTGCCTAACACAAATTGTTTTTGAGCTATTAATAAAAGTGCTTTTTAATTCAATTTGTCAACCAAAAACTGCTTTTCTCTCACAACACTTTTCTCAAACTCCATTTTTAAAGCATGTTGGCTTAGCTTATTTAGGCTTTAGAAGTATTTATTTTCTTCAAAAACGTTTAATTTTTATAGTCTGAGATGTTTGAAAAATTATTCAAACTTGCTATTGAGAAGCAATTTTTCAATTTTAAGTAGAAGCTATAAATTGGAGCTTCTGCTACTAGCAAAAAAAATAAGCTAAAATTTAATTATTTTACAACAAAAATATTCTTACTAATATTTTTAAATTTCCATTTTTACCCCATCCTAAAACCTTTACTACTATTTTAAAATTCCCATTTAATTAATAAAGACAATAATAATAAATACGTATAATTAAATTTTTATTTGAATAAAATTAATAAATATTTAATAAAAGTAATAATGATAAATAAAAAATTATATTAACTAAAAATAATAATTTTTCATTAACATTTGATTAAATTAATAAACTAATTAACTTTTCAAATTTATTTGTGTAATAAAATTTAACAATAATAAATATTTATAAATTTTGTAATTATTTAATAATATTAATAAGACTAAAATCTATATATGTCCTTCTTGATAATTTTATAGTTCAAAGCACTCTTTGAATCTAATATGATTATGAAATAACTAATATGATGAGTAAATGTTCACAAAAAAAAATGATGAGTAAATAATATATATTGGAAATTGAAGCAAAAAAACCATATTTGAAACTTTTTAGAAAAACTTCAGTAGTGGGGTGACAAATCTAAGGTCATATAAGATAGAACATATGTGATTAGAGGTGGTCCCAGGTCGGGTTATTTCGGGTTTGAGGGGAAAATGGAATCGAATCAATCAAAAGATAGTGGGTTGGACTAAGTTGGTTTTGGAAAAAAACCACTACAAAACTCGAATGACCCAATCCAACCTACTAATGAATGGGTTGGATTCGGTTGGTTCGGGTTCAACATGTCACTTTGTAATACCCGAGAACATTTTAACTAGCGTCATCAATTAAATTAAATTAATTAATTTAAAAGAGGAAAATGAGATGAAAAATACACATTAGCCTACCACTTATTTTGTGGTAAATATAATTTTTTGTAAAATCCTAATACTTCTATATATTTTTTTTTATTATTAAATCAGATTTCTTTTTGTTTTTTTTAAGTGATATTTATAGGTATTAAGTTATTATATATATATATATATGTAAAAAGGGAAATCAGAATCTTTTTTTTTTTTGTAATATATATATATATATATATTAGATATGGGATAAGAGAAAATAATAGAGGAAAAAGCAAGAGAAGAAACGTGAGAAGGAGACGGAGGAAGAAAGGAGCACGAAAGGGGAGAGGGGAAACGTGAGAGACGAGGGGGAGCCAAGAGAAGTGGAGGAGCAGCTGGTGGCACGAACGGCGGACGACAGCGGACGCGTGGTGGTGGTCGGACGTCCACCGGAGCCGGAAAACGCCATCGTGGTGGCTGGAGGAGAGAGAGTGACGGACTAGAGAGAGAAACAAGAGAGAGAGAGCCTTCTCGCCGGAGAACTCGCCGGAAAATGCCGTCTCTTCACCGGGGAAGGTAGCTGGGAGTCTCCTCTACTCCATATCGTCCTTCTAACCGGTTGAATCGAGGTGAGAAGTCCCGAAACTCTCAAACCCCAATTTTATCAATTTTAGGGATTTTTGGAAAGACCCCAATTGATTCAATCTGAGTATTTTGGGTCCTAAATTGAAGTATATGCATGTTAGGAAGTGAGTTGGAAGCTTAGGAACCGGAACCAAATTGATGGAATTTATCCGGGTTGGAAAAAGTGTAGGAAAATGTGGTTGTTAAGGTTTAAGGGTGTTGTGGAATGACTTGGGGTGCATTGAAAGGGTAAATAATAATTATATAATTATTAAAAATTATTGGAATGTACGAGGGATTAAAACCCGAGTAATTTCCGTCTCACCCGGAACCCCGTTCGGAGAAAAAGAGACAATTTTCTAATTTTACGCGAATTCGGGTATGTGTATTCATGTGTAGGTGAAGTGTTCAGGGTTATTTTGATAAATGGAAATATTGGATAAGTAGAAGTTATGACTCTTGAGCCATAAATTCAAGACTTGGGTAGTGGGAACTTCACATGGACACATAGAGGTGAAATTGGGTAACCTTGCATTCCCAAATTCAACGTTTCCGAATAGCGTGATTAAGAGAGGGTTGGACACGAATTAGAAGCATGCTAGGTGTTCCGAAATCTAGTTGAGGGCACTCCAAGCCAACAACTAGCCTATGGAATTAATTAGAAAGAATATGAGCATTAGCATTACATGTACACGATAGTGGTTGAATTTTCAAGTCTTTGAATCTCTCAAGTATATGTGTATAGGGCACCATACTGTGAGTGGACTTTCGGGCGCACCGAGAGCCGATCAGAGGGGCCAACCAGGTGAGGGGCTTTCCTATCCTTGCCCTATAGGGTTGACTGCGGATATGGATATATGGTTTGCCTTCTTGCCTATTTGTAGGAATTACATGTTAGATAACATGCTATTGTTGTTCCTAAATTACAGTATATGTGAAAATGTGCTATATGTCTGTATGTGAATTGTAAAAATACGAACGGAAGGTCCTCGGGACCTATACGACATCGGGGGTAGGATCGAGTAATTATTATCTGAAGGGTGTGGTTTTGTAAGTATGTCCTTAAAGAGAATAAACTTAGGTGACTTTGTTCTGAACCAAGAGTCCAAATTAGAAACCACTTGGAAATCTAAATTTGCCTAAGAAGAAGTAAAATGAACAAGTAGTGGTCCATAGGGGTCATTTATTGTGCAACGCTGGAACCGAGTCTATCACGGGTAGTCCGGGTAGATTGAGTCTCTTGTCTTGAGTCAAACCACAGGAATACAAGTATTTGAGTACACCACATTGTGGCTATTGCCTTGGGAAAACCGAGGTCAGATGAGTCGCCGGCTATTGCTCCAAGTGAAGTCTTGGGGTCAGATTATTGTTCCAAGTAAAGTCTTGGGACCAGGGGTTCCTAGAATGATCAACTAGGTTCCCATATTGCTCACGTGAGATATTGCCTTCGGGCCAGATTCTCTCCTAACGGAGATATTGCCTTCGGGCCAGTTGATGATTATGATTACTTGAATACAGAGGACCACATAGAATTATATGTTAAATCATGATATGATGTATGTGTGAATTTAAATGTATGTAAATCCATGCTTTAAATTCTTTATTGTGAATATGATATATGTTAATTGCCTTACCACCTAATATATGAAAATTTAAACCGTTATATGCGTATGTGTTTGTGATTGGCTCCTCTCCCCAGTTGTAGTGGTACCCGCTACTACACCAGGGATGGGAAAGCCTCTCACTGAGTCTGTTTGACTCACCCCAATTTTAAATGTTACAGACACAGGTGGTATAGGCATCGGAAGCGCTTCCACTTCATCCCAGGGAGGCGGACAGACTTAAAGACCGCACGCATTGTTCGCGTGGGTAGTACTGCTATATGTATTTTGACAGGATATATATGTATATGATTCATTTTGGTATAGCATTGTTTTATACAGTTGCTATATGCATATATGTATATGTCACACTCTAGAATTGTCGGCTTCATACAGATTAAAGATTGGTCTTGTTATTGGGGATATAGGTTGTGATATGATGAATATCATGTATATATATATATATATATATGGATGTGACTTCCGCATGTGAATAGGATAGACCACTCGCACTGAGCGTGTGGTCAATATGTAAACTTATATATATGTGTGACTGAATACTTGATTGTGTGAAAATACGGCTTCCGCATGTGAATAGGATAGGTCACACGCATTGAGGCGTGTGATCAATATGTATATTTTATGCAGGTGTGTGATTGAATATATATGCTTGACTGTACACAGGGATTCTGCATGTGAATAGGATAGATCACCCGCCTTTAAGCGCGTGATCAATATGTATATTATATGTACGTGTGATTGATTATGTGTATATGTATAGACTGAAGCGGCGTTGAGCGAGCCGTGGATTGTGTGCTACTTAGGTCATCGGATAGGGATGACCATATAAATACTATATTGTTTGTATTAGAAATGGGTAGTTACGCATATATAAGAATGTCAATCAGGGATTAGAGGCTTACGGGATAGGAGAAATCCTACCTCCCGTGCCGGTCACGGGCGCCCGGTAGGGGGTCGTGACACACTTTTTTTTCCCTTTATTTTTTTTTCATTTTTCTAGGCCTGTTTTTCCTTCCTTTCCGTACAAAATGCATACCTACATGCTTCAAAAATCAAAATACATGCTTCCATACGTCCAAAATACATATTATTTATAAGGGTTTTGCTAACCAGTACCCTTAGAGCACTGGTTAAGAAAACATTAATTGCTGGTAGGTAAAAAAAAAGTAACTAGAAATTTGAACCAATTTTTTCACTTTTTTAAAAGACAAAAATATCCTTAATTTATCTTCTTAACATTCATTATTTTACTTTTTCATTTAACTAAGTGATTTTATATAGGTTTTAAACATTAAATATATAATTAATCAATAATTTTTTAAAAAAATTAAAATTTAAAAATTAAATAAAATATAAAAAATATGATTTAAAATAAAGTAATTAATTCGAGGTATAGTATAGCACGCATTGGATATGTGAGTGGTTATAATGTTAATATATATATTTTTTATGAGAATAATGTTAATATTTTTATTATTTACAAAATAAATATATAACAATAATTATGTATTGATCATCTAACGTTGTGTTTTCCTGGAGTAAAAAATATTGATTGAAATATGATAAAATTAAAAAATTAGATTTTATATTATATCATTAGTACGGTGCATTTTCGATATTTTATTTTAATTTTTAAATTTTAAAGTTTATTCTTAAACTTGTAAAATTTATTTCTAGAATTATTTGTTAATATATATATTTAATGTTTAAAACCTATATAAAATTATTGTAGTTAAATGAAAAAAATAAAATAATGAATATTAAGAAGATATATTAAGGTTATTTTTGTCTTTTAAAAAAGTCAAAAAACACATTTAATGCTGGTTCAAATTTCTAGTTACTTTTTTTTCTACCTATTAGCAATTAGGGTACTGGTTAGCAAAACCATATTTATAATTAAAGGTATCGGTGTCTAAGCATGATGGACAAGGAAGTTTTTTTCCAGAATGTTACGTAGTTTGTATCATGTACATTCCGTGTATATTAACATATATTTGTTACATTTTTTGTGTTTGCATCACATATAATTTTTGTTTAAACTTATTTATAACATCAACCCATAAGGATATATATCTAAACAATCAATATTATGGCATTTGTCAGGCACCCGTTGAATCAGAGTATTCTTTATACCATATATTGTTATTAATATACTAAGATTATTAGACACTTATAATTTTTAGTTTAATTATAGAATAATCTATAATCATATCCCGTACATCGTATGACTACTTCGAGTACCAATCTAGTTATAACATAATAAAGGACTTACCTACAAATGACAAGTAACTATAGGGATTCAATCACGGAGATTATAACTATAGGGACCTGATTGAAAATTGAAGTAAACTCGAGGGACCAATGGATTAATTTAACTTATTATCTAGTGTGACGTGTCATGTAATCCTATAAATAACTTTGTCCAACCTCATGAATATTCGAATCCAAAGTAGAAACTTGAACCCTTGAATGGTTTCATTGCGAGCATGCAGCATCCATGACTATTTTATTCCCCGCTTGAGCCATTTCAAATTTTAAAACCCAACGGTCGATTTTTTCCATTAAGGCAAATCCAATCTACATTCCAAAATAACGAAATTAACGCCATTACAGAGAGAAAACCTCCTTTATTTTCTTCAGCTCTCTCTCTCTCTCTTCACAACGAGCCAAAAGCAAAAACCCCTTTTCGCTTTGATTATTATTACTGAAAATTCAAACTGTTGTAATTTTTTTTTTTTTCAATGGAGGATCATAATCAATGGCATCTCTATGACCCACTTCTTCTCACCGACGCCTCTGTGCACTCTTCCATTCATTCCTCCATTTGTAAGAACGAACTCTATTTATTTTATCCTTCTCTTTTCCAAGTAACGCCATGAATTATTCAATGTTTTCACCTTATTTGTCTTTGATTTGACAGACAATTCACAAACGTCACTGAGCTCTCAAAGTCCACCAATGGCGGATCCTGAGTCGCAGGGTAGCCCAAGTAATAATGGTAAGAATCCATCAAAAAGATGAAAACTTTCTTCTTTTCGGTGAAACCCCAGTTCGAGTTTTTCATTTCTTGGTGCAGAATTTTCTTGGGAAAAAAGACGAGGCTTTGACAAAAATAGTGTACAATTCGAGGACCCAATTGCAAAAAACGTGATTGATGGTAAGAAAATCCATTTCTTGCTCTGTTCTCTTCATATTTCCGAACTGGGTTTCTTGACGAATCTGATCGAATTTGGGTGGGACCAAAATTTTCAGGCCGATCCTTATTGGGGTATTCTTTGACATCTCCTGATTTGGTAATATGTGCTGGCTTGGACTCTCCTGAGTTAATGGAGAACAAGTGTCGTCAGAAAGCAGAGTCACCTATGGAGCTTTCTTTAGAGAATGGAATCAATGGGTCTGAAGTTGAAAAGGAGGCACAGAAGACACCAACTGTGAAATTCTCTAACTTCTGCGAGACCTTTAAGGAAATATCTCCTGAAGCATCTTTTGAGCTTTTTCCACCTCCTGAAGTCAATGATGAGTCGCCTCCACAAGATTACCCTCCTAGTGAGTTTGTCTTTTTGTTTTTATCTAGGTTATTTTGGTCTCTGAAGATATAATATCTCAATTTCGTCCAAATGTCAAATTTAGTATCGACAATCTGACTCAATAAAATCTTTAAAAAAATATATCAAATTTAATCATAATTTAGTCCTTGAAAATTTTTTGGTCACTTATGAATTTTATAGGGAATTACAACTCCATTTGTGGTAATATTCAATGACTTGAGACCTGACTATTGTTGATTAACAATTAACATCAAATAGAATTGCCATTTTTTTTGTCTAGCATGACTTGGTTCCTTTTCTCTTTCTAGTTCAGTACTAATTTTTGGTTGCTTAATTCAAAAGTGCATCTCATTCAAATGTTGCCCATAAATTAGTATTTCTCTATCAGCATTGCCAAAAATTATAAGCCCATCAAGAATATGTTGGGGCACAAAATGATTCACTATTTTTTGGCAATCGAGAAAATCTATTTCTTGAGTTCTTTATGAGTACAAGTATGAATAAATGTATAGAATTAGTAATATACTAGTGTTAATATTGATTTTGCCTAAATGGATTTTGCAAATGATAGTGCTTTTCGCCAAATTGAAGAAGTATTGTTTTGTCATAGTTTAAATTATGAAGTCATAGAGGATGTCTTTTTCTACTACTTTCAGAAGAATGTGAGGTTAGCTGTCACGAACCTATGATTCTTGATTGCTTGACTCTCCCATATATGATTTTATCCTTTTTTGATAATGGGTAGATCTATTATATATATATATGCAATACTATTTTTGAGGAATAATTTAGGTCTTGAGACTAAATTTGACACTACCATCTTTCTGGGAATATTGAGACGGATTACTGAAATAATAATTTACAATTTATCTATTGTGGACAGAGGTTTAGACTGTAATTCTGTATTTATTTGTTAACGAGATTTTGCTTTGGATTCAGGAGAAAATGAATTGGTAGAAATGGAAGTGTCAAAAGGGGTAGAAGAATTGGAGCCGTCAGATGTATGCTTCTTTCTAAACAGTAATAATTTTGTTATTATTGTTATTTAATCATGGGAATGAATTTAGAGTGTCTTGATGCATTCAATGATGTTATTGTAGGATGAAGGAGATAACTGGGGAGAAGAGGAGATTCAGAAGCTGAAAAGAGAGTTTAAGTGTCAGAAAAAGGAGCTTTTAGAAGCTAGGAGGATGCTGGAGGAACTTAAGAAGGAGAATCAACAGAAAAGCAAAGAATGCCAAGAAGCTTGCAATTCTTTGCATGATCTTCAGAATGAGCTTATGAGAAAGTCCATGCATGTAGGATCGTTGGGTATGCATATCACTTTTTAATGATCCTATGATTAAGCATTTAAGATTATATTAAGAAAAAACTTAGTAGCCAAATCATCCACTTTTTCACATCAAATGGGACCTACAAGATTTTGCTAAAAATTATTGTGTGTTGTATGAATGAAGTGGTACAACTCTTGTACCCAAGAATTTTTCCAGTTCTTGCATCTTTTCTCCCATCAGAAACTGGCACATGTATGGTTTTGTACAACACATTTCTCCCATGATTGCTTCCTTTTTTTTAAAAAATTTCACATGTTTTATTTTGATTGGAGAACCTAATAACAAAGACGAATAGCAAAGACCTGTTATATTGATCTGATATACTGAGTTTTTCATTTTTGCAGCATTTGCCATTGAGGGGCAAGTGAAGGAGAAAAGCAAATGGTTTTCCTCCCTGAGAGACATGATGAGGAAAGTCAAGGTATGATATTGTGACTAAGTTAATTGACAAATTAAAGTATAAAAGACATACTTACATTTTGGTAGGAAATTTTATTGTACAGATTATGAAAATGGAACACATCAAACTATCAGAGGAAGTAGATACATATAAGAAGTACCTTGTAGATATGAGTGAAATGGGGATGACTATTAACTCCAAGAGTAAGTAGATATGAGGAAGTTTCTGTTTTTAATCAAATGTTTGATAAGTTCTCCTTCATATTCTTACACCATTCTTGTCCCTATCTTTATAGTAAATGGGCATTTGGAGTTACATGAAGATCTCAAGTCCAAGTATATTGAAGGCACAAAGGTACAAAAAGAACTTTACAATAAGATTCTGGAGTTGAAAGGTAAGCTTGCACTTCTTGAACTCTAGATTACTGAAACTCGTATGGAAATGAATAATTTTCAAAATGATCCATAAACTATTCTTTTTCACAGGAAACATAAGGGTCTTTTGCCGATGTAGGCCTCTCAACGCTGAAGAGATAACGGCAGGAGCAACAATGTCAGTAGATTTCGGATCCGCTAAAGATGGTGAGCTTACTGTCATGTCGAATGGGGCTCATCGAAAGACTTTTAAGTTTGATGCTGTTTTTGGACCTCAAGCAGATCAAGGTAATTCTGACTTATCATGTCATGAATTCTTTATAACATTTCCAATGTTGTAAGGCTCATTTTGGAGAGCTTTTGAATCTGTTTGTTGTTCTTGTACATATATAGCCGACGTATTTGAAGACACGGCACCATTTGCAACCTCAGTTCTAGATGGGTATAATGTATGCATATTTGCATATGGGCAGACTGGAACAGGAAAAACATTTACAATGGAGGGTACAGAAGAAGCTCGAGGAGTGAATTTTCGGACTCTTGAGAAAATATTCGACATAATCAAGGAGAGACAGAAGCTGTATCGTTATGATGTCTCTGTAAGTGTCTTGGAAGTCTACAATGAGCAAATAAGAGACTTGCTTGTATCAGGAAATCAGCCTGGAATAGCTGCAAGAAGGTTTGTTTTGAAGTCACTAGGCCATTTTTGTTATGTTCTTCCCAAAAGCACTTGAAGTGAAACCATACTTTACCTTATTCTGATTAATATATGGTTAATTGTAGGCTTGAAATAAGGCAAGCAGGTGAAGGAATGCATCATGTTCCAGGCTTGGTTGAGGCCCATGTGAACAACATGACTGAAGTGTGGGAAGTCCTACAAACTGGTAGTAATGCAAGGGCTGTTAGCTCAACCAATGCCAATGAACATAGCAGCCGATCCCACTGGTCAGTTTTTACTTCTATACATGCTTATCTTTAGATGTGTCCACTGGTCAGTTTTTACATCTATAGATGCTTATCTTTAGATGACACAACACTGATACACCGTAGTCACACGTGACAAACATGACTCATACTTGAGCCAGGTATAGGATGACCTGAAAAAAAGGAAAATACCAGAAAATAAGTAAATGAAAATCTAAAGAATTCATTTTAATTAGGTTATTAAAAGTTCTTTTCTAATTGTTTTTGTTTTATATGAAGTTTAGTCAATTTGACTTGGAAAATAATAGTGTAAATTGCTTAGAATATAGAACAATATTGATATATCACTAAAAAAACATTATATATATATATATATATTTCTTGTCGTTCCCTATTCTATATTTTTTGAATTTTGACATGTCAACGTGCTCGTATTGTGTAAGTGCATGTGATTCATATAGATAAAATTGGAGTCCAGATAACACCGGATTGGAAGAAAAGAGAGAAGGGATAGAGTGGGTCTCATGTGTGGACCCCACCCCTCTATCTCTTCTCTCTCATTCTTCGGTCCAGTGCTGCCCAGCACTGATACAAAAGCATAAGATTTAAGAGAAGTTTCTCAAGTATTTTCTACTAAGCACCACTTTGTTTGTTGCTTTCAAAATTTCTAATCACCGGTGATAATTCCATTAAAAAATATATTTTTTGAATTTTGACGTGTCAACGTGCTCGTATTGTGTAAGTGCATGTGATTCATATAGATAAAATTGGAGTCGAGATAACACCGGATTGGAAAAAAAGAGAGAAGGGATAGAGTGGGTCTCATGTGTGGACCCCACCCCTCTATCTCTTCTCTCTCATCCTTCGGTCCAGTGCTGCCCAGCACTGATACAAAAGCATAAGATTTAAGAGAAGTTTCTCAAGTATTTTCTACTAAGCACCACTTTGTTTGTTGCTTTCAAAATTTCTAATCACCGGTGATAATTCCATTAAAAAATATATTTTTTGAATTTTGACGTGTCAACGTGCTCGTATTGTGTAAGTGCATGTGATTCATATAGATAAAATTGGAGTCCAGATAACACCGGATTGGAAGAAAAGAGAGAAGGGATAGAGTGGGTCTCATGTGTGGACTCCACCCCTCTATCTCTTCTCTCTCATCCTTCGGTCCAGTGCTGGATACGGAAGCATAAGATTTAAGAGAAGTTTCTCAAGTATTTTCTACTAAGGACCACTTTGTTTGTTGCTTTCAAAATTCTAATCACTGGTGATAATTCCATTAAAAAATGTTATAAATAGGATGACTGAAGAATAGTGCTAATGTTGGGGTCTTGTTTCTTGATACAGCATTCACTGTGTTATGGTTAAGGGGGAGAATTTGTTGAATGGGGAATGCACAAGAAGCAAGTTGTGGCTGGTCGACCTTGCCGGCAGCGAGCGAGTGGCGAAGACCGAAGTTCAAGGAGAAAGACTAAAGGAGACTCAGAATATTAATAGGTCTCTTTCTGCACTAGGAGATGTAATATCAGCTCTTGCAACAAAATGTCCTCATGTTCCTTTCAGGTAATCAGAATGAATGAATATGCCAACCTTTGTTTGCAAAAACATGGAATGCAGTATTGAAGTTTCTATTGTTCTTCTGCAGAAACTCCAAGCTCACACACTTGCTGCAAGATTCTCTAGGTATTTCTGAGTTTTCCAAAGAAGCTTTGTGTATAGATTAGCTTCATTTTCATGATTTTGATAAAGAAACTTGTCTTTCTTTCTAGGAGGAGATTCAAAGACACTTATGTTTGTACAAATCAGCCCTAATGAAAACGATTTGAGTGAGACAATTTGCTCTCTGAACTTCGCTAGTAGAGTAAGAGGAATAGAATTGGGCCCTGCAAAGAGGCAATTGGACTCTACTGAACTTGTGAAGTACAAACAGATGGTATATTATCTGCTGTTGTACTTGTATCATCATCCTGTTTCTTGTATTCCATCTATTGTACTTTCTTCAACAATTTGATGACTCTCCTTTGCTAGGCTGAGAAAACCAAGCAAGAGATGAAGATTAAGGATCTACAAATCAAGAAGATGGAGGAAACAATTTATGGATTAGACTCAAAGATAAAGGAGAGGGATTTTAAAACCAAAAGTCTACAAGACAGGGTATCATACTGTAACAAATAATATTTGATTTTTTTTCTTGTTAATGTCTTTGCGGTCAGTATAAAACTTTATCGAATCTTTATAAATATGGATCAGCGATATGAATGAGTTAGAATAGAACATGTTGGTGTTGATGTTGTTGTTCTTGTTAATGTCTCTCAGCATTATTTGTGTTGGTTTTGAAGGTGAAGGAACTGGAATCACAACTTCTGATTGAGAGAAAGCTAGCGCGTCAACACGTAGACTCGAAGATAGCCGAGCAGCATTTGCTGAAACACCAAGACCAAAACAATGCAGCACCTATGAGACCAGCACTTGCGAATAGACCATCATCAGTAGGAATTCACAAGAACTTCAATGATTTAGTGAGTTCAGCTAGACCACTTATGGAGAACAACAATTTAAA
This sequence comes from Senna tora, assembly GCA_014851425.1. NCBI lineage: Eukaryota > Viridiplantae > Streptophyta > Magnoliopsida > Fabales > Fabaceae > Senna > Senna tora. Next base: position 6,672,085 of record CM026263.1, read on the forward strand.
AGCAGCACCACCTTCTTCACTGCCCTTTTCTACAATGGAAAGCTCTATCAAGTACATTGATCATAATACTGAAAAAGAAAACAATCCCGAGCTAGCTGAGAAACTTGTACTGCCTAAAAGGACAGGAAGAGCTTCTATCTGCGCAATGACACCGCGTAATAATATTCCTTCGGCCATTGCTTCGAGGCGAAACTCTCTTATTCCGCTCCCAAGTGTGGCGAACTTACCACCACCACAGCTCCCAACACCATTACTGCCAGTGGCAGAAAGTACAGGTGATGATAAGGAAAGCAGTGGTGAATTGGAGAAATGTTTGGCTACACAGACACATTTTGAGAGTCCTAAAGGAATAAGAAGTGGAAGTAAGAAGAGAGGGAGCAACATGATGCTGAGAAGAAGCATCCATAAGAGAATTCAGACCAAGTCTCCAATCCAGCAACACATGGTAAGAAGGGTTGGTGTAAATGTGGGGATGGAGAAAGTGAGAGTTTCGATTGGAAGTCGAGGGAGAATGTTGGCACAAAGGGTGTTGCAGAAAAATGGTAGAAGAAATGGTGGAACTGAAGAAACTCAGCAAAAAAATAGTCAGAAGGAAAAGGAAAGAGGGTGGAATGCAGGAACAATGGTGAAAGCAGCTTTCTGAATGAATAGCTAGCTATATATATGGCTGCTTCTTGTTTGGTTTGGTCTAGTTTACTCACGTATAGATTGTTTTGTTTTGATTTGATTTGATTTAAAACTGTGTTGTTTACAGAGTGAGAATGTGTATATTTTCTTCCCTTTGGATGATTCTATCATCTACTTGATTGCTTGTATTTATTTTAGAAGAATGTATAGGATGGATCTTCTCAGTTCCCAATGTTGGTTGGTGATTTTTCCATTGTTTTCTCTTAGGGCTACACATATTTGCAGATTGTGGAAGAGATAGGACATCTCTTGTTAACACTAACTAATATGGAAGTTTATTGTTGTGGCACACAGGCAGTTGAAACTTGAAACTAATTTATTCTTGGTAAAAGTATGATTGGTTAGAGTTCATTATCAATTATGTCCTTAAAGTTTGTCTGCTTTTAATTATACTCCCAATCTTTCATTTTTTTTATCAATGTTGTCCTTTTCATTAATACCGTCAAAATAGTTAACGAAGGGTACTTATGTGGCGTCAGACGTGGCAAAAAAAGTTGATTATGTTTAATTTATGTTAATTGTCGCTGTCAAATTATCAAATTAGCCCATAAAGTTGGTGCCACTGTCAAATTAGCCTCTAAAATTTCTGTTATACTGTCAAATTAATCCATAATGTTGAATTTATATTGTCATTGTCCTTGTAGGGTTTACTTCCAACACAGGAAGAACTACTCCCTAGAATTGTGTGACAATTGGCATAAATTAAACTCAGTCAGCTTTTTTTGCCACGTATGACGTCACATAAGCACCCACTGTTAGCTATTTTGACAATGTTAGTGAAAATGTCAACATTGGTAGAAAAATTAGATTTGGAGTATAATTAACAACAAACAAAATTTGAAAATAATTAATAGTAGTCTAAAACATTGGAAGTAGTAAAAGTAATTTTGGTTTTATTCTTTACAATATCGTGAAAGGATGCTCTCTTGTAGCATTTGTCTGTTTGATGTTGGCTAGATATCAGTCGTCTATTTTATCCAATATCCTATATCGTCACGTATTTCTTTTCTATGTAAAACACATTGTATACTTCTTTTTTATAAAGCCAAATCTGTGCCTTTTTTTGCTTTCCACCTTGAGATACAAACAAATTGAAGATCAAAATGCATCATTTCATTAGATGCAAAACGGTGCATTTTGGCTTTATAATCACTAAAGCAAAGAACTAAAATGAACCGTTTCAGTGTATTTTGCATATAAAAAGAAGTGAAACGGTGTATCTTGATTTTATAATGGGTAATGCTATAAAACTATGATGGGCCAAAGCTTATTACTGTCCAACCATTAGATTTGTATAAAAAATCTTTTTTATTTTCAAATTTAAGATGACATAGATCTTAAGACAGATCCAATAAACTCACCATAGCTTCAAAGTGTTACCCTTTTATAATTATATATTGTGTCATAAGATCCACCAGATGAAACAAACATTTGAGATTTGATCAACAACAAACATCTATAGAAAGCTGTCCAAGAAAAAAAAAGATGAATAAGATTACCATTTTCTGAAAAAAAAAATACAAAAGGAACTCAAAACTCTAATTGGATTCAAATCATATTTCATTGTATTCAAATCATCACAAACAAATTCACAATTGTCGTCATAAAGAACAAAGTGTTACGTTATAAAACAAAAAAGGTTAAGAAGTTAAATACTTAATACCCTGTGTCAATAATAGAAAATGGTTATGACAAAGGATTCTAGAATCAAATTAAAATCTTACATTTGAAAATAAAAATAAAAAGATTATGATTGGCATAATATGTGATTCTGAATCACCACAAGAAGGAAAGAAAGACTACAAAACACATAAAGAGAATAGAAAGTGATCTCAATTCTGATATGACAAAAAGCAAAAGAACTTTTAAGTAAAACAATAGAGAGCATCCAATGAGGAAATGGCGATTACAGTTTTTCTACTAATTAAGGGTAGGCACAATGACACAAGAGGGTGACATTTATTTTGGGTATAAAATGATAATGACATATTGACTATGTCATTATCACTACACTTATCAACAATAGTGTTAACCACAATAATGACTGCAATGACGTGGACAGTCGCTAAAGAATGTATTGCAAATTACCTAATATATTAGGAATTCCTAATATTTGTTGAATTTCTAAAAATTTGTTGAATTCCTTAAATGCAAAATATTTCAAATTACAATTGGTTTGGACATAATATTCATGTCCGTTCGTTATAAGGATTCAGCAATAGAAAGAAATGTAAAGAGTCTCATTCACTTTTATTTTTTTCTTTCACTCACATAAAATAAAATAAAATAAAATATAAAATGTTTATTATACTATTTTATTTGATACAATCATAACTTTTTTTTATTATTTTAATATAAGGGACAAAGTGATAATTTTTTAATACATTTTCATTCTATTTCCATTCCCAATTTTTACTACAAAACACAGCAAATACATTCCATTTCCCTTTCCTTTTCTATTTCTACGTAAAGAACGTGCCTTCAATATGATCTAAATTATTAATGATAAATAATGATATATGTAACATAATAAATGCAATATTTTTTATGAAAAAAATACAAATTCAATATGTATGTGAATCAATCATTCAAAAATGACATCGGATCTTTTCCATATTACTATTTTTATATGAAGAAACAATTGCCATTTTAAATGGTAAATTAACATGAATATTGCATATGATATAATGTCTTCATTTGTAATTAGTAATTTAAACGATATTAAATGTTATGATAAAATTCTAAATTTTCAAAATAAAATTGATTGTAAAAGAAATGAAGTATGAAATTGAAAAGTGATCAATTTTGAGGACATACAAAGTATTTTTGGCTAAATATTATAATGATTGTATTGCATATAAACAGAAAAAGACTCTCTCAAAACAAACTTAATATGCATAGAATCAGATTGTATTGCATATAAACAGAAAAAGACTATCTCAGAACGAATTGAATATGCATAGAATCAGAGAGAAGATTCATCTAAATAGCAAGAGTGAGGCAGCTATTGAAGTCAAGAGAAGCACATCTAATGTGAGGATAAAAGTTTAATAGTACCATATTACTGAACTTCAATGTGTAATTTTAAATTTCAATTATGTAGTGTTATTTTTTTTAATATTAATAAAAATTCACATTAATTAGGATCCACCTTGAATAGATTAAAATCAACTGATTAAAAAATTATATTAAAATTCAGCACTACCATACTACTGAACAACTCTCCTCTTTGTGAACTTAGGTACAGAAAGAAAGAATTGCACAAACCATTTACTTCACGTAAAGTAGAAGATGACAAAAAATCCAACTACTAACCCCTATAATTCTCCACTTAATATTGTATTTTATTTTATAGTACACTTTTGTAATATCCCTTCCACTGTGCCAAAAATAATAATTTTTAAGTAAAATTATTCTGCATTTATATCATATATCATATTGAAAAAGTTTTATATTTAGGCTTTGAACCAAAAAAAAAAAAGTTTATTTTTTTTAAATGAATAATCAATGATCACACGTGCTTATGATATGGCAGTCTTTGTTGTTTCTTCTAGACACATATTTATTTGCTTTTAATATTAAGAGGATAAATTATTATTTTAGTCCTTGAAAGATTCTACTTATTTCAATTTAATCCATGAATAAAAAAAATATCAATTTAATTTTTAAATAATTTTACCTATCTCAATTAAATTAATCTCTAGACTAACACTAAATTATGTTTTAAAAATCGGACCAATCATTAAATCAAAAAATCTAACAAATCACTAAGGGTATGTTTGGTAACAAAATCAAACAGTAAAATCATGGTATTTTACGATTCCCAAAAAAAATTTACATCATATTTTATACATACCAAACACACTTTTTATCATACTTTTTCTCTTTCCTAATTTTTCTCTCTATCTCTCTCCTCACTTTTCTCTACAGTACTTTTTTTTATTCTACAATACTTTCTTTACAGTACTTTACATCCGTACATCTATACCAAGCGTACCCTAATTGATTCACTCAATTTAATTTGCGTTGAAACTAGATAATGTCATAAATATTAAAATAATAATTAAATCATTTTAACATTATAATAAGATATCTTATATTACAAAAATTTTATAATACCAAATCATAATAATTTAAGTAATTATATTATTTAACACCACACTAATTGCTCCATAAACATAGAAAATCAAAATTTCAAGATACACAATACATAATTATATATAATCAAATCTTGTTCAAAATTTGAGACCCAAATATCAAAAAACAAAAAATATTTACCGGAGACTTGAATGGTTAGTCCAGTTCTTAAACTAGTGCTCTAATTCATAAACTTATTTTTTTTTTATAAAAATGGTAATAGAGAAACAACAAGATTACATCATAGTCCCTCTAATTCATAAACTCAAATATACGGATAAATTTATTTAGGATTAAACTAAAGTAAAGTTACTTAGATGCTTGCTAAAAAGTTCACCAATATAATTAAAACACGTGGCAAAAAATTTTTGTATAACTAATCATAATAGAGAGAGAAAATGAAAAGCAATAAATTAAATAACCAATCAAATAACAGAGAGAATATAAATCATATTTATTATTTATGAATTTTATAACAAGCACCTAGTAGTAGAGGTGTTAAAGTGGGCCAACCCGACCCACACGGGTTGAACCCGTGACGGGTTAGCCCACTCGGGTTGGTCCCGCTAAACGGGTTGGGAATCCCAACCCGACCCACCTAACCCACCTTTTTTTTTGAAAATTTTTTAAATTTTTTTAATTATAACTTTTTTTAACAAGAAATATATACTTTTTTTGTACATTTATTTTATGAAGTAAGAAATTTTATATGATAAAATAAAATAAAAGATTTATCATTCATCATGTCACTCACAAATAGTTAAAAATAGAACAATGAAAGTATGAAACATAGTCAAAATATCACAAGATTACTCATTTCTTTTCCTCCTGGCTACTGCAAATATGGTGAAAAATAAAAATATGACAAAAAAAAAGAAACATGATTAGGAATTATGTTTTTTTTTTTTAAGTTAGGTGGGTTACGGGCCAACCCACCTAACCCGCGAGCCAACCCACCTAACCCGATGGGTTAGGTCCAACCCGTTTAATAAACGGGTTGAGATTTTGAAACTCAACCCACCAAATTGGTGGGTTAAACGGGTCAACCCATCGGATTAGACCCGTTTTGACAATTCTACCTAGTAGTTTTCCATTCAATAAATTTGATGCTTTTACAATTCAAGGACTAGATTGAGATAATAAAACCTTTTTGAGGACTAAAATAGGAATCTACTCATAAGCAATAGTATTGTCCTACCTCCAATGTTGAACTCGTTAGTGGCGGAATAAAAAACCAGAAAAATTGAAGTTCACCAACCTGTGAATATAGCAGAAGCACAAGTGTCCGTCCGAGTCGGCAAAGGGAGAGGTTGGAAATTGAGTTCAATGGCACTAAAACACTCACAAGAATTCCCACAATTCTAAGCTAGAAATGATTACACTCAAGACTTTACAAGAAACACAGCATAATTCCCACAAGAATTCCATATTGGGAGGCTCATCTCATCAAACATTAATGGTGGAGGAGACTCTCATGTAAGTGATCAATCTGCACCGTTCATTGTTACCCCATCGCAAATCATAGTGTGTTTAGTGCCCAGAAGAAGAAGCAGGAAGAGAGGAAGAAGAAAAACTCAAAGTGAACAGAAACAGAACAGAACAGAGCGACTAGTTTCCCCCACTTCGAGTTGACCCCAAGATTTTCAATACGCTCCTTTTCTTCCTTACATTCATGCTGCTTTCTTCATCCATCAATGTTTTGGCCTTTCACTTTCTCTCTCTCTTCCTTATCTCTCTAAAGTTAGGTCTCTGTCTCTGTCTCTCTCTTCCTTATCCCCGCGTTCGGTATTCATTGCTTTGATGCCTCTATTTATGTCTTTCCCAATAAAAAATGGTTTAATCCCATCTGGGTTTTGCTTCTTTCACTTTTCCTCATCGCCAAACCCACTCTTTTTTTAACATTACTACCCTATTTTCTGCTTTCTTTGTCAAACTCTGCCTCTCGTGTGTTTTTTGCTTTTTTCTTTTGGCCAAAAATGGTGATAGAGGGGAATTTCAAAATCCAAGAGGGGTTTCACTTGATGCTGATATTTTGGTTTTGTGTCGTCCCAGTGGGTTCGATCAATGAAGATGGTTCAAATCTTTTGGAGTTTAAAGCTTCCCTTTCTGATGATCCTCATATGAGTCTTCATAACTGGAATTCTTCTGATTCGAACCCTTGCAATTGGACTGGTGTGCATTGCAATGATTCAATGGTGACTTCTGTAAATCTTTTTCATCTGAATCTCTCTGGTTCTTTATCTCCAGTCATCTGTAAGCTTCCTCATCTGGTTGAGTTGAATCTGTCAAAAAATCTCTTTTCTGGCCCCATTCCTGATGGTTTTGTTAACTGTAGTAGTCTAGAGATATTAGACCTTTGTACAAATAGGTTTCATGGAGAACTCAAGACTCCTGTGTGGAAAATCACCACACTTAGAAAGCTTTATCTGTGTGAAAATTTTCTGTATGGGGAAGTGCCAGAAGAGATTGGGAATTTAGCTTCCCTTGAAGAGCTAGTCATTTATAGCAATAACTTAACTGGGAGAATTCCCACATCAATAAGTAGATTGAAGCAGCTTAAAATCATCAGGGCTGGCTTGAATAGCTTCTCAGGTCCAATACCTGTAGAAATCAGTGAGTGTGAGAATTTGCAGATATTAGGATTGGCACAGAATCTTCTAGAAGGTTCAATCCCAAGGGAGCTTCAGAAGCTTCAGAACCTTACCAATTTAATTCTATGGCAGAATCTTATATCTGGAGAGATTCCACCTGAGATTGGGAATATGAGTAGATTGGAATTACTTGCTCTGAATCAGAATTCCTTAAGTGGAGTGATCCCCAAGGAGCTGGGTAAGTTAACCCTCTTACAGAGGTTGTACTTATACACCAACCACTTGAACGGGACGATTCCTTCGGAGCTAGGTAACTGTACTAGTGCCGTCGAGATCGATCTTTCGGAGAATCGGTTGAGCGGGTTTATTCCTAAGGAGTTGGCGCAGATATCTAATCTTAGCTTGCTTCATCTGTTTGAAAACCTTCTGCAGGGAGAAATCCCTAGGGAGCTTGGGCAGTTATCGCTGCTGAAAAAACTAGACCTGTCAATGAATAACTTAACTGGTACAATTCCACTGGAGTTTCAAAATCTTACATACATGGAGGATTTGCAGCTATTTGACAATCAACTTGAGGGTAAGATTCCTCCTCTTCTTGGAGCTAATAGCAACCTGACTATTCTTGATATATCTGCAAATAATCTTGTTGGTATGATTCCTGTCCATCTTTGCAAATATCAGAACTTGGAATTTCTGAGCCTCGGATCGAATAGGTTGTATGGGAACATTCCGTATGACCTGAAAACTTGCAAGTCACTTGTGCAGCTGATGCTGGGGAACAACCAGCTGACCGGGAGCCTCCCTGTTGAATTAAATGAACTTCATAATCTTTCTGCACTCGAACTTCATCAGAACCGGTTCTCTGGGCTTATAAACCCGGGGATAGGCCAGCTTCAGAATTTAGTGAGGCTTCTCTTGTCAGACAATTACTTTATTGGGTATCTCCCTCCTGAGATTGGAAAACTAGCACAGCTTGTCTCATTCAATGTTTCCTCTAATCTTCTAAGCGGAAGTATTCCTCACGAATTGGGAGACTGTGTGAAACTACAGAGGCTTGATCTTAGTAGGAATCAGTTCACTGGTGTCCTTCCAGATGAAATTGGCAAGCTGGTGAATCTGGAATTGTTGAAACTCTCCGATAATAAATTTTCTAGAGAAATTCCAAGCACTTTAGGGGATCTTACGCGTCTCACGGAGTTGGAACTTGGTGGTAACTTATTTTCAGGGAGCATTCCTGTTCGTTTGGGACGACTTGCTGCTCTTCAGATTGCGCTTAACATGAGCCATAACAAACTATCTGGTGCAATTCCTGACAGCCTAGGTAACTTACAAATGTTGGAATCCCTTTATTTAAATGACAATGAACTTGTTGGCGAAATTCCCACATCAATTGGTGACCTGCCCAGCCTTTTAGTATGCAATGTTTCTAACAATCATTTGGTTGGAACCATTCCGAATACTCCTGCATTTCGAAGGATGGATTCCACGAATTTTGCTGGGAACAACGGGTTGTGCCGATTAGGTTCCTATCATTGTCGTCCATCCATATCTCCATCATGTACTCCAAAACCAAGCTGGATCAGAGATGGTTCATCAAGGGAAAAGATAGTGAGTATTGTTTCAGGTGTAGTTGGGTTAGTTTCTCTTATGTTCATAGTCTGTATATGCTGGGCTATGAAGCGCCGTCGTAGCCCCGCTTTTGTCTCACTCGAAGAACAAGCAAAGCCTCATGTCCTAGACAACTATTACTTCCCTAAAGAAGGTTTCACATACCAGGATCTCTTGGAAGCCACTGGAAATTTTTCGGAAGCTGCAGTTATAGGAAGAGGAGCATGTGGGACTGTGTATAAGGCTCTCATGGCGGATGGTGATGTGATTGCTGTCAAAAAGCTGAATTCCCATGGAGAAGGAGCGAATGTTGACAGAAGCTTTCTCGCGGAGATTTCGACCCTTGGAAAGATCAGGCACCGAAACATTGTGAAGCTGTATGGATTTTGTTTTCATGAGGATTCCAATATTCTCTTGTATGAGTACATGGAAAATGGCAGCCTTGGAGAACAACTTCATTCAAATCCAAACATGTGTTCACTGGATTGGAATTGTAGATATAAAATTGCTCTTGGAGCTGCCGAAGGCTTGTGCTATCTTCATTACGATTGTAAACCTCAAATCATCCACCGTGATATAAAGTCAAACAACATATTACTTGATGAAAGGTTTCAGGCTCATGTTGGAGACTTTGGCTTGGCAAAGTTAATTGACTTCTCCTACTCAAAATCCATGTCTGCTGTTGCAGGTTCTTATGGCTACATTGCTCCTGGTAAGGCTAATTGGATGTGCTTTTTTTCTTTATTTATATGAAACACGGACACGTTATATTTTAAGTTTTCTTTTAGTGATATACCGCTATTGTTCTATATTTTAAGAAATGTACACTGTCATTTTCCAAATCAAGTTTAGTAAATTTCATATACAACAAAAAAAAAATTAAAAAGGAATTTGAATAATCTAATTAAAAGGATTTTCATTCACTTGTCTTCTCGTGTTTTCCATTTTTTTTGGGGTCAGCCTATACTTTGCTCAAGTTTAAGTCCTGTTTGGCATGTTTCCAAGCTGAACAAGTATTTTTCTTTTATTCTGACATACCTATGCATGAGTCATGGTGTTTCGGTGATGTGTCGGACACGTGACATGCCTAAAGATAAGCGTGTATATATATTAATTATTAATCAAAATCTAAATTATGGTTTTAACAAAACATTTCAATGTTTGATCACAATGATGATAGTTTTCTTTTTTCTAAATACTAACTGTGTATGCAAACTAGGTTATGTAGCTTTAAACAAGCTTATAATGATAGTGAATTAGTGATCCTTCTGTTCTCTTACAAGATTGATTCTGTTTTCAGAATATGCTTACACCATGAAAGTGACTGAGAAATGCGACATCTATAGCTTCGGGGTTGTTCTGCTGGAACTAGTCACCGGACGCTCGCCGGTTCAACCATTGGAACAGGGTGGTGATCTGGTGACTTGGGTGAGAAAAGCGATTCAGGCGACTGTCCCGACGCGTGAATTATTTGACAAGCGGCTGAATCTGAATGAACAGAGAACAATTGAAGAGATGTCTCTTATTCTCAAAATTGCTTTATTTTGCACCAGCATGTCTCCTCTTAATAGGCCAACAATGAAAGAGGTCATTGCAATGTTGGTTGATGCTAGAGAGTATGTCAGCAATTCTCCTTCTACCCCTACTTCAGAATCACCACTTGAAGAAGATTTTTCTTCCAAAGTCTAAGAAACTCAATTTAAATGTTCATAGTTATATTTTTGGTCATTTAATACTAACAGATCTCATTTTATTATAATAGTAATAATAATAATAGTGATTATCTTCAGTATAAATTTTATGATTTGGGATCTTCCAGGATGAATTAGCCTCATTCATTTTGACAAAAGTTGTGAGTACTACTGTAGATTATTTTCACTTTTTTTGTTTCAAATTTCAGTTTCCTCAGGAATATTTAATATTGTCTGCGATGGTACTCTGATGAAGATAACTGGTATTTTCATGTCAATTATACATAAGAAATTACCAAACAGGAGCCAACAGTGACTTTTTGTTCATACTTCATGGCCATTTGGGTTTCAGTTCAGATTCTTTACGAAGCATCCTTTTGATTGAAAAGAAAAGGAAGAACTTTCTCTTTTCCTTCATAATTTTTTTTGGAACTAGAGTCATTCAATGCCAATCTAAGCACAAATTCTCATGAACCATATATATATATAAACTAGAATTAACCCCATGGAAATCCACGGGGGATTTTTAAATTTGATATATATATGATTTTTTCATAAGAATATATATATGATTTAAATAAAACAGTATGAATTGATTATTGAAATATAATGTAGGATGAATTTTAAATTCAATAGTTAAATTTTTCACTATAATAAAAAATATATATTAAACAATAAAAAATGAAACAATCTTAGTAAGAAAAAGAACACAATAAATAAAATTCTATTTTTTCTTGTAAAATAATGTTCTAGCTTGCTCTTTAGAATTTAGTCCCATGGATACCCATAAAAAATTTTTAAATTATATATATGTAGACATTACATAGATAATTATGAATTTATTAATGTAATCACTACAGAATAAAATATAAAATGTAATACTGTAATATTTGACTATAATAATTAGAATATAAAATTTATATTAAATAGTATAAAGAAAACAATCCTATAGCTATTATAATCAAAATCAATAAACATATTTATTTTATAAAAAATATAGCTCTAAGTTGTAAACTCCCCACAACGGATAATAAGAATTAAAAGAAATAAACATATTTAAAGTTGAAGGAACCAAATTTTTTGAGACTATAATAATTCACACCACATCCCTTAATCAAAAAATGTACTTAACTGATTTTATTGACACTTTATCATATTCTAAAAAATCTAATATATAAACAATCATTTATAACCTTTGTAGAATTATTTTTTTTTTTTCTTTTTGTTAAGGTATGACATCTTTTTAGAAAAGATATTGAAAACTATTTTTTTATTTATAATTGATGCTAATATTATAAATCCGAGTTATTTCTTGTAAAATTTTCTCAATGATGACAAAAATTAAAATTTTAATATGTCAAATTCGAGTTATTTCATGTAATAAAAAATTTGGTGTTTCTTTAGAAAAATATTACACCAAAATATGAATTTAAGTATACATCTAAATAAAATTAAAGTTTAAAAGACATAATTAATCATATTATCATTTAAAAGAATATAAGATAAACTAAAGTATGAATGAACCTAAAAAGATTAATAAATTATAAATTTATAATAAAAATTTAAACATCAGAAGAAAAGGAATAAATTTTCATAATATAATTGTAATGAAATATTTCTAAGAGTATTATGAAAATAATAACACTATATTTTTTATTTCCAATGCAGTACCACTATGAAGATTTAACGGGTGTTATAAACCGATTAGAAAAATAAGAACCCTTATTAGAAACAATGGTAAAGAGTAATTATCAACCTTTTTTACCATAAAGAATTACTTACTATTAAGTGTAAAGTACCATTGATAAAATGTGCATTAAGTGCTCTTGATAGCCACATATATTTTCTTCTAACGTAATATATTTAACTTATTTTTTAAATGGAAACTAAAAATTAAAAAGCATCTATTTTTTGAAAATAAGCTAAGTATATATATATATATATATATATATATATATATATATATATATATATAGAGAGAGAGAGAGAGAGAGAGAGAGAGAGAATCAAGAAATTAAGGCTGAGTTCATCTATTAAGCAGTTTTTACAGCAAAATTAAAACTTGAGTTCTTTCAAGATTATATTTTGAATAGTAAAATAGAATTAATTACAAAATTTAAAAGTCTAACATGAGAGAAAGTGAAATTTTAATTGTGATATAGGAAATAGTAGCATAAATGGAAAAAGTGTAGAGTTAATTAATGTTATAGTTATTATTTTAATAAAGAGATACATATATTTATTGGTTCTTAAATTTCATCTTTATATTGTACTTTTAATAATTTCAATCCAAAAAAAATTCTTTTGATACATTGAGAGTAATGATATTAATTCAAAAAAGAATTTAAGAGTAGTTGATAGGAATATTAAATATCTGACCTAGGGAAGGGTGATATATAAGCATGCAATTTTCAAATTGAGAGTAATGATATCACACAAATCTAAAAAATACGAATTATTTAAATGGAAAAGAAAATAGAAAATTCTCTATTGAGGTAACTTTGATTCAGGAGGGGACACATGTACATCTCTATAGAAAATAAGGAAATTTTTTAATTCAAAAATATAAAAAAGAAAATGGATGATTCACTAATGAGGTAACTTGGATCCACAAAGGGACACTTGTATATAGTAGCATAAATAGGTGAATATTTCAAATAAAAAGAATAAAAACAATTCAAAATCAAACTTCAAACCAATAATGTTATTGTCTGATCAATTGATCAAACACAATTTATCATAATTAATTGATAGCTTTTATTTGACAATTGATAAAATTAAAAAAATACTATCGAAAAGAGGAAAACAATTTAAGAATAACACTATTGTGTTGAGTTGTTATATACATTTCTCAATACATATAATTTTTATTAATTCTTACATAGTCTCTCTCTCTTTATCAATTTATTTATTATTATCTCTATTTCCCAAGAAACATGAGTGTCAAGTTTCAAAAGGGAGAATCTCTATTTTCTATTCCTTATTTGACGTATTTATTCGTATAATTGTAATTTCTTCTTATCTCCTTTTTTCAATAATATATATCATCTTCATTAATTCTTACATAATCTCTATTTCCCAAAATACATGAGTGCTAAGTTTAAGAAGGGAGTTCTCATGTTCTCAAAAAGTATTTATTATTATTAGGTTGTATAAAACATCTTGAAATCCTAATCTTTATGAAATGAGATTTTTTATTTTTTATAAAAATAAATTACCCTCAATCTATTTTCTTAGTATATAATAAATTTTTTTATGAATTCAAATTTTTTTTTGTAAAATTGAAGATGACTTTATTATATTCGTTCATGGTTTGTTTATTCATTATAAAAATAATACTAAAATTTTCAGTTTCACCTCCATCATGTCTCTTTAAAAACTTCCAATAGATGGAATGGCTTGTTTAAACCATTCCACCCACCCCACTCTATTAATAATCAACCCATCTTACTTTTTTCAAAACTTCTAACCAAGTCCTCAATTTCAATTTTAGTTTTGAATTATAATTTTAAAATGAATAAATTTCAATTTTCAAATTATAAAATTTAATTTAATTTCTTATTTCTTAAATTTCAAATAGAAGCAAGATTTATGTAAATAAAAAAATTACTCGCAAGTCAAATATGCGAAAATTTATTACTTATATTATTAATTTTAGGGGAATTCTTGGTAACTCAATTTAAAGCTAACTATGCTATTTGTCTTTTAATTTCACAAACAATAAAATAAAATACAAACTCCATGTGCACACATGAAGACCAATGAGGTATTCTATCGCAGCTTTTATTTTTTTTATACCAATTGATACAACTTCTCTAGATTGTAATTATTTTAGAATTCAAGTTCTAAAATATTAATTTTTGTATTACTTTGTTTTAATTAGTTTTCCTTCCAATTATATATATATATATATATATATATATATATATATATATATATATATATATATATATATATATATATATCTTGTTATCTTACTAATATATTTCAATTTAGTTAAAATTTTAACATTAAAAATTAAAAATTAAATTAAAACTAAACTAAATTTTGAATTATAAAATTTAATTTAATTTTAAATTTCGAAAGTTAAAATAAAACTGGTTTAGTTTTTAAATTTTAAAAATAACATTGAAATTTCATTCCAAATTTTCAAATCAAAATTCGATATTTAAAATTAATTTTATTCCAAATTTGATACTAATTTTTAAATATATTAAATTATATTCATAATTTCCGTACAATCTTTCTCTATAATTTTTTCCAAAGATTTTTAAAATATATCTTATATTCTTTTATTTTCTTTTCCTTATTTGATGTATTTTTTTCTTATAATTTTAAATTTCCTCTTATCTCCATTTTTTAATATATATCATCTTCATTAATTCTTCTTGTCTCTAGTGAGGTCTTATGCCACAACTTCTATTTTATATGCCAATTGATACAATAACACCGAGATCATTATATCTAAATTTGTCAAAAGAAGTGGTAAATGGTAATTTCTATGTGCTGCATATAGAGACCGGATTGTAACATCTAACTTACATTAATATATATATATATATATATATATATATATATATATACATGCAGCTTGGATCAAATAATAATGGAATGAGTCTGATAAATAAAATACTTGAAAATAATTAATATTGTTATATGTTTTTATATTAGATATAAAAATAGTACATCAATACATAATAGTTCAACATTATAAATAAAGTTAGAGAACCACGCATCTTACTAATAAACTCAATTTTACACAGTTAATTGAGTTTTGTGCATTCTCTTCACAACTTAATACCCCAGGGATTGCTCAAACTCATTGACCAAACAACTAACATATTCTCAACAAATATGCTAATATTTGTATTGAAATATTAATCTTGCCAAATTGCATAATTGACAACCACATATATTTTTTACCTTTGAGTAGTCCAAACCCCTGCTTATTCATGGACGAAATATCACATAGGATTAAATGATTCATATAAGAAAAAACATGAAGGAGAAAATTCAACTTTTAAAGATGGAGAAAATGAAGTTATTGATAGAATTAGATAAAATAAATGAAGATATAATAAGAGGTGCTTGATCCAACAAAAATAAACAAAGAATACCTCTGTCATAGTAAGATATATGACCAATGTTCTTGGTGTTTTACCATCTCCTTTAGACGTTCTTGATTTTTCATCACTTTCTGAAAGAGAAGAAAACATAAAAACATACAACAATTAGCAAAGAAAGCATGAACAAAAAGAATGAAATGAAAAATATATATATAGAAGAACATAAATATAAATATTCATATTGTATCAATAGCAAAAAAAAAAAGGAAGGAGAGCAAGAAAAGCAGAGAAAGTGAGAATTTAAAACTAACATTCATTCACAAATTTGGACACATGCTAGAAAGATATATATAGAGAGATTAGAGGAAGGAGAGAGGGAGAGAGATGGTGCATGAGAAAGAGAAAGAGTGCTTCATCTATTGGTCATTTTTAATGGCAATATTAAACTATTCCTATTTTCAAGTTTAAATTTGAATAATGAAATAGAGTTAATTTAAAATTTTAAAAATATAACTTGAGAGAGTGAAATTATAATTTTGACTTGGGGAAGAGTGTAATGGGAAAGTGTTGATAAGAATAATAGTTGAAAATGATCTTGGGAACTATGAATTAAAAAAATCTGATCTAGATAAGAGTGGAGAGAGACAAAATAGAAGTATATATAGAGAGAGATGAGTACATCTATTGGCCAATGTTAACAGCAAAATTAAAGTATGGAGATGTGAGTGACAAAATTCAAAATTTATTTGAAATTTGAAAAGAATTTAAGAGAAGGGTGGTAAGCATAGTTAATAGGAATATTAAATATCTGACATAGGGAAGTGTGGTAAGTATGTAAATTTTAAATTGAGAGTAATGATATCACAAAACTCTAAGAAGTACAAATTATTTAAATGAAAAAGAAAATAGAAATTCACTATTGAGATAATTTTGAAGTACAAAGTGACATGTGTACACATCAGCATAAATAGGAGATGTTTATAAATAAAAAAGAAAAAGATAAATTGAAAGTCAAACATTGAACCAATAAAATTACACCTACTCATACATGAGAACCAATGAGAAGAGGCAATTCAATGGAGATGTTAAGTGACAAAAAAAAAAGAATGAAGCTCATCTAGGATGTCCACGTGTCAGCACCACAATTTTTAACTTCAGCTTTATATAAATATATAGATGAATGAAATTATAAATGCCCCAGAATTCAAACTTAGTTTGATGGAAGTGTTATGAGTACTTAAGAAATAGAATAAAAAACGGAAGGGAGAAAATTTCAGCTTAAGGGTATCTTTGGTAGATGGAATGGGAGTGGGAAGGACAATAGATTTATTATATTTGGTTGTAAAAATAGAAATAGAATAAAATGACAATTTTACTATTATATTAAAATATTTTTTAAAAAAAAGTAATGAAAAAAATAAAATTTTATCATATTAAAAAAAGTAATATATGTTTAATAAAAAGAATTGATAAGAAATTATTGAACTACCTCCAATATTCCTCATACCAAATATGATAGTTGGCAAAAGTCCTGCAAAAGGAAAAAAATGGGTCAATCTTCTTTAGTTTCTTGTCAAAGGATAAAAGTTCAATGGTACCGTATCACTGAACTTCAATGCATCCCTCCAATAATGTAGTGCCATTTGTTAATATTAATTAAAACTCACATTAATTAGGGCCCACCTTGAATGATTTAGGAACCAACTGATTGAAGGGATGTACTGAAGTTCAGTATTACCGTACCACTGAACATCTACTCCTTCTCAAAGAGTCTTACTTTATTGACATTTTAAAAATAGATGTATGTAGCTTTAGCTTCTATAAAATAGGCCACGTTTATATTGTATTTATATATATATATATATATATATATAATGATATAGTCAAAATTATTATTTTTATCCCTAAATTATTATTTATGTTAATTTAGTTCTTAAATTTTGTTTGTTGTTAATTATGTTTTTTAATTTTTAATTTGCAAACAATATTTTCTTTCAGTCTATTTTGTCTAAATAATTAATTATATGTATGTAATAACTTTGGACTATAAAACTAGCCCAAATGAGTTAACCCGAACTTAATAGATTGCAATTTGCAAGTAGGTATAAAGATAAGATATTGATGAAGAGGTATGACGTGAATGAATTTTGAGAAATCTTTCCTTTCTCTTATTTGTCTCTTTCTTCTGCTCTGCTATTTTCTTTAATGTTACTGTCATTGTGGTTTATCCTTGTGTGTTTAAGAGCTAGAAAATGGAGGGGATGGGAAGGGAAGTAAAATTTTAAATTTGACATTTTCTCATTTAAATCAAAATATAATATTTTTAACCATTAAAATATGTTTAGATTTATGAGAATAAATAATATAAAAAAAATTATAATTAACATAAATAAAAAAATATCAAAATAAAATTTTCAATTCCTTTCCCTTCCCTTCTCCTCCCTTTTCCTCAATCCAAACACATTAGTTATTTTCTTATAGATATATTTGAGAGAGTTATTCGACTAATATTTTATTACTTTTCTTTATTGTTATATTCATTTAAAATTATTAATATTTAAAAGAAATGACAAAATTAACTTTACTATTGTGATTCCCACTCCCTCACCCACAATTCCTTGAATCAAACGGACCTAAGGGTGGCCTTGGCCCACTAAAATTTTAATAATAACTATATACTATACTAAGTGTGTGTTTAGTTAGTGTTTAGTTAGTGGAATGAGTGAGGGAGTGGAAATGTTGGAGGGAATGAAAATGTCATGTTAATATAAAATGATGTGATATGAATGGAATAAAAGTGGACAAAATGATCAATTTACTCTTACATTAAAAGTGGGAATAAAATAAAAATAGGTAAAAAGTAAGGGCAAAAACATAATTTCATCATATTACAAAAAGTGAAGTTTTTTGGGTAGATAAAATGTATGAGGGAGAAGACCATTCCCTTACTTTTTCCATCAACCAAACATATGGCCTAACTCCACAAGAATTGAATGGGATTAGAGGGATTACAAGAATTAATTTAACCTTAATATTAATTAAAACTTATTTATATTTTAGAAGTAATAATAAAAGACAACTTCATGATTTTAAGCTGTTTTTATTTTTAGGGTAAAATACCCTTGCCGCCCTCAAACTTTGTTGCAATGTTCATTCCTACCCCCAAACTTTTTTTTGGTTCATGCCTACCCCCAAACTTTCAATTTTGTTCATGCCTGTCCTTTTTGCTAACACCGTTAACTTGCTTGACGGAATTTGCTGACGTGGACTATGAATGTGTATCTCTTTTGCCACCTCATTGTTCACCTCATTTTACATCTCATGTTTAACTTTTTACTTTTATTTTTTAAAAAAATTAACCTAATCCAAATTAAAAAAATCAAAATTTTATCTTAAAATATTTTTTATTTAGATTAGGTTAATTTTTTTAATAAAAGTAAAAAGTTAAAGGTGAGGTGGACAATGACGTGGCAAAAAAATACACATTCATCATCTACGTCAGCAAATTCCGTCAAGCAAGTTAACGGTGTTAGCAAAAAGGGCAGGTATGAACAAAACTGAAAGTTTGAGGGTAGGCATGAACAAAATTAAAAGTTTGAGGGTAGACATGAACCAAAAAAAAGTTTGGGGGCAGGAATGAACATTACAGTAAAGTTTAGGGGCAACAAGGGTACTTTACCCTTATTTTTATTTTTTAAAAAAATAATTATCCACGAGTAGGCCAGTTGATATTCTATAACTAACTATTCGCTTTTCTAATAAAAAATAATTATAACTTGTGTTTTTATGTGGCACGTAAAAACCTAGCAGCCGCTTTCTCTCTTCTTTCTATAATCGTTCTTCAACCAGTTTCTTTTTGCAGATCTAACCGAAGGGGTTGCCAAATTTTTGGCAACCCCTCCCTATTTTTCTTCTTCTGTTATTACCGTTGTTATGTTTCATAAATAAGGTAGATATTCATTCCCCCAATTTTGGTGGTGATTTTCTTCCAGATTTACTTATGAGTTTTTTAGTCCTCTCTTGTGAGAGTGTAGTCTCCCATTGTTAGATCGATTCAGATCTAGTAAGTGGAGCTTGTTTTATTTTTGTGTGTATTTATTTTCTTTTGTGATTTTTTTGACAATCAGGTGATTCTGGATTCAAGATTTGTTATAATCATATCTAAATCTACGAATCATCTATGTTAAAAAAATTTCACTCGTTCATCATGATGTTGGAAGAGCCTGCGACAATTTCAACTTTGAAGATTACTTCAGATCTAATATGCAGGAGGTATAAGAGTAACAACTTTGTTGGCAATACCAAGGACGGTGAGATTTTTCATCCTGAAGAAATAGGATCAGCTGACCTTACACTTTGTTTAGTTAGTTCAATAATTATTAGGGTTTATTCTTCAGTATTATTAGATTGGAGTTTTCTAAAGGACAAAACTTATGTGCTGTTACTTACATGCTTTTGGTAAGGTTACCCAATTAAAAAGTGACATGTGTGAATTAAAAAGTGACATGTGTGACACATGTCACTTTTTAATTGGGTAACCTTACCAAAAGTATGTAAGCAACAGTACATAAGTTTTTTCCTTTTCTAAATTATTGTAAGTGCCGTTTGACTTTTTTTACAATATATTGAAGCTTTAATGTTTTTTTATCAAATAAAAAATAAAAAATTAATAAAAGAATAACTAATAAATATCTACTCAAAGTCCTAATAAATATCATAATATATATATATATATATATAAACGAGTCCTAACAAAAATCAACTAATAATGAGAATTTATATTTGAAACTAGCTTGAGAGTCAAGCAAACTCTGATCCATTTTAAAATTTTACGTAAATTAGGATTATAAATTTATCATAGTATTCCTTTTTTAAGTCCAAATAAAATTGAAGAAGTTATAACCATATAAATAACCTATTTACTTCCTCAAATTCTCCAACACAAAAACGTTCTATCGTCTTTGATCATATAAACAAAGTAAGAAATCCTTGTGATTTGAGTGATGGATCCCAAATTATGCGCGAATGGTTGTGGCTTTTACAGTTGCTCTGAAACCTACAATCTTTGCTCAAAGTGTTACAAAGATCACATTCTTAACCTCACAAAATCATCAGTAAAGGAAATCACTGAATTAACTTCATCATTATCACTAACTGATGATCAAAACACGACCGCCAGCAAAACTAGTGAAATCAATAATTCTGAGACTGCTCATCAACAATCGGAGAAGAAGAGTAATAGGTGCAAGAGTTGCAATAAAAAGGTGGGGCTCACAGGGTTTCAGTGTCGATGTGGGAACTTGTTTTGTGGAAAACATAGATATCCAGAAGAGCATTCTTGCACTGTGAATTTCAAGCAAATTGGTCGTGAAATTTTGACCAAACAGAATCCTCTCATAAAGGCTGATAAATTAGATAAGATACTATAGATGTAGATCATCAATTTGAGAATTTTATTTGTTTTATTAATTCATGTGTATGCAGTGAAAAATTTTTTGTCTCTTGATAAGAATATCTTGAATATTATAAATGCAAGAGATGATGATATTCCATATTATGATTGATCAGTTATCATTATATTATTTTGAATATTTTAATTTTATATAGTTTTTTTTTTTTTTTTGCTAACAAAGATTAGATTTCATGTTTTTGTGAAAATTTTATTTGTTTAGTCCTTTTTCCAATGAGAAATAAACAAGTCTAAAGAAACAAAAGCCCACGTATTTTATTTATTATTTACTAATATTATATAAAAATTAGTATGAGTTTTTTTTTCTTTCAAAAGATCTAAGAAGAAAAATAAGAATTCATCTACAATCTAAATAGATTAAAGGCTCAATTTTTATTTAATATTAACAAATAATAAATAGAGTGAGATCTTTTTTTTTCTTGTCTTTAAAAATAGATTGATTTCGTAAAATTAAATTGTATACTACAAGTCCTAAGGCCACTTTCTTTAATGGT
The DNA here is from genome assembly GCA_014851425.1 of Senna tora. Classification (NCBI taxonomy): domain Eukaryota; kingdom Viridiplantae; phylum Streptophyta; class Magnoliopsida; order Fabales; family Fabaceae; genus Senna; species Senna tora. The sequence goes on from CM026263.1 coordinate 6,693,829, forward strand.
CCCATATTGTTATCATAAATCACAAAATGTTCAACACATACATAGGTTTGAGAAAATGCCGTGAAGAGGAGCGAAACAGTAGTATGTGTCTCTTCCTCCTTCCACTGTACCCGGCAAAACCTTCATATATATAATAATCCTAATTAACTTTGATACAGAAAATGCTTGATAGATGGACCTTAGAGAAAATTTTCAGCTAGCGAGACCCTAAATCATCCCTTCTTCTATGAGGCACATAATGGGCCATATATGATTTACAAGACAGTCAAATGATAAATGAAGGCTTCGATAGAGCACACGGCTTGATTGATAACTTAGATGGCTATTATAGCCCACACCTAGACAGCAGAAATGACGTAAATGATGACTCAGATAGCCAAGGAGCACATGCCATACCACTCGTAACTCAAATGACCATTATGGTCTATACAATAGAAATGGCCTAATTGATAACTCAGATGGCCATGAGGGCACAGATAAACAAAACGACTTATATGGAAACTTAGATGGCACGAAAGGGGATCAGAATGCTGAAGGGGATCATAATATTGAAGGGGAAGGGGATTAGAATGTTGAAGGAGAAGGGGATCAGAATGCCCTAGAAAAAAGACAGAGAAGCAAATTAGTCATGCAATTCAACAAAAGTAATACAAATTTTAGTGGGATTATAAAAGAAATTTCGTCCATATAGCTAAGGTGTTGAATGTTAAACGTGATTCTTCTTTATTTTTAAAATGTTTTCTTATATCGAATAGTTTAAGCTTTTTCCATAAAAAAAAATTAATTTAAGTTTTATTTATTTTATTATATTTCTACAATATCAAATGTATTATTTATATAATTTATATATGTATGTGTGATATATGATTTTACGATACGAGTTTATCTAGTTCTCGTAAAATCATATCTAAGAGTTTACTTATTTATGAGTGTGTGTGTAGATATATCTAAGGGCCCGTTTGTGCATGCTTATGAAAACTGCTGATTTTCAAATGACTTCTTTTTAAATGGAGTTTTTTTAAAAGTGCTGTGAATGAGTAGCAGTTTGTGTTTGGCAAATTGAGTTGAGAAGTACTTTTATTAGTAGCTGGAAAACAATTTGTGTTTGGTAAAATTATATAAATAAGTGCTTTTGACTATAAAATTACCAAAAAGGGCATATATAAATATGATGTTATTAATATTGTTAAATAGATAAATGGATATCAATATTTAATTAATTTATTATTTTTAAATAAATAAAAAATGTGAATTTATTTATTAATATATTAAAATGTTAGTTAAATGATTATTAATTTTAATTGATGTAATTTTGTGAAGGAAGAAGATGAAAAGAAGAACTAGTTTGAACTGATTGTAAAATATGAATTTGTATAGGTTAAAGTTAAGTTTAAAATAATAAAGGATATAATGGGAAATATTAAATTTTAGTAAGGATATTTTTGTCCTAAATTATTTAAATTTCAGCTTCTGCTACTAGCTAGAAAAAGAAGCTCCAATTTCTAGCTTCTGCTTAAAGCTAAAAAAGTGCATTCTGCTACAACTAAGAATCACTTATTTTATGAAATAAGCATGCACAAACAAGACACTTTTTTAAAAGAAGTGATTATTAAAAAAAATAAGTGCTTCTTTTCTAAAAATAAGCATGCACAAACATGCTCTAAGTGTTTTTACTAATCTAAAATCTAGTAGTGTCAAAACGGGCCGGCCCGGCCCGGCCCGCGACGGGCTAGCATTAAACGGGCCGGGGCGGGCCGGCCCGTTTACTTGGCGGGCTTGGGAAGTGATGCCCAAGCCCGCCCGTATTGGCCCGCAGGCTAAACGGGCTAGCCCGCGGGCCACTTTTTATATTTTTTTAAAATATATATTTTTTAAAAAATAATTATAAAATTATATATTTATTTAAAAATTAGTATTTTTATTATTTTAAATTAATATTTTATTAATTTTAATTATTATTTAAATTATTTATACACATTATTAGAATAAAATTATTATTTAACACATAAAATTACATAAAACATATATATTTATACATATTTTAAACAAATAACTATTTTTTTTATTTTCTTTTTTTTTAAATTTTTTAACGGGCCGGCCCGCAGGGCCCGCGGGCTAGCCCGTTTAGCCCGCAGGCTCATACGGGCCAACCCGTTTAGGCCCGTTTTTAAACGGGCCTATTTTTTTCCAAGCCCGCCCATTTAGCGGGCGGGCTCAGGCCCATTTTGACAGTACTACTAAAATCTCAACAAATAGCATCCTAAAAACATTTCAAATGGCACTATAAGGATTTAAAGACTGATGTCACAATAATTTGATAAGTAATACTCTAAAATTTTTATCATAATTTTCAAAATATAAATATTTGACAAATAAAACTTTTTGTTCATACTTGATGACCAATTGGGTTTCAGTTCAAATTCTCTACGAGGTGTCCTTTTGATTGAAAAGAAAAAGAACTTTCTCTTTTCTTTCATAATTTTCTTGGAACTAGAGTCATTCAATGCTAATCAAAGCACAAATTTTCATGAATCATACATATATATTTTTATATAAATGAATTAAATTATAAATGCCCCAGCTTATAAAAAAAATTATAAATGCCCTAGAATTCAAACTTCTGACTTCAAGTTTGATGGAAGTGTTATGAGTACTTAAGAAATAGAATGAAAAATGGAAGGGAGAAAATTTCAGCTTAAGGGCATGTTTGGTAGACGGAATGGGAATGAGAGTGGGAATGGGTTTACTATATTTGGTTGTAGAAAATAGGAATGGAATAAAAGTGGGTAAAATGACAATTTTACTCTCATATCAAAATATTTTTTTTAAAAAATAAGAACAAAAATATAATTTTATCACATTACAAAAAGTAATATATGTTTAATAAAAATAATTGAAAAAAAATATTGAACTACCTCCGATATTATTTGTACAAAACATGATAGTTGCCAAAAGTCCAAATGGAAAAGATGGTCAATCTTTTTTAATTTCTTGTCAAAGAGTCTTTTCTTTATTGACATTTTTTAAATGGAAGTATGTAGCTTTAGCTTCTATAAAACAGGGCACGTTTATATTGTATTTATATATATAATGATATAGTTAAAAGTATTTTTTTTATTTCTAAATTATGGTTTACATTAATTTAGTTCTTACACTTTGTTTATTGTTAATTATGTTTTTAAATTTTCAATTTGTAAACAATCTTTTTTTTCAATCTAATTTCGTCTAAATAATTAATTATATGTATGTAATGACTTTAGACTATAAAGCTAGCCCAAATGAGTTGACTCATACTTAATAGATTGCAATTTGCAATGAGGTATAAAGATAAGATATTAATGAAGAGGTCTGATGTGAATGAATTTTGAGATATCTTTTCTTTGACCGAACTCTTCTCTTTCTCTGATTTGTCTCTTGCTTTTGCTCTGATATTTCTTTTTTTGCTGTTACTGCCATTGTGGCTCCAGCTACTGCTTTTTTCCTTGTGTGTTTGAGAGTTAGAAATAAAGGGGATGGGAAGGAAAGTAAAATTTTAAATTTGACATTTTTCTCTCATTTAAATCAAAATATAATATTCTTAACCTTTAAAATATGTTTAGATTTATGAGAATAAAAAATATTAAAAGAAAAAAAAAATTATATTTAATATAAATTGTAATTTCATAATATACTTTTTAATGGACTCGTGGCAATGGCCTTCTAGAAAGTTTAATCGGTTCATGGATTAGTGACACATGGCACCGCTCGATGACCCCGAATGTGATTTCTCCCCACAATCACCCGCACGCTCTCCTGCACTAGAGACGTGGGTGAACTCTCCAGATTGTGGGTCGAGCCCCTGGCACAAGAATGTGGGTCGACCACGTTTTCCTCTACCCCGAGTATAAATATCCCTCACCTGGGGGACTGAAACAGGCAACCATGAAGCGAATAAGACAACGCTCGCAACACAAAAGCATACCACGACTCCACGAGATCATCGTTACTTGAAGTCTACCTAACAAACATAAGCTCATATTCACTCCATTAACAAGATACACTCATCCTCTTGCTCTAAGCAACATCCAGAGACCCTTGTTCTCTCCCTCTACCTACGAGGTACCTCAAATAAGTAGCTCGCCCGCCTGGGGAACATATACACGTCCTAGCCGCACACGACCACTACAAGTAACATCCTTGCCTAACGGCCATCATGGACGTTCTTTCTTCGAACTACGTGGACTTTAATCCCTAAACAAGGTTACAGGCACCTAGGTCATCACCTAAAGACAAGTCCCCAAAGTTACGACCCCTTGCGGTTCTTATTTTACATTATGAATTGTCTGAACAAAAAACAACAGTTACATAAATAAAAGAAAATATCAAAATAAAATTTTCACTTCCCTTCCCTTCCCTTCTCCTCAATCCAAACACATTAGTTATTTTTAGATTAATAATTTGTACTCTATTTCTTGAGTTCTCTACTATTTTGGCATTAATAGATATATTTGAGAGAGTTATTCAGCTTATATTTTGCTACTATTTCTTTATTGTTATATTCTTATAAGAGTTAGGTAAAATGATAATTATACCCTTCATTTAAAAATTATTAATATTTAAAAGGATGGACAAAATTGACTTTACTATTGTGATTCCCATTCCCTCACCCTCAATTCCTTGAATCAAACGGCCCCTAAGGGTGGCCTTGGCCCCCTAAAATTTTAATAATAACTATATACTATACTAAAGGTGTGTTTCACAAGTGGAATGAGTGAGGGAATAGAAATGTTGGAGGGAATGAAATTTTCATGTCAATATAATGTGATGTGATGTGATGTGAATGGAATAAAAGTGGATAAAATGACCATTCTATCCTTACATTAAAAGTAAAAATAAAATAAAAATAGGTAAAAAAGTAAGGGCAAAAACATAATTTCATCACATTGCAAAACGTGAGGTTTGTTTGGTAGAAAGAATTTATGAGAGAGAAGACCATTCCCTTACTTTTTCCACCAACCAAACATGACCTAACTCCACAAGAATTGAGTGAGATTATAGGGATTACAAGAATTAATTTAACCTTATTATTAATTAAAACTTTTTTATATTTTAGAAGTTAAAAATACACTCCCCTCCCCTCTATTTTAAAAACGTACACTATCCTTCCCTCACACTTAAAATTATACTACATTCCAAACCACAATTAATCTCTTGTATACACGTGTCCATTGGAATGAGTAGCTTGCTTTTAGTCTTTCAAATCAACATTTTCTTGACCAAAATGCCCTTCTTTAATGATTATTATTTTTTTCAATTGTCGGTTATTATAATCGTTTGGACTTTTACAGTTATTAAAATTTTAACAAATTTTGTAATTAGTATTTTTTTAATAAAAATTTACTAATTACTAAATAGTTTTCTTTTACTTTAAAATCTATAGAGAAAAGGAGAGTAATAATAGTCTTATTTTACTAATTACAAATTTTGTAAAAAATACTAATTATTAAAATGGATGAAAGCATTGTGTGATACAAATATTTTATTAGGAAAATGGTTGATATCCTAAATATCACTAATATACAATCAAATTACTTAATTAATTTTATGATAATATTTCATATTTTATTTATGAATATTACCCATAAAAATAGTAAATTTTGTGGATCTTATATGTGATATTTGATCAAATTTGCTGACATGAAAATTGTGAAAAAATAATTCCTTCTCATTTTATGTTGAGCTATGTATCACTCATACAATATATTTATTTAAGAATTTATCTTATATAAAATTCTTATATTTATGAAGTGAAAAAAAATGAAGCTTTTTTGTATAATATTTTAAATGCTTCATTGATATGTTATGTGAGCAAAAACATAATTATGGACATAGTAAAATATTTTTGTGAGATAATGTTCATATGTGGTATAAAAGACTTTATGTTATTTTTATGATGGGCACAAAAATGAGAATATCATTGGCTTATATTTTGGTTTCTTGAAATGGCTTTAAAGTCATATATTACATTCATTTGTAAGCCAAATTATATTCAATATAATTGTGAGTTAATGAATATTTTATGGGTTTAATAGAATTATCCCATAAAATTTCATTAAGTGGTAATAGCTTTTTAAAGCTTTTACAAGATGAAATGTGGTAATTAAATTTTCATGGAATGTGAAAAGCTTTTATAAGCTTATATGTGATGAAGCATGAAAAATGCTAAAGGTGTTTTTATAGAATGTTATATTCTATATTTTGTGAGATTTTCAATATCTCATGTGAACTTTTAAAGTCATATGTGACAAATGAATTTGTCATGAATTTTGGAAAATTTCCAAATAGATTTGGTGAAATATTTTTAGAAAATATTTTCAAACAATGAGAATTAACTTTATAGTGAATAAGTGTGCACACATATATACTTGTGAAAAATCATTGTGGATTTTGTGATATTTTCACAAAAATGAATTTAAAAATTCATATGTGATATTTTATAAGTGCTACAAGAATATTATATTTTGGGTGAACAAATAAATTGTAAAATTCTTGTGTAAAGGCACAAAACCCATCAATAGTGGGGGTATATATTTTGTGAATATATGAAATGAGTTCACCTTAATTTTGACGGTATATTATTATTAAGAAATTGCTATGCAATTTATAATGTGAAATTACATTATTCATTTTTTGGAACTATTTTTATTGTGAATATGTGACTGAAAATTTTATTGTGGATAAAGGCATATATACTATTATTCGCGATCAATTTATAAATTGATGATACCATCTCAAAGAGATGAAGATATGCCTAACTAATTTAAATTTGAGGAAGCCCAATTGATGCTAATTCCTATAGTACAAAGTGGTACATATAGATGATACTAATTTTTGTCACATATAATTGAGTTTGGAAGAGTTCCTTAAATGAATTAATGTTTTACTTTATTGACTAATATTATTATTTGGTAGAAGAATATATTGAAAAATATATTTTATGAATTTTGGGATACCCGCTAATTATAATTATGAGTTTTTTTTAAGCCAATAAATTCTGATCACTTATTGTGATGAATACCGTCATTACTAAATTCTTTGAATTGTGTGTTTTCTGAAACTATAGCTATAGTCAAAGAATCTGGTGTGTGTACATCGAGGGGATAAATATTTAAAGCCCGTATGGATTAAAAGTAACCTATGAGGATACCCAACCTTGTGATTAGAGATCCTAAGAACTTGGTTCAAAGGGACGAACGAATCATAGAGTGGCTGTTGAAATGCACATTTAAAAGAGTTTCGACTCTTAATTTATCCCTATGGTGTAAGTGCATTTTCCTGCAATGATATGTGAGGTTGAGTTTTCAAAAAAAAAAAAACTCTTAATGAAGTCTGTAGCTCTATAAGAGTGGGGTGTCTTAATTGCAGGAGCATATCCTTGACAGAATTCACCTATTTGAATGTGACGGAGTGGGGCCGCTCCTATGAGAATATAAAAGGGCATATATTCTTGAAACAGATTCAAGAAACAGGGTGCGCACACGGCCGCATAATGTGCGGGCTAGGGCTCATATATTGCAATTGGATTATTATGTGCATGATATATGTCTTGTCTCCCTTAAGCAGTTATGGTTCAAGGCGAATACCACCATGGCTCTGGATCAAGATATATTATCTTTGCTAAATATAGATTCAAGGCAATTTAGTTATCTATATTATGAATAATAGTCTGTCTCTACCCAAATGTAAAAAACAAATGTAAAAACAAATATCAAATATCAAATGTATGTGTTAATTTATAATAATAAGTGGGGGATTGTTGGATATTTTTATAAATTAGAAAATTAAATGGAATTTATATTTGAAATCAACGAATGGTTGCTAGCATTTGTAGGCATTTATTTAAATTGATTGTTATAATAAATTGCTTATAAAGACGTTTGAATCCGTTTTCTTTGGATTAAAACACATTTAATTTATCATCCTAAATTCCATTCCAACTATATATATATATATATGGGTTGGAGGATGCAGCATACATGGATACACGAGAAGAAGAACCAACAAAAATTAGTAAGGATAAGATGTGGGTACTTATAAGATATGTGTGTCCATATCGGATAGAGAAAGGTGTGGGAGACAGAGTCATGTCTACCTCTTACGTGCAGAGGTTGTAGACAAACAGGCGAGTACTGGGCTGTTGTATCCTGGAGGTAACGCGTCTGAGTACCCCTGCACCGGGTGATATAGCAAAATCAACCCGTGGGAGGCGTGAATTACCTTAAAGATAACGAGATACCCGTGCCTCAGTCCGGTACCACGCGTATTATAATTTCTCTAACAAATTTATATTTTCCTATTTTTTAGTGTTTATTCTTATTTTCATATTGCTGCCCCAACATTATTAAATAGTCTTTGTTAATAGCCGTATTTATTAATTTTGTTATTATAATTGACCTTAAAATATCAACAACAAAAAAACTAACCTTAAAATACTTTTTACACAATCACTTACGTTAATTGTAGAACTGACGCGAATCTCTTTAATGTTAAAATGTTAAAGATAATTTTTAACTAACACTACAATTATCTTTTTTTTTTAATACAAATTTGTGACTTAGAAGCAAAATATTTAAGCAGTATACAAATAATTTTTGCATGCAAGATAATTTCTTACATTTTTTTGGGTGAAATTACATTTTATGTTTTTATTAAAGAGCATGTACGCTAACCCAATTTAGATTCGTATACAAATTAATTTAAAAAAAATGCAAAAAATGAAGTAAGCCAATTGATTCTTAAAATTTTATGAAAAATTACTTATTAAAAATATTGTAAAAATTATTAGTTACAGTTTTTTAATTACTATTAAGTTAAAATTAAAGTACTAATTGATATTAATATAAAGATTAATAAAATAATAATAGACAATAAAAATTATTAGCATTTTTTTTATAAAATATTAGCATTAAGTTTGGAGAAGAATGCATTTTGGTCGAGGATGCAGTTACACACGATTGTCAACGGTTTTGTGATACACAAGGGTAGAACTGGAAATATGAAAAAAGCATCCCTTTTGTACAGGTATGTTAACAAAAAAAAAAACTGTAGGCTGAAATGTATTACTTTTTTATAGGCAAAGGGAGAGAATTGTAGGTTTTCAAAATAGAGGGGAGGAGAGTGTATTTTACTCTAATAAAAAATAACTTTACGATTTTAAGCTGTTTTTATTTTTATTTTAAAAAAATAATTATCCACAAGTACGCCAGTTGATATTCTATAACTAATTTCTCTAAAAAAAAAGAAGATATTCTATAACTAATTATTTGTTTTTCTAATAAAAAATATAAAAGAATAACTAATAAATATCTACTTAAAGTCCTAATAAATATCATATTATATATATATATATATATATATAAACGAATCCTAACAAAAATCAACTAATAATGAGAATTTATATTTGAAACTAGCTTGAGAGTCAAGCAAACTCTGATGTCTGATCCATTTTAAAATTTTACGTAAATTAGGATTATAAATTTATTATAGTATTCTTTTTTTAAGTCCAAATAAAATTGAAGAAGTCATAGCCATATAAATAACCCATTTACTTCCTCAAATTTTCCAACACAAAAACGTTCTATCTTCGTCTGATTATATAAACGAAGTAAAAAATCCTTGTGATTTGACCGATGGATCCCAAATTATGCGCGAATGGTTGTGGCTTTTACGGTTCCTCTGAAACATACAATCTCTGCTCAAAGTGTTACAAAGATTACATTCTTAAACTCGCAAAATCATCCGTAAAAGATATCACTGAATTAACTTCATCATTATCACTAACTGATGATCAAAACAGGACCGCCAGTAAAACTAGTGAAATCAAGAATTATGAGACTGCTCATCAACAATTGGAGAAGAAGAAGAGTAATAGGTGCAAGAGTTGTAATAAAAAGGTGGGGCTCACAGGGTTTCATGTGGGGATTTGTTTTGTGGGAAACATAGATATCCAGAAGAGCATTCTTGCACTGTGAATTTCAAGCAGATTGGTCGTGAAATTTTGATCCAACAGAATCCTCTCATAAAGGCTGATAAATTAGATAAGATACTATAGATGTAGATGATTGATCAGTTATCATTATATTATTTTGAATATTTTAATTATATATACTATTGTTTTGCTTACAAAGATTAGATTTCATGTTTTTGTGAAATTTTCATTTGTTTAGTCCTTTTTACAATGAGAAATAAACAAGTTTAAAGAAAGGAAAGGCCACGTATTTTATTTATTGTTTATTAATATTATATAAAAATTAGTATGAGTCTTTTTTCTTTCAAAAGATCTAAGAAGAAAAATTAGAATGTATTTAAATAGATTAAAGGTTAAACTTTTATTTAATATTAATAAATAATAAATAGGGTGTGATCTTTCTTTTTTTGTCTTTATAAATAGAGTGAGTTCGTAAAATTAAGTTGTATGCTACAAGTCACTAAGGCCACTTCCTCTAATGGTCTCATATTTTTATCGTAAATCACAAATTGTTTAACACATACATAGGTTTGAGAAAATGTCGTGAAGAGCAGTGAAACAGCTTGTGAATAGTATGTGCCCCTTCCTCCTTCTACAGTACCCGACAAAACCTTCATATATATATATATATATATATATATAATAATCCTAATTAACTTTGATACAGAAAATGCTTGATGGACCTCAAAGAAAAATTTCAGCTACCGAGGCCCTAAATCACCCCTTCTTTTATGAGGCACATAATGGCCATATATTTAGAAGACAATCAAAGGATAAATGAAGGTTGGGACAGAGTACACGACTTAATTGATAACTCAGATGGCCATTATAGCCCACACCTAGACAGCAGAAATCACATAAATGATAACTCAGATGGCCTAGGTGCACATGGCACCCCACATATGGTACCTTCCTGCCTAATTGATAACTCAAATGGCCATTATGGCCAAGACCGTGGCCCAAACAGCGGAAATGACGTAAATGATAACTCAGATGGCTAAGATGGCCAAAGAGCACATGCCATCCCACTCCCACATAACTCAGATGGTCATTATGGCTCATACAACAGAAATGACCTAATTGATAACTCAGATGGCCATGAGGGCACAGATGAACAAGACGACTTATACGGCAAATTAGATGGCAGGAAAGGGGATCCAAATGCTGAAGGGGAAGGGGATCGGAATGATGACGGAGAAGGGGATCAGAATGCCCTACAAAACAGACAAAACAGACAGAGAAGCAAAGTAGTCATAGAATTCAACAAAAATATTAAAAATTTCAGTGGGATTATAAAAAAAATTTCGTCCATATAGCTAATGTGTTGAATGTTGAATGTGATTTTTCTTTATTTTTAAAATGTTTTCTTATATTGAATAGTTTAAGTTTTATTTATTCTATTATATTTCTACAATATCAAACGTATTATTTATATAATTTATAATATTAATTTTGTTTCTAAATAGCTTTTATTTTATTTATTTATTTATTTTGATTAAATTTCATTACCTTGACGACTATGTAGAGTGGCTTCTTCTAAGAAGAGATATGTCATTCCAAGGATAGAAGGTGCCTTCACCTTCTATCCGTTCCCTGGACAGTAAACATAAGTAAAGTACTAAGTCCCCTGTGATAAGTCTCCCTACTGAGCAAAGTGCTCTAAGATGCCCAGTGAATCCGTCCCCTGGACAGTAAACATAAGTAAAATAATGCTAAGTCCCAGTGATAAGTTCCCTTGCTGAGCAAAGTGCTTCAGGGTGCCCAGTGAATCCGTCCCTTGGACAGTAAACTAAGATACCTCACCTTCCCTCTCTTAAGTGGAAAGTGTGAGGTTATCCCCTCCCTCAGGGTCAACGCAGTGCTGACATGAGAAGCATCATGTCAGGGTCATTCTAACTTCGTGAGGAAGCAACGCTCTCGGAATGGGTTTGACGTAGGCCAAGTGCCACCCGCGACGCCCAATTTAGACAAGGTTGGGAATGTCGTGATGGAGTGATTTTCATCCTCCTTTCCCGGGAGCAGTCTTAGGAAGTGACTTGGTAGGATTGAGTTGAAGGTTCTTCGTGCTTAGGCATGATCGCTCTGGTAAGCTAGGTAAGGGTTTAATATTAGTAAGTTTATTATTGTTCTTATTGAGCTCATATCCCCCCCTTTTTCCTAGACACATCATACAACTAGACACGTCATTAATAATTGACACCTCATATATACGTAACCACATCCACATGCCTAATCTCACTCCCTCAACTTCAACCCACTACTTACCTCATGTGGCTCCATGTTCTCCCATTTCCTCAACTTTAGCCCATTATGTGACACCACTACCATGTCAAGAGACGTGCATGCACTATCCATCTTTTTATGATGTGACTCATCAGCCCGTAACTGACTTCTCTTACCCTCCACTATAAATAGACCCCCGTGAGACATTCAAAGGATGAACTTTGGGAGGAGATAGAAAGAGATTGTTGTGAGATACAGAAGAGAGAAACCTTTGTCTAGAATTCCCAAATCCTTGAGCTCGCTAAGAACGTAATTTATTTACTAACGTTAATCTCTCTTGTCTTACTTACAGTTTGCCTAGAGTGCTTCACTTCTCGCCTACTAAGTACTTCCCAGTGACTGGCTCCCGGATTGCTCTAAACCTCCAAGTTTGAACCCCTCGTTCTCGGAACATTTTGGCGACTCCACTGGGGAGAGCAATTTGATGGAACCTTCATCCGACAACGAGCAAAACGTGCCGATGACCAATGTAGGCAAAGACAAGAGTGCGGGTCATGTAGATCCTAGCGGGAGTCCAGACCATCCTTCATCTGAAAGGGGACGAGTAAGCGTGAATGACGAAGCAACTACTGACCAAATCGTCATCTCTTCGACACTCTTGGAGAACATCGTCAAGCAGACTGTTGAACATGCTGTGGCAGCACTTGCGAAGGCAATGGCAACTAGGACTCGCTCTGAAACAACCCCGGATCGAGGGTGCCTTGATGATGCGTACGAACAAGTAAAGGATGACCTTTTGAGGTAGGAAACCAATTGTGACCCTTTTGTGGAGCGCAATGACCAAAAGAAGGACTCGGATGGAATGTCTGTTGGTACGCATTTTCGTGAGGGATGAATGAGCAACGTTGGAGGAGATGGTTCGTCCAGGGGAAAAGTGCCAAAGATCACCTCCGGAGCATTTAATGAGAAAGAGTATGTGACTAAGGAGGACCTGATGAAATTCATGGACATGAAGAGACAAGTTGTGATGGACATCGATTTTCGACCACCATACCCGGAATGGATATCCATGAAGCCATACCCTAAAGGATATAAGCCCGTGGAATTTCGCAAATTTGATGGACAAATCGGACATGCCAAGGAACACGTCATGTGGTTCATTGATGACCTTGGTATCCATGGCCAGGACAAGGAGCTTCGTTTAAGGGAAATCTCAAAATCCCTCACTGGGAAGGCCTACACATGGTACAAGAAGCTAGCGCCAGAATCTATATGCTCCTAGGAAGAAATGGCGATTTCTTTTTGTAGAAAGTTCTTTGAGTCTCAACCCACCGTGCATGTTATGGACCTGGGACGCGTTAAGCAAAACAATGGGGAAGATGCTATAGCCTTTATAAAGCGATACAGGGACCTGGCATTGGAATGCAAAGAAGCTATGCTTGAGGTAAATTTGGTGTATGGGTGTGTCCCCAACATGAGTAGTTCAGTTCGACTATTCCTTGAACAAGCCACCATCACTACATTTGTGGAGTTGATTGAGTGAGCTCAAAGGACCATGGCATCCATGAAAAAGGCGCAGAAGCGAGCACGAGAAGAAGCAGCCCCTCTTATGACGGTAGCAGCAATGGAGGAACAACCGACTCGGACATCCAACCAACAAGGTTCAAGACGTCAATACAGCCAAGTGCCGCCTCCCACTAGCTACGAGAACACAGGCACTAATGGAGACACAAGGCCGCCATCATGGAGAGGTCGACCACCGCCACCTTATCCTTGCCCTATGGAAGATGTGTATGCGCTCTTGGAGATTTGGGTAGGAGATGGCAATATAGAATTGCCAAAGGTGAACCATCAAGTCACTTTTGCGTGTTTCACCAAAGTACCACCCACCCAACAGAAGACTGTTATCAACTCAGACAAATTTTCCAGAGACGTTATAAGGCCGGGGAATTGGAAGCAACAACCAATGTGCAAAATCGACCTTTACCCGCGCATGCCGTGTTAGGGGCAGGACCCTTGAGGATTGAAGAACCAAGGGAGGTGGAAGTGATTCAACCTCAGGAAGACAATGACAACGTTGTGGTTGCTAAGGGGCTTGCTAAGTCTACCAATTTCAGAGCCTTTTTCGACTTGTTAGAATTCGACGAGGATGCCAAGGCTCAAGCTGCATTGTCTATTGTGGAGATAGCTCAAAACATGGGAGGAAGTTGCTACGCGATAGAAAGTAACCTGAGAAAGACCGTCAAGGCACATCATTCTGCTATGATCTTCAAGGATACAAAACGTAAAGCTAAACATGCCAATCAAAATAGACCTTTATATGTAGAAGCTGAAGTAGCTGGGCTTAAGGTATGGCGAGCTATGGTAGATGGTGGATCTTCTGTGAATATCATCCCCTACTCGGTGTTAAAGAAAACCAACTATCATGAGCATTTGATGGAGAAGTCTGTGACGTCACTGGGGAGCTTTAATGGTAGTGCCGTCAAAACCATAGGGGCAGTAACTTTAAATCTAAAGGTGAGACATTTCCTCACGGCTAATAAGTTTTATGTAATTGACTCTCATCCAAGTTACCACATCCTGCTTGGGCGTCCTTGGATCCATTCACATGATGTTGTGCCATCTACTATTCATCAATGTGTCAAGTCTAATTACAAAGGACGAGACATTGAAATCCCAGATACTCGAGCACCCTTTGACGAGGATGTGACACATTTTATGGAAGCTGACAAAAAGAGTTTGAAATAATGTTGTGTTGTACTCATTAGAGAGAATGGTAGGTATTTATACAAAAGGAGGATCCTATTCTAGGAAAGAATCATAGTCACAATCCTAATCTAATCCCTAGTCTTAAGGGTCAATGATATGCATAATCCTAATTGATTACAAAATAATTACAAAATATTCTCTAATTAACACTCCCCCTCAAACTGATGAATGGATATCTTCCATGCCAAGCTTGTTGATTAACATCTGAAAGTTGTTAGTACACAGGCCTTTAGTAAGCACATCTGCAAGTTGATCACTAGAAGAAACGTATGGAGTGCATATAAGGCCGCTATCTAACTTTTCTTTGATAAAATGTTGATCAATTTCAACATATTTAGTACGATCATGTTGAACAGGATTGTGAGCAATATTAATTGCTGACTTGTTGTCACAATAAAGCTTCATTGGTCCTTCCCAGGTAATACCCAAGTCATCAAGAATAATATTAAGCCATAGTAGTTCACATATACCAAGTTCCATTGCTCTGAACTCTGCTTCTGCACTCGATCTTGCAACCACATTCTGTTTTTTACTCCTCCAAGTTACGAGGTTTCCTCCAAAAAAGGTACAATACCCTGTAGTTGACCTTCTATCATTAAGTGATCCAGCATAACCTGCATCAGTATAGGCTTCTAGAGTCAAGCTCTCCCCTTTTTTAAAGAGAATGCCCTTCCCTGGTGTACTTTTCAAGTATTGCAGAATTCTATGAACTGCCCTTAGATGAGATTCTTTCGGGTTATGCATAAACTGACTGACAATACTTACGGCATAAGCTATATCCGGTCTGGTATGAGACAGATAGATTAGCTTACCCACAAGCCTTTGATATGATCCTTTATCAACCAATGCTTCTTCAGGTGCATCATACAGACGATGATTAGGCTCTATAGGGGTTAGAGTTGGTTTACAACCTAATTTGCCTGTTTCTATTAACAAGTCAACAACATATTTTTGTTGGGAAATAAAAATCCCACTCTTTGAATGAGCCACCTCAATACCAAGAAAGTATTTGAGTCTCCCAAGCTCCTTAATTTCAAACTCCTGCACCAGTTAAGCTTTTAACAGCGCAATACTTTCAGTATCATCTCCAGTGATTATAATATCATCAACATACATTAAGAGAATAGACACTCCCCCTGAAGGAGAACGTCGTATAAATAAAGTATGATCACCCTGACTTTGCTTATAGCCCATACTTACCATAGCTTTGGTAAATCTCCCGAACCATGCTCTTGGTGATTGCTTGAGCCCATACAAGGATTTTTTTAAACGACAAACCATGCCTTGCTTAGAACTTGGATTAAATCCCGGAGGAATCTCCATGTAAATCTCCTCCTCCAATTCTCCATGCAAGAATGCATTCTTGACATCAAATTGTTGCAATCGCCATCCAGAATTAGCTGCAAGAGATAGTAGGACTCTGACGGTATTCATCTTGGCCACTGGGGCAAATGTCTCCATGTAGTCTACACCGTATGTTTGAGTGTACCCTTTGGCTACAAGACGAGCTTTGTATCTTTCTAGAGTGCCATCAGAGTTGTACTTCGTGGTAAAGACCCATCGACAACCAACTGGTTTTTTACCTTTTGGCAAGAGAACCAGGTCCCGCGTTTGGTTTTTCTCAAGAGCATCCATCTCAGCCTTCATAGCCTGTACCCAATTTTCATTCTGCAATGCTTCGGATAAAGTATTGGGAATAGGAATCGTATGAAGATTAGTCAAGAAAGCTTTGTGGTTAGTGGACAAGTTCTCAAAGTTAAGAAAAGAAGATATGGGATGATTAGTGCAAGATCTTTTACCCTTTCTTAAAGCAATAAGAATATCATAATCTTTAGATGGAGGATTAGATGGATTATTTACCTCAACATCTTTGAGCTCCGAAGACGATGATTGGACAGGATCACTTGTAGGAGGTGGTACTTTTCTCCGAGAGTAAACCTGTAATGGACGAGCAGAATCCAAAGTTTGGTTGGGTTGCAAATTAGGATCAGGGTCAGGAAGGATTTGAGGTGGGTCATCAATTTGTTGGGGTTGTAAAGCAGTGTCTTGTATTTGAGGGCACACGACAGGTAACTCAGGAAATGGGCTATATTCAAAGATGGATTGGTCCTTTTGGGGAGGAGACTGAGTGTTAATAAAATAAGGGGTAAGTTTAGCAAAGGTAACATCAGCAGATACATAATATTTCCCAGTTGGAGGATGATAACACTTATAACCTTTCTGAGTTGATGAGTAACCAATAAAAACACACTTGAGAGCCCGAGGATCAAGCTTACTCCTTTGGAGAAGGTGAATGTGAACAAAGGCAACACAACCAAAGACTCTAGCTATTAGATTGTTTGAGGCATTAAAGTTTGGGAAAAATTCTGTGAGGACTTGCATAGGACTCTTTAGACCAAGAACTTGGGTGGGAAGTCTATTAATCATGTGGGTTGCGAGTAAAACTGCTTCCCCCCAATATTTTTTTGGAACATGGTTTTGAAGCAAAAGGGCTCGTGTGCTTGAAAGAAGATGACTATTTTTTCGTTCAGCAACCCCATTTTGTTGCGGTGTATGGACACAAAAAGATTCATGGATTATATCCTGATTCAGGAAAAAGGATGAAAGAGATTGATTGAAAAAATCATTCGCATTATTAGAACGGAATCTTTGTATCCTTACCCCGAACTGGGTTTGAACCATATTGTAAAATATAGGAAATATAGTACTGACATCAGACTTTTGTTTGAGCAAATAGATCCAAGTCACACGAGTATAGTCATCAATAAAAGACACAAACCAACGAGCTCCAGAAATATTAGAAACAGTAGATGGCCCCCATATATCACTATGAATCAAAGTAAAAGGAACAGAGGTTCTACTATTACTAATAGGAAAAGAGACACGTTTATGCTTAGCAAGTTCACAAACTTCACAATGAAAATCCTCAATAGCTAATTGTCTAAACAAATCAGGGAACATAACTTTTAAAGTATGAAATGATGGATGTCCAAGACGGAGGTGATAAAGCCAAATTTTGTCTTTATGGGTTTTAAGGGAAAGACTATGAAATGAATGGGGTGACAAACTTTGAACACTACGTCCCTTATTACCGGTTTCAAGATAATAAAGACCATTTTGCTCCTTAGCATGTCCAATCATCCTTTTCGTGCTCTGTTCCTGAAAAACACAATGGATAGGGTGAAAAATTGCACTACACTGAGAGTCAACGGTAAGCTTATGAACCGAAATAAGATTAGTGCAAAGTTTAGGAACATGAAGAACATCTTTAAGAATGATGTGATTATTCAAACGAACATTTCCTTGGCCAGCTACAGTAGTAACTGATCCGTCAGCTATGGTTATTTTTCGAGTGCTAGGACATGGGGTATAGGAGATGAATTTGTGGAAAGAATTGGTCATATGGTCAGAAGCCCCTGAATCAATGATCCAGGTATCACAAAGGGCTTTATCCGAAACATTAAAAACAGAAGAAACATAAGGTGAAGGTTGAGAAGATATACCTGATAATACCAAAGGTGAAATACCTGTATTATGAGGCAAAAAGTTCGAACCAGGAGCCGGAATGGTGACTCCAGTACTGTCGCCGACAACTGATGACAACGTCATGGCAGTGGATGGCCGAAAATACGCCAGAGAAGAGGACCAAAGTGACAGCGACGGAAGACGGAGGCTCACGCGCTCTCACGCGCCGGCACGTGGGAAAGGAGCCTGTCCGTTGTGGCGGCGCGTGGCGGCGTTTCTCGGGCTCCGGTGAACGGGGTTAGGCCGGCAGGGAGCCTCTGAGTAACACCCAAGGGGCTGTGAGGCAGGAAGAGTCAGAAAAAAGGTGGGCTTAGTGAGGAGGGCTCACTACCAACGTTTCTAACTTGAGAAAAAAATGGTTGAAATAATGCTGTGTTGTACTCATTAGAGAGAATGGTAGGTATTTATACAAAAGGAGGATCCTATTCTAGGAAAGAATCAAAGTCACAATCCTAATCTAATCCCTAGACTTAAGGGTCAATGATATACATAATCCTAATTGATTACAATCCTGATTGGTTACAAAATAATTACAAAATATTCTCTAATTAACAGAAGCCTTATTCTTTGATGAGCATGCAGGTAAGGGGACTAGCATGCCAGGCCCTCCTGTAGGGATTAAGCTAGAGAAGAAAAAAGAGAAGGTGGAAGAGTGTAAGAAAAAGGAAGGAAAGAAGGGATTTTTCGGAGACACAGGAGCCAGTTCTTCGGGGACAAAGAGGCATGCAACAAAAGTCTTTGAGGTTAGAGGGCGCTTCATAGAGAGGTCCATCATGGACAATGGATGCCCCAAGTATCGATGCTTATGACGCCAGAAGGACCAGGTGCAAGGATCTTGTTCAAGCATAGAAAGTGGTAGTCAATTGAAATCACATTTCTTCGATAAAGAAATGTTGAGCAAAGAGATACAAGCACAGGAAAGAGATGAACTATGTGAGTTGAAGGAAGCGCCACATACTATGCAAGATGGTCCTAAGCACCTGGAAGATGAGTTGGAGCTGGTGTATCTTAGCTCTGGCGAGGAGAATCCGAGGCCAGTATTCATCAATCAAACGCTGGGTAGGGAGGAGAAGAATGATTTGGTTAACTTACTGAAGGAATATAAGAATGTATTTGCATGGGAATGCCACGAGATGCCTGGGTTAAGCCCTACCCTAGTGTCTCATCGACTTGCTGTTGACTCACTCGCAAACCCTATTAAGCAAGCTCCTAGAAAATTCAACTTAGACATTGAGTCTAAGATCAAGACAGAGATTGAGAAACTTCTGAAGGCTGGGTTCATCAATTCCATTCAGCACCTGAGTTGGCTGGCGAATATTGTACCGGTGAAAAAGAAGAATGGGCAAATTCGATGCTGTGTTGATTTCCGAGACTTGAACAAGGCTTGCCCTAAAGATGACTTTCCGTTGCCGAATATAGACACTTTAGTGGATTCTACAGCTCGTCATGAATGATTCTCATTCATGGATGGATTTAGTGGTTATAATCAGATTAAGATGGCAAGGGAACATGCTGAGAAGATTGCTTTTCGAACACCAATTGGGAACTTATACTACACTGTTATGCCCTTTGGGCTCAAGAATGCAGGGGCTACCTATCAGCGAGCAACGACGGCATTCTTCCATGATATGATCCATGATATCATGGAAGACTCTGTCGATGACATTGTGTTAAATCTAGGAGGAAGGAAGATCACCTACACAGAGTATTCCAAAGATGCAGCAAGTACCAGCTAAAGTTGAATCCACTGAAATGTGCTTTTGGAGTATCCTCCGGGAAATTTTTAGGATTCAAAGTTCATAAAGATGGCATCAACGTGGATGAGAGTAAAGTGAAGGCAGTGCTTAATATGAAGAACCCCGGCAGCAAAGATGATGTCAGAACACTTATAGGAAAACTTTCTTATATAAGACGTTTTATACCTGCATTGTCTGAGCTCATTAGTCCGTTCCAGCATCTATTGAAGAAAGGGTCAACCTTCAAGTGGGAGGAGGCAGAGCAGGAAGCTTTTGAAAAGATCAAGAAGGTGCTAGCATCAACGCAGACAATGTCCCCTCCAACCCAAGGACGGTCTATGGCATTGTATTTGACTTCCACGAATCAATCTATAGGTGCTCTTTTGGTGCAAGAAGTAGAAGGCATTGAGAAGCCCATCTACTATCTATCTCGCTTTATAAAAGGAGCTGAGACCAGGTACTCCGCCATGGAAAAATATTGTCTGGCGCTCATCTATGCTACTCAAAAGTTCATGCACTATTTTTTGGCTTACTCGATTGATCTCATGACAAAGTCAGATCCTATTCGCTTCTTGTTAAAACGACCGATTTTGTCTGGAAGACTAACAAGGTGGACCCTTATCATAGGGGATTTTGACATCACCCCTGTGCTACCTCGAGCCATTAGAAGTCAAGCGTTAGTAGATCTCTTGGCATTGTTCCCATCTGGAAACCACGAGCCTATCGATGATAATCTATCAGGGGAGCTTCCGGAAGTGGCTATGTGTGAAGAAGAGAGACTTTGGGAACTTCATTTTGACAGATCTCCTTCTCAACCCGAAGGAGGTGCTGGCATCGTCTTGACAGATCTCCTTTTAACTTAATAGTATTTAGGAAAACAACTAATAATTTTTATAAAATTATTAACAAGTAATTATAAGTAATTGTTTATAAAATTTTAAAAATTAATGGCTTTCTTTATCTTTTGCAATTTTTTCATAAAATTAATTGGTATTGAAAGCCAGATTTTAAAAAACTGTATTTTTTTTTTAAAAAAACCTGCAACCAATAATTTTCATTGTCTCATGAGTTGTCCTTGTTTATTAACTTCAAAAATTTAATAGAAAAGTTTTTAATTACTTGTTGACAGTTTTATAAAAGAAATTATTAACTACAGGTTTTTATATATAAAAACTATTTAGTAATTTTTTTTTTTTATAAAAATAACTCATTATAGAATTTTTTAAAATTTTATTTTTTTAATATAAACAAGGGCAACTCGTGAGGCAATGAAAATTATTAGTTAACAATTTTATTAAAATTATTGGTTACAATTTTTTTTAATACAGTTACATTTAATGTTTTAATTTAAGAGTGTACTCAATTTGGATTTTGACACCAACTAATTTTGCAAAAAAATTGTAAAAGATAAAGGAAGACATTAATTTTATTTTATTAAAATAAAAATAACTATAAATTAATAAAATAATAATTATAGAAAATAAATAATAATAACATTAATATGGATGAACACTTCAACACCATATTTGAGTCATGCGAAGCAGAATACATCCACGGTTTTCATTATTAAAGGAGGATATTTTGGTAAAAAAATTGTTACATTGAAAATCTAAAAAAATTACTCATTTGTAGGACACTTGTCAACATAAAATGAACCTTGGACTGAAATGTAATGCTTTTTCATGTGTGAAGGGAGGGCTGTGTAATATTTTAAACAAGAGGGGGAGGGCAGTGTAATTTCATGATCTCTCAGGGGAGGACAATGTAATTTACTCTAATTAATAATAACATCAATGTGGATGAACACGCACTATATATTCGGTCATGCATAATGTATCGACGATTTTCATTATTACTGGAGGAGATTTTGGTCAGAAAATTGGTACATTGAAATCTAAAAAAATAAAATAGCCATTTGTAGGACACTTGTCAACATAAAATAGATTTGGATTGACGTGTAATGTTTTTTCATGTGTGAGGGGAGGGCTATGTAATATTTCAAATGAGAGGGGAGGGCAATGTAATTTCATAATCTCTCAGGAGAGAGGCAGTGTAATTTCATAATCTCTCAGGAGAGAGCAGTGCAATTTACTCTAATATTTATATGGCCTTATTTTTAATAACAATACTAATGCATTCTAGACTATAAGTTTAGTGAATAATAATAACCTAGATTGTGTGTTTCTATTCATATAATATAAGTTATATATAATTATTATATAAATATTATATTTTATAAAATTTGTTGCACTAATTTTAATAAAATTTTAATTGGAGCAGTGGTTATAAGCATATTTGAAAATCCAAAGATTAATGTTTGATTCTTCTTGTTGCAATTTGAAAGAACAGTTTTGCAAAAGAAAAAAGGTGTCCAAATCAGTTTGGTATGGGTGGAGCGTGTCACATGAACTGTTTGGTTCAATCGAATTTAAATATGTTCAAAGCGATTTTGAACCATTAAAACGATTCTAAATATTGTCCAAACTGAACACTTGGCCAGTTGGCCAGTTCTTGGTGTAGCCCAAGCTTCAAAATAGTGGTTTACTCTCAAGTGAAAACAAACAACTTAATACGTTGTATTGCAATAATTTCTACCATACAACCTAAATGAATAAGGCCCAACAACTTAAGTAATTGTCCTGTCAATTTTTTTTGTCAAATCATCTACTCAACCACTATACAGAGTTTATTTACAAATTTGAAGTATTTTATAGACTATGTAAGCTATAAGAATATATTTTTATTAAAATATTGTTACAAATTATAAACAAAATAAAAATGAGAAATGCTATTCTAAATTTTTTATTAATATATTTTTCCTTTGTTAATCAAATTTTTTTAACCATTTTGATTTTTTTATAATTACATGATTCATTATAAACAATAATAAAAATTTAAAGATATAATCAAATACTAATCAATACTTAGTCGATAAAAAATAAAAAACCTCTAAACTTGCTCAAATTTATAGATATTGTCATTCTATATTATAAAATATAATTAATTATTCTTGGTTCATTTTCAACTTCTCATTCACTATTATTTTGCTATTTCTCACTTAGTAAATTTGGCTAAATTTTTACTAAAGGTCAATAATAAACAAAAATATTTTTTCATGTAAATATAATTTAGAATAAAAAGATAAATTATTTAAATTGCTTGACTAAGGATTAATTAGTTATTATATTAATTTAAATTATAATATATAATGAATGACAAAATTATAAATTGTTTAGAAAGTTTTTTTTTGTCATATTGAGTTAGAAAAATTGAAAGATGAACAATAACGTAAAAGTGTTCGTAATATAAAAAGGGTTTATCTAACAAATATCATGGAGTATTTGTTATTTTCCTTTATTGATTAAGAGAAAATATATTGTGTTGAATTTAGTAAAAAGTCAAAAGAAATAATTTTTTAAGTTATCTCTTTTGTTAAAATAAAATTTTAAATAATGACTTAAAGACACTTGTTAATAAAATTTATATAGAAATAAATCATGGTGCAGATTTCAAAAAAAATTTATTTATATGTCAATTTTAAAAAATAATAATATAATATATTAATGAAAGAAAGATAAAAGTTTATTTATAAAAAAAAAAAGAAAAATTCAGAATGCGACACGTGGAAAGTGTTGGTTCTTGTTTTATTATATATAATAGATTGACAAAACGGTAGCTTCTGTGATCTTCAATAGCGGTTAGATTGTGAGTAACAAATGCGATGTCTACTACGAATAGTTGGTGATGAAGTTGTGTCTGTTATGATGGCAAGACAATAACAATCATAAGCTTTGCGAACAACGGGATATTAGCTTCTTTAATATTCTAAAGCGTCTTCTATAAAAGTGATTTTGACACTTGAAACGACTGGTCATATAGTAGAAAAATATTGATATTGTTTGAAAATAGAGAATAGTAGAGAGAGTGAAATAGTGAATGAAAAAAAAATTGTATATTTAAGATTAAAATTATAATTTTGTATATAAATTAAAAGTAATACTAAATAATCTCTGTATTAGTTAAAAGTGGCATCATATTGCCAAATACAAAGATTATTTAGTACTACTTTCAAAAATTTAGATGGTGTATGTAACAAGGTGGATGGGCTACATGGTGACAAATTAACTACGTCATGTCAATACATAACATCAAATTCACCAATGACTTAACATATAACGTCTAGGGACTAAATAATTGACGGGAGTGTAAATTCAAAAATCAAATAGTCAATTTTCAAAATTCAATGACTAAATAGTAATTTTACCAATAATTCAGGGACCAAAAAATAATTTACCTCTTATCATTTCATTATTTTCCATTATGGTCTTCTTAATGGTTTATACTTTATATTGGGATAAAATACTATTTTGGTCCTCAATGTTTGCATGAAGTTTAATGCTGGTCCTCAATGTTTCAAAAGTTTAATGTTGATCCTCAAAGTTTTTGTTTTTGGTCGATTTTGGTCCTCAAGCGTAACACAGTTAACTTTTTGCCGTTAAATGATAACGTAACATGCTTATATGACACACCCTCTCTCCTACATGTTATATTTTAATGACGTGGCATGACACATCACTGCCACGTCACCCCAGATGATGATGATAATGATGCTGATGAAGGAGAGAAAATGATGATGTGGCAATATGGGATGACGTGGCAGTGATGTGTCATGCCACGTCATTAAAATATGACATGTAGGAGAGATGGTGTGCCATATAAGCACGCCACATCATCATTTAATGGAAAAAAGTTAACGGTGTTACGTTCGAGGACCAAAATCGACCAAAAACAAAACTTTGAGGACCAACATTAAACTTTTGAAACATTGAGGACCAACATTAAACTTCATGCAAACATTGAGAACCAAAATAGACCTTTAGCCCTTTATATTGATACTTTGTTTTTGTATTAAATTGTTTTAAAATAATAAATAAACATCTTCAAATATTATCCGTACATCGCACGGGTCGAATGCTAGTTGTATATATATCTATATGAGTGTGTATGTGTGTGTATATATATATATAAGTGTTTTTACCAATATAAAATCTCAACAAGTGGTATCCTAAAAACATTTCAAATGGCACTATAGGGATTTAAAGAGTGATGTCACAATAATTTGACAAGTGGTGCTCTAAAATTTTTATCATAATTTTCAAAATATAAATTTTGAAAAATAGAACTTTATATATTTTTTTACATAATTTAATGAATAAAATTTTTTTAAGAAAATTTTTATCATTAAAATTGATTTTTAAATTTTTTTTTGATGAATTGATTTTCTAAATTAAATTAAATATTAAAATTAACTTAATCTTAAAAAATTGATTCCATATTTGCTTTTTATTTATTTGATTAAGTTTTTTATGTTTATTCTTTAATTCTTTAAGGAAAAAATTCTTTATATTTTTATTCATTATAACTTGAACAAATATATTCTATGCTAACATTTAAACTTTAAATTGTGTTATGTCATTTGTAAAATTAAATCAAATTTAGTAAAGGTGATAAATAAATTAAGGCAAAAAGTACATTTCCTACCCCCAACGTTTGGGGGTCCTGTCACTTTCGCCCTTAACGTTTTTTTGCTGTCAATTGTACCCCTAATATTTTGTATTTCTCTCAATGTCGGGCTTTTGGCTAACATTGTCAATTTTTAGATAGTTTTTTATGACGTGGCATCCTATATGGCCAACAATTCTAACTGGACTTCATTTTTTCACATCAGCAATATATTTTAGGGGTACAATAGACCCAAAAATCCAGTACACTAAATACTCATTACATTAGTAAAATGGACCCCAAAAACTCAGTACTATTGACTACTGATGTGGAAAAAATTAAGTTCAATCAGAATTATTGGCCACATAGGATGTCTCGTCATAAATAACTGTTAAAAAATTAACAGTGTTAGCCAAAAGCATAACATTGGGAGAAACACAAAACGTTAGGGATACAATTGACAACGAAAATACGTTAGGGCTAAAGTAACAAGACCCCCAAACGTCAGGAACAGAAAGGTACTTTTTTTCATAAATTAATCTTTTAATATAATATGTATATCTTATTACCTTATAATTGTTGACTTGTTGTACAACTTGTTTCATTATAAGCATATTAGAGAAAGGGAAAAAAAAAAGAGTGCTCAAAGCTGCCCTATACGTGCACTGCCTAACCCGCAAGGCAGAGGATCCTCCTCCAATAATTTGTAATCTCTTTTCTGAGTCTACTATTTTGGCATTAATAGATAGATTTGAGAGAGTTATTAAGCTTATATTTTACTACTGTTTCTTTATTGTTATATTCACATAACAATATAATATTCACATGTCTATCCACATTTCTTCCAATATTAAATATAATATCAAGTCATATATTTAATTATAATTTTTTATCAATTTAGTCACATTAATACTATTTATTTTTTAATATAGAGTTGAAGTAAAGAAAAAAAAATTACTTACAAATTAAAATTTAAAGGATACAATTTTTTTTTTTGGATAAAGTTAAAGGAAGCAATTAACAAGAAACAAAGTCTAAGGGTTTGTTTGGGAATTAAGAGGGGAATGGAAGGGGAGAAATTAGAGGAGAAGGGAGGGCAGGGAAAGGGAGGCAATGTTAACTTTCCATATGTTCATCCCTTGTTTGGGTGTCAATATCTTCTCCAAAATACCTCAATTTGAGGTATCTTGAATTTGTGAAGGAAGGGAAAGGATAATGGAGGATTAATGATTGATCTTTTATTATCTTTCCCTCTAATTCTTAACTTTCCAAACAAGGGGGAGGTATGCTACTTCTCTTCTCTCCCCTCCCCTTCCCCTCTTTAATCCTCAATCCAATACGGTTCTTTGCTGGGCTCCCAAAACGACGCCGTCTCAAGCTCAGTTTCTTCTCTCTTTTTTTTTTCTGTCTTTTATCTATAAAAACACAGCGTTTCATGGGTTGCCTTTTGCGTCCTTATGTACTGTGCTTTTGTTCTCTGAATCTCGATCTCTTCTGCATCGTTTCAACGAGGTGGGTGGAAGAAGATGTAGAAGACAACTATGGTGTGTTTCACTTCCTCATGCTCTTTTTTTTTCGGTTTTGAAGCCTACCGAACCTAACCAATTACTTCTTCCTTCTCCTTCTCAACCAAATCAGATCTGCTCTTCAACGACCTTCATCACATTCAAATTCCTTCTTTCTTCTCCTATTGATGGACGAACATTTTCTAATTGAAAACCGTTTGACTCTTCGAGCAATGTAAGTGGACTATATGATCTAGGAGATATTTGTTAAGTGGACTGAAATGCTGACTTATATTTCGTTCATTCTTTCTTTGCTCCAGATCTGAATTTGGTCTTGTTTTGGCTTGCTTTTATATAATCATCAGTTCCTTCTATTGATATTGATAGTAAGTACTCGTATCAACGTTATATGGATTGAAGTTAAGGTTGATAGAAAATGAAGATGCTATGACAGTTTCAATCTGCTATGTAATTCAGAAACAATTAAAATTAATTTAGACCAGTTAGGCCAAGCTCCTTATTCAGAAGTTTCTATAGTAAAATGTTTTTCAATTTACAAAAAACCACAAAATAAACAATCGTTTCTTTTTTAAAACAGAGATCATTGATATATGATTCACAAAAATTCTGGTTTTGGTACTGTGCATTTGGTTATTTGGCCAACTTCATAAATTCATAATTCATTCTAGGAAATTCCAAAAATTCTGAAATTTTATGACATATATTTGAATATGATATCTAATTGGATGCCAAATTGCAGCTTAGAAATCGTACGTTTGGTATCTCAAAATCCAATCGAACTGTACCAGTCTAAGTATGGCATGACAACAGACCAGAATTAGGAGAAACTTACCAAAACCATACCAGATGAGTTTCAAATCGCATGAAACTTTTCAGATTAGTTATTTAGGGTCTTAGGTACCAACATCTAAAATTTTAGCCATTAAGTCATTCGTTTGGTCCTTCAACATCCTTGTGGAAGTGTAAAAACCAGAAACCTTTTTCTGGATAATTGCCTAAACTTTAGGTCTACAAAAAGGGTACCTAAAAAATTCCAAAATTAATGAAACTTGGCAACCATAAACTTTCATGTATTTAGTTTTACCTTGCCAAATGTCATAAATTTTGGGGCTCATTAAAGATGATTTTTGCATTTTTCTGAATTGCTTGTTTTGGAGTTGTCACCCAAATTCTCTAGTGCTTATGATTTCTACATAGGAAAACTTTGAATTCAACAGTATGCTATTGTCTGTTTGCTGTCTACTTACTTTAGTTGGATTTGATTGTGAGTTCCAACATTGTCTGTGATTGATTGCTTTATACTTACTGTCTTTTTTTTTTCTTTTCTGTTTTGCCCTACTGCAAATCAAGGGAGCCTTTTGTTTTTTCTGCCTACTTATTGCTGGTATTTTTGCTACTACCCACTTGTGTTTTTGCTGTTGTTTGATGAAGAATGCCAGAGGTCAAGGCCAAAGAGGTGAAATGGGAGAGGGATTTAAATTGGAAGAGACTTGCAAATGCATACTTATTGCTGCTGTTTTTTTTTTGGTGTTGATGCTTTGTTTGATGTACATCAAAGATGCTGTAAATAGGTAGAAACTGAGATGTTGTAAAAAGGTAGAAACTAAGATGTTATAAATGGGTGGGAACTGAGATGTTGTAAATGGGCAAGATTTGTCTTTTTGTAAGAGAATACTTTTTGAATAAAATTCCATTGAATTCTCTCAAGAATGACCATAAATATTTTCCATTCAATTGCATCATGTATTACATTACTTGTCAAAAACTATTTTCCAATACAAGAATAAAACTCACAAACCATTTAGAAGCACAAAAGAGTCTCATAAATCATTTACAATAAAAAAAAAGACTCAAATCCTTCATAGCTTGTCACCACCAAGCTTTGGTCCTCCAAGAGAGTTTGGTCCTTCACTTTGGTCCTTTGTAAATAAAACAAAAAATAGTAAGTCACAAAACACTCAACCTACAAGGAAAAGTAAAATAATGGCCATTAAAAAGTTTACCATTAACAATTTCGTAAAACTAAATGGATTCTCAAATTGCATTTGACTTGAAGCTCCAATATCCTACAAGAACAGTAAAGATATATTAATTCAATATCCAATACATTGATAATAAACTAAATTGATGTACTTACTGTGGATTGTTCACTTTGAGAAAGTGTGATGATTGGTTGTGACATGGACTTTGAAGCCTTTCCATTTCGATGTCGAAGCTCAACCCTACTCTTTATACGAGTCCTTCTTTTAGATCCAGCCCTCTTCTTGATGCCAGTTGGTTGTGGCATATCAATTCTACTAAGTGGAATTGGGTCATCTCTCTCGTTTGTCTCATGCCTTTTTTCCAAGCGACATTCCATGACTTTCTTCATGGCCTCATGCATAACCATACGAATGAAAGAGACTTCTTCATCTTTACCCGCGACTTCAGAAGCTATATTGACAAGTTCATGGCAAAGGGAATTATATTGAAGTGTACGACCTAATTTCGAGTCATCCTCAATTTCATTCCCTTTGGCATCATATATAATACCGGTTCTAGCCTCCTTTGTCCACCTTTTCAAAATATATTGATCGGGAAGCTTCTTGACATCGTATGCTTCAAACACTTTAAGAGCATGGCAACACAATATGCCCCAAGTCTCAAACTTCCGACAAGTGCAAGAAATTGTCTTATCGTAAGGATAAAACAAAACTTTCCACTCTCCTTCCTAGTCAACCATATTAATAACATATTCAACAAATGACTCACTTTCCCTTCTTTGCTTTACACAACAATCCCAAAACAAGTCATTTTGATCTTGGAACAAGTCAAAAATGGTAGGAGTGTAAATTTTTGCAAGTTGTTTCAGCATGTGCGAGCTTGGATTTCTCAATCTTGGAAACTTGTCTCTTGCCTCAAATTCACACTTTAATTCATTGTATCTCTTGTCCTCCACCACTAGTTCAAAGAGCTTAAAGAATTTAAGAATATCAACATTTGGTTTCAAGCATTTTTTCATGTCTGCATTCAAACTCTCACTAAGTTGGGTGCTTCGCATGCCTAATGTAAAGACTTTCTTCATATAACACGCTGCCCATTTTTCCTTCAAGGAATAAGTAGATTTTATCCATGTGTTTTCATGAATATTATAATTTAAGAGTAACTGACTCCAAGCCGTTTCAAACTCCGTCTCTTCCTCATAGCCATACATACAAGTCTTGAAGTCCCGCAAGAAATGAGACCCATGTTTCATTAAGTTGCCCAAGTGCTTAATGCTGTTCTGCATTAGATGCCATGTGCATAATCCATGGTATGTGTCAGACAACACCTCTTGTAAGGCTTTGGCCATTGCTTGATCTTGATCGGTAAAAATAGTTTGAGGTTTTTTTTTATTATGAACTTTCAAGAATGTCTCAAATAACCACTTAAATGATGCCGCTATCTGGTCATATAACAATGCAGCCAGAAAAAGAACCACTCCTCTGTGATGATTAAATCCTGAAAACAAGGCAAGTGGCCTGTGTGCATTGTTAGTGCAATATGTCGTGTCAAGAGAGACAACATCATCAAAGTAGCCATAATCTAATCGCATTCTTGCGTCAGCCCAAAATATGTTCGTTATTTGTTCCTCTGAATCCATCAGATATGTTTGAAAGTACGCTGGGTTTTTCGATTGTTGATCTTCGAAATAACGCAATAAACAACCAGCTTCCCCGTACTCCAGACTCTTTTGCCGTCGGGTGCGAAGATAGTTCTTCTGATCCAAGCGTGTATATCCAAGATTGACTCGTCCCCCGACATGCTTACTCATAAGTGTATAAGAGGCCCTTTGTTGGATTCCAGAATCATCAGCTAACTCAATTTCTTGTTGTTGGATATCAGACATATGCCGTTGAGAAGCAATCATATGTGTAGTTTCTACGTGATGGAGTTCATGATTATGTTCTTCTACAAAGTCCTTCACTCTAAACTTTCCATTCAGAAAGGAGAAGCATATTCTTGCTTTACAATCAGTTCTCATCTCACGTCGAGGATTAACTATTAAATAATTATTCTTATGTTTTTCTCTTGACCCTTCCTTATGACAAACAAATCGGCAAGAACTTATTGACCCATCTTTTTTACTCTTGTTGGAATAATCCTTCCTAACACCGAATCCCATTCTACCACCATAGTCTGACCAAAATTTCCAAGCACTATTCATGCTGTCAAAATCCATTCCAATTCTAGGCTTCCATTCAAGCTCCATATTAACAACTTCCCTACAAATCACAAATAAAAATTATTTCAAATTAGAGGTAATGAAATTATAAACGGCCGTAAACAATAAATACTTATTAAATTACATAAATAATAAAAACTCATTGGTTAACAAAATTTTAAATCAAATGTTTCTTTTATATATATATATCATTTTTTTTATAATTTATATATATACATCATTATAAATCAAACATTTTTGTTGAATATTCCTATTTTGTTTTTCACTTGTATAACATTCAATGTTCTTGTATTCTTATTTTCTTTTTCTATGAAAAGTAAATCATATATGATCCAAAATTTCCAATGAATGAAAAATAACTGAAATAAAAAAATTCAGATACTTAAATACATACTTGATACTAAACTGAACAAAAATATCATTTTTATTTGGACTGGAATGTAAAGAAAATATTATCTCAAGTACATAAATATAATATTCTCTTTCAAAAAGCCTTCAAACCATACATAATCGATGCCTTCAAACAACAATGGAACAATGAGAAAGCTAGCTTCTTGATGAACGAACAAACTAAATCTGCTACACTTTGTCTTCCAAGAAGCTAAAAACACAGAGAAAGTAGCTGCTGCACTTTGTGATTTGTTGAATGGGTTGAACGTAAAATCTGCTGCACTCCCTTGTCTTCCTTTTGCGTCGCCGGATCTGAAGTAGCGCGGAAACTGAATTGTGTTTT
The DNA here is from genome assembly GCA_014851425.1 of Senna tora. NCBI lineage: Eukaryota > Viridiplantae > Streptophyta > Magnoliopsida > Fabales > Fabaceae > Senna > Senna tora. The sequence continues at coordinate 6,726,053 of CM026263.1, forward strand.
GCAATTCTGATTTGGAGCCAAAACAACCCCATGAAACGCTGCGTTTTTATAGATAAAAGACAGAAAAAAAGAGAGAGAAGAAAATGAGCTTGAAACGGCGTCGTTTTGGGAGCCAAGCAAAGAACCGTAAGCCTCCTCCCAGCATAGGATCCGCTCTCGTAAAATTGATAGAGACCCTTGGGGACCTAAATACTCTTAGCATTTTGGAGTAGGCATTATGTTATGACAGCGAAGATAGGCTTGCTAGAGAAGGGAATTCATTTCCAGTACAAGGAATAGGAAGATATATATTTGAGAATCAGAACAAAAGCCACTTCCTCCTCAATACGGTTCTATTTATTTCTTGAATTAGACTGGGTTTATTATATTAGACAAAAGTATCTTTTTTATTTTTGTCAACTTTGGCCCAAAATTTTGTTTATTTCCAATTATGTTTCTAAACTTTCAATTTGCAAACAATTTTGCCCTTCACGGCTTCACCCTATATAAATAATTAAGGTTATGTTTGACAATTAAGAGGGGATGGAAGGGGAGTGATTGGAAGGGAGGGAAAGGAAACAGAAGGTTAAATGATACGTCATCCTATCTTTGTTTCGATCTTTCAAAATCTCTTAATTTGTAGTAACTCAAATTAACAAATGGGTAAGGTTAAGGAATGTTAACATAAAATCATTCAATATCTTCTTCAAATTTTATAAATCAAACATGGAGAGAGTCACTAACTACTCTTCCCTTCTTTTCCCTACCCTACTTTAATAGTCAATTCAAATATATTCTAAGTTTGTAGATTAAGAAAAAGTTTGGAATTGAGTAAGTTTGTGAACTAAGGGTTTGTTTGGGAATTAAGAGGAGAAGGAAAGGGAGAGATTAGAGTAGAAGAGAGGGAAGGGGAAGGGAATGTTAAGCTTTCATATGTCTTCCCCTTGTTTGGGTGTTGATACCTCCTCCAAAATACTCCAATTTGGAGTATCTTGAATTTGTGTAGGGGAAGTATAATGGAGGGTTAAGGATTGATCTTCCATTATCTTTCCCTCCAATTTTCATCTTCCCAAACAAGGAGAAGATATCTTAATAGTCTCCCATTCCCTCCCCTTCTCCTCCTTAATCCCCAATTCAAACATATCCTAAGTGTCGTGCTTTTAGTGATTGAGATAAAAAAATCATTAGACGCCTACTTTTCGTAAACTATCTCACCTCAAGTATATGTTTGGAAATTAGGAGGAGAGGAAGGGAATTGTAAGGGAAGAGAAGAGAAGAGAAGGGGATGAGAGGTTAAATTATATGTTATCCTTTTCTTGTGTGGATTCTTTAAAATCTTTTAGGGTTTGTTTGGGAATTAAGCGTGGAAGGAAGGGGAGGCGAAGGGAATATTTCATATGTCTTCTTCTTGTTTGGGTATTGATACTTCCTCCAAAATACTCCAATTTGAGGCATCATGAATTTGTGAATGAGAAGGATGATGAAGGATTGATCTTCCATCATCTTTCCCTTCAATTTTCATCTTCCCAAACAAGGAAAAGATATCTTGAATCTCTTCCCTCCCCTTCCCTTCTCCTCCTTAATCTTTAATCCAAACAAACCCTTAGGGTATGTTTGGATTAGGGACTAAAGGGGAGAAGGGAAGGAAAGGTGAGTTAATTAAGATATCTTCCCCTTATTTTGGAAGATGAAAATTGGAGGGAACAAATTCAAGATACCCCAAATTGAGGTATTTTGAAGGAGGTATCAACACTCAAACAAGGAGAGAACATATGGAAGGTTAGTCTTCCCTTCCCTTCCCCTCCCCTCCCCTCCCCTCCCTTCTCCTCTAATCCCATCCCTTCCCTTCCCTTATCTTCTCCTCTTAATTCCCAAACAAACTCTTAGAGAGAGATTCAAAGGGAACTAAAGGAAAGGGAATAGGAGGTTAAGTGATTGTTTTATTCTCGCTTTGTTTGTATCTCAAAAATCTTCTCATTTGGGGTAATTAAAATTAACAGGAGGGAGTTTAGGAGTGTTAACATAAAATCCTCCAATTCTTTCCCCTCTAAAATTTTAAAAATCAAACAACGGGATAACTATTAAATTCTCTCCCCTCCCCTTCTCTTTTCCTCCCCAACCCCAATCCGAACAAACCTCAGGTGGTGCGAACCCAATAGGGATTGATCCACGAACCCACAACCAATATGAAATATACTTACCCCAAAAAAGCTAAACAAAGGTCGGACGATCCACTTGAACTCTTGATCTCGAACGAAATAAGGACCCGAAGTGTTAGAAGACACCACAAGGATGATCAAGCCTTGATAAGTCCGTTAGTTCAATGAAGAACCCTAGAGAGAATCCACTCTCAAGAAGAATGTGTAAATCCAAATCTAATTTCAAAGCATTTTAAAGAAAAGGAAACCCTAATTTAATTTAATAACATAGAAAACCTAATCCTAGAGATTTTAAAATATAAAAGCCAACTTAAAAGTCAAAATAAGCAACTCATAATTCTTAAAAATTCGCACTAAATAAAACCCTAATTACAATCATCATAATATGCTCAAATTATGATTATTTAGGCCCAAAAGAGTAATCTTATATGTAACATTTGGTTCAAGCTGTTTAAATTCAAGTCTCTAAGCCCAAAATATGTTGTTTAGCTTCACTTTCAACCTACATTAAATAAGTGACGTCCTCAACCTTATTTGATGGCCAATTGCTATTTGTTTTATCAAAGTCTCGTGCACAAGCCCATTTAAAGCCTCCTTGATCTTTTTTAACTCGTGCGCTTGTAATAGGTCCACTTGGAATTTGTAAAAGATCATTTGCTTGTTGATTCGCATCATTAGAGTATGTTTGGATTGGGTATTAAGGAGAAGAAAAGGAGGAAAGGAAAGAGAAGAGTATTTAGTGATCTTTCCCTTGTTTGATTTTGAAAAATTTGGAGGAAAATGTATTTGAGGTTTTGTGTGTTAATCCTCCATAACCTTCTCCTTTTGCTAATTTGAATTAATACATATTATGATATGTTTGGCAATTAAGAGGGGAAGGGGGAGAGATTGGAAGGGAGTGGAAAGGAAAAAGATGTGAGGTTAAAAGATAGGTTATTATCCCATTATTTCGATCATCCAAAATCTCTTAATTTGTAGTAATTCAAATTAAGAAAGGACGAGAGTTAACATAAAAATATAATTTATTTTAATTTAGTCCCTAATAGATAAAAATAATAATTTTACTCCCTAAAAAAAATAAATGGTCTCAATTTAGTCCCCGATTGATGGAAATGACAAATTTAGTCCCTAAAAATATAATTTGTCTTAATTTAGTCCCTGATAGATGAAAATGACAAATTTAATTCCTAAAAATACAATTTGTCTCAATTTAGAGACCTGATAGATAAAAATGATAAATCTAGTCCATAAAAAATAAAATTTATTTCAATTTAATCCCTAAAAATGATAAATTTGTATGTAAAACATTGATTAAAATATTCAAACTTTCATTGTGATTGTATATGTAAAAGTATATTTTTGACAGGACCATGGTATGCTTATATTTTGGACAACGTCTTACTAGTAACAGTTTACAATCTTGTATATTTTGTGTGTTCTTCTCGTACTCCCTGTCACCTCGAAGTATTTCTTCTCTATAAACCTTGTATGTGCATCTTCTTATTTTCAATTTCTTCTTCTCCTATTTTGCACGCACCACACCTTTTCTTTTCTTTTTCTCTTTTAATCTCTTTTCTTTTTTTCTCCATCCTCAACCCAATGTCCCAAGTGTTTTTCATCCATCATTCCAACTGGTTTTAACATTGGTGACACAAACCATTACCGTTCAAGTATTACTCTGACATATTCTATTCAAAACCGATTATCCAATCTTTGTCGGTTTGTATTAGATCGGTTAATGCTAAAATTATTGGATCAATTGAATGGCTGAAATATAATCGGTTCATTTGGTTGGATGGTAAAAAACAATCCAAATCGAACCGTTGCCCATCCCTATTAATTAGTAGTTACAGTAGAACTACAATAATGCAAAAAGTGATGACAGGAGAGTACGTTACAGTTAGAAAATTTGTTAAGTGCAAATTTGGATCTCCTCGAAAATAATAGTGTCCCGAAAAAAAATATAAATATAAAATTAATTTGTCATTTCAAGACTAAATTGAAATAAATAATATTTTTAGGGATTAAATTTGTTATTTCCATCTATCAAGGACTAAATTTAGATACTTATATTTTTAAGGATTAAATTGAAACAAATTAAATTTTTTGCGGGACTAAATTTATAATTACATCTATTATGGACTAAATTGAAACGATATAGTATTGGGTGAGGTGGATTGTGGAGAAAATATGTTTTCAAAACTTGTTTTTTAGAATAATTTTATCAAACAAAATTTTTCATTCTTTTGTTTTTAAAATTGTTTCCAAAACAAGTGTTTTTATTTTTGTTCTTTAAAACTTGTTTCTAAAAATTGTTTTGAAAACTATTTTTAAAAATACAAAACAAAACAGTTATTAAACAAGCCCTATATATCTCACTTTCAATTTTAAAATTTTCAAACAAATGGAAGAGATTATTTTTCTTTTGTCATAGCCCCATAAAACTAAAGAGGAGTGACTAGCACCGGACATAGAGAAAGACCTATTGCCCGGTAAGCCAAACCATAGAATTGAGAAACATATAATTTATATATCTATATATCTATATAAAGCAGAATCTGAAAAAGTTGGTGCTGACACGTGGATATCCCCATTGAGCTCCATTCTTTTTCTTTTGTCACTTAGCATCTTCACTTAATTGTCTTTTATTCATTGGCTATCTTATTTGACTAGGTACTATTTCATTGGTTTAAAGTTTAAATTTGAATTGTTTTTTTCTTTTTCATTTAAAATATTCATCTATTTATGCTACTATGTACACATGTCCCTTTGTGAATCAAAGTTACAATTTTCTACTTTCTTTTTGAATTAAAAAATTCGTCTATTTTCTATGGAGATATACACGTGTCCCCTTCTAGATCAAAGTTACCACAATAGTGAATTTTCTATTTTCTTTTCCATTTAAATAATTCACATTTTTTTTATTTGTGTGATATCATTACTCTCAATTTGAAAATTGCATACTTACCACCACCCTTCCCTATGTCAAATATTTAATATTCCTATCAACTACTATTAAATTCTTATATAATCTTTTTTATTATCATTGAAAATTGCAATTCTCTTAAATTCTTTTCAAATTTCAAATAAATTTTAAATTTCAAATGTGTACTATTTTCATCTGTATAAATGGTTTCATTTATCTATTCAATCAAATGTCATATGTCATTTTGTTATGAGGAATAGTAAGCTTTGTGATTTTTCTTTCATCTTTGTCTCCAAACTCCTTTTATTTATCCATTCAATCAAAGCTGGTTTAATAACCTCTTGAACTTGTAATATATATATATATATATATATATATATATATATATATATATATATATTGTTTTTTCCTCAGTTTCCAGCATTGTTCAACATTTATACATAGTTATTCTGATTATGTATATGTTGCTATTTATGTATTATATCATTATTGTTTTGCTAAAAATAAGAGCTCCCCTGTGCTTATTTTTTCTAAAATGATATGTTTTACGTTTTTGCAGGATTCTTCCTCATTGGCAAAAGCACAAGAAAAGGTAGACAGAGTCTTACAGGGTAGACGTCCTACCTAAGAAGACATCAATATATCTATATAAAGCAGAACCTGAAAAAGCTAGTTCTGATAAATGGATATCCCAATTGAGCTCCATTCCTTTTTTTGTCACTTAGCATCTCCACTTAATTGTCTTTTATTCATTAGCTATCATGTTTGACTAGGTACAATTTCATTGGTTTAAAGTTTAAATTTGAGTTGTTTTTTTCTGTTTCATTTAAAATATTCACCTATTTATGCTACTATGTACACATGTCCCTTTGTGAATCAAAGTTACAATTTTCTATTTTCTTTTTGAATTAAAAAATTTGTCTATTTTCTATGGAGATGTACATGTGTCCCCTTCTAGATCAAAGTTACCTCAATAGTGAATTTTTTATTTTATTTTCCATTGAAATAATTCACATTTATTAGATTTGTGTGATATCTGTTGGGGCAACAACCTGAAAATAAGAATAAACACAAAAAATAGGAAAATATAAAATTGTTAGAGAAATAATAAAACGCGTGGTACCGGACTAATGCACGGGTATTTCGTTATCTTTAAAGGTAATTCACGCCTCCCACGGGTTGATTTTGCTATATCACTCGGTGTTGGGGTACTCAGATGCGCTACCTCTAGGATACAACAGCTCAGTACTCGCCTGTATGTCTACAACCTCTCCACATAGGAGGTAGACAGGACTCTGTCTCCCACACCTTTCTCTACCCAAATATTATACACACATGGTATATATTTTATTTGTGAAACATGAAACTCTCTTCCATGTTTTCATCTGCCTCTCAATTGTATGCCTTTCATACATGATACAAATCCATATTTATAGGTGAGTCTACACTACCCATTGACACACAATTAAATATATAATTTATTGATAAAACGTTACATTTGAAAAGGTCTTTTGCCTCAACAATAATTACAGGTTTTAATTCCAATTATGTATCATTTATTTCATTTATTAAATTTTATTAATTTTAATAATATTCCAACAATCTCCCACTTATTATTATAAATTAATACACACATTTAGATTTGTTTTTACATTTGGGTAGAGACAGACTATTATGCATAATATAGATAGCTAAATTGCCTTGAATCTATATTTAGCAAAAATATATATCTTGATCCAGAGTCATGGTGGTATTCGCCTTGAACCATAACTGCTTAAGGGAGACAAGACATATACCTTGCACATAATAATCCAGGTGCAATATATGAGCCCTAGCTCGCACATTATGCGGCCGTGTGCACATCCTGTTTTTTGAATGTGTTTCAAGAATATATGTCCTTTTATATTCTCATAGGAGCGGCCCCACTCCGTCACATTCAAATAGGTGAATTCTGTCAAGGGTATTCCTGCAATTAAGATACCCCACTCTTATAGAGCTACAGAGTTCATTAAGAGTTTTTTGAAAAACTCAACCTCACATATCATTGCAGGAAAATACACTTACATCATAGGGATAAATTAAGAGTCGAAACTCTTTTAAATGTGCATTTCAACAGCCACTCAATGATTTGTTCGTCCCTTTGATCCAAGTTCTTAGGATCTCTAATCACAAGGTATGGTATCCTCATAGGTTGCTTTTAATCCATACGGGCTTTAAATATTTATCTCCCTCAATGTACACGCCAGATTTTTTGACTATAGCTACAGTTTTAGAAAATCACATAGTTCAAAGAATCTAGTAATGACGGTATTCATCACAATAAGTGATCACATATTATTGGCTCCAAAAACTCAATTATTATTATTGGCAGTATCCCAAAATTCATGAAATATATTTTTCAATATATTCTTCCACCAAATAATAATACTAGCCAATAAAAAAACATTAATCCATTTAAGAAACTTTTCAAACTCAATAATGTGACCACAAATTAATTATTATTGTATCTCTTTATACAATAAAAAATATTTAATTAGCACCAAGTGCTTATTAAATTAAATTAAGCACATCATCATCTCTAATTTGAGATGGGATCATTAATTTAATAAATTGATCACAAATAAATATATGCTTAATCTCACAAGATCATTTGGGTCATATATTCACAATAAACTTAGTTCCAAAAAATGAATTATGTAATTCCCGTTATAAATTGCATAGCAATTTTTAATAAAAATAATATACCGTAAAAAATCTTTGGTGAACTCATTTTTGAATATCCACAAAATTATATACCCCCACTAACAATTTTATATTTTCCTATTTTTTGTGTTTATTCTTATTTTCAGGTTGTTGCCCCAACAAGTTTAAGGTAATTCACGCCTCCTACGGGTTGATTTTGCTATATCACCTGGTGCAGGGGTACTCAGGCACGCTACCTCCAGGATACAACAGTTCAGTACTTGCCTGTATGTCTACAACCTCTGCACATAGGAGGTAGACAGGACTCTGTCTCCCACACCTTTCTCTACCCAAATATTACACACACATGATGTATATTTTATTTGTGAAACATGAAACTCTCTTCCATGTTTTCATCTGCCTCTCAATTGTATGCCTTTCATACATGATACAAATCCATATTTATAGGTGAGTCTACACTACCCATTGGCACACAATTAAATATATAATTTATTCATAAAACGTTACATTTGAAAAGGTCTTTTGCCTCAATAATAATTGTAGGTTTTAATTCCAATTATGTATCATTTATTAAATTTTATTAATTTTAATAATATTCCAACAATATCATTACTCTCAATTTGAAAATTGCATACTTACCACCCTTCCCAGTGTCAAAGATTTAATATTTCTATCAACTACTATTAAATTCTTATATAATCTTTTCTATTATCAATGAAAATTGCAATTCTCTTAAATATTTTTCAAATTTCAAATAAATTTTGAAATTTGAATGTGTACTCTTTTCATCTATATAAATGGTTTCATTTATCCATTCAATCAAATGTCATATGTCATTTTGTTATGAGAAATAGTAAGCTTTGTGATTTTTCTTTCATCTTTGTCTCCAGGCTCCTTTCATTTATCCAATCAATCAAAGCTGGTTTAATGACCTCTTGAACTTGTAATATATATATATATATATATATATATATATATATATATATATATATATATATATATATATATATTGTTTTTTTCCTCAGTTTCCAGCATTGTTCAAAATTTATCCATAGTTATTCTGATTCTGTATATGTTGCTATTTATGTATTATATCATTATTTTTTTGCTAAAAATAAGAGCTCCCATGTGTTTATTTTTTCTAAAATGATATGCTTTACTTTTTTGCAGGATTCTTCCTCATTGGCAAAACAAGAAGAGCTAGACAGAGTCTTACAGGGAATACGCCCTACCTATGAAGACATCTATATATGTATATAAAGCAGAACTTGAAAAACTTAGATCTGATACGTGGATATCCCCATTGAGCTCCATTCTTTTTTTTTTGTCACTTAGCATCTCCACTTAATTGTCTTTTATTCATTGCCTATCATGTTTGACTAGGTACAATTTCATTGGTTTAAAGTTTAAATTTGAATTGGTTTTTTTTTTCATTTAAAATATTCACCTATTTATGCTACTATGTACACATGTCCCTTTTGTTGTGTATGTAAATTCAAAGTCCCACATTAGTTAGCTTTAGTGAGGGAGTGGGTGAGGAGCTTATATAAATAGGTGTGAGTTATATAGGTTTTAGCACACATAAGAATACTAGCCTATAACCATTGGGAGTATTAGGTTTTGGGTATTTTTATGTATTGAGGAGGGTTTGTAATTTTTCCGTTCAAAAATTACAAGTAGTAAAGTTTGTCCTAGTGGGGGTCCTGGTAGTAGGTTTTGAGGCACCGAACCACGTTAAAATTTTTTGTGTGTTCTTCTTTCTCTGTTCTTTATATTTTTGTGCGGGGCCCAACAAGTGGTATCAGAGCTTTGGTTTCGACCTAGGGAGGAAGAAGGGAGAAAGAGCAAGAGGAAGGAGTCGTCATCATCCAGTCAGCGATTTGGAGAGAGGTTGGTTCTGGCTTATTTTCTCATTTTTTCAAGTCAGGTTTTCTTTTTGAATTTGGGCTGTTTGTGGTGCTGGTTGGTTGGCTGTGTGAGTGGAAGTATTTAGCCAAGAGTTGGGTTAAATACAATGAACACCCTAAAGTTTGAAGTTCCGTTGTTTGATGGGAGAATGGATTTTACACTGTGGCAATGCACGATTCAAGATTATTTGGTTCAGCAGGGTTTTGACTTAGCATTGCAGGATGAGAAACAGAGTGAAATAAAAGAGTCAAATTCGAGTACAATTCAGAAAAAGGTTGTTAGTACAATTCGATTGGCACTAGCCAGACAGATAAAAGTGACTGTGCTGAAGGAAACATCACCGAAGAAGTTGTGGGACACGTTGGAGAGCAAGTTTGCGTCCAAGACATTGACTAATCGATTGATGATGAAGATGGATTTGTACTCATTGAAGATTGAAGAGGGAGGTAATGTGATTGATCACATTAACAAATTTAATGAGATGGTATCTAGACTGTTGAATGCAGGGGAGACTATTAAGGATGAAGAGCAAGCGCTGCTTCTCTTGGCTTCACTACCAAAATCCTTCAAGCCTCTAGTCCAGTCAATGCTAGCAGGAAAGAGCACACTGAATCTAGATGAAGTGATGAGTACCTTGAAGGAGAGTCAGAGGATGATGGGTGGTGAAGAGTCTTTCAGGGACAATCATATACTAGCAGTGGATAGTGACAGGAAGAAGAAGGGTGATCAACTTGAAAGAAATTCTCGATCGAGAGACATGAGCACTGTTGAGTGCCATTACTGTGGACAGTTGGGTCACATGTAAATGAGATGTCCAGACTTCAAGGAGGACTTGCAGAGCATGAAGGAGAAGAGGGGCAGATCAAAGGGAGCTTATTCTACTAATGTGGTTTCTTATGAAGATAAGCTAATCTGAGGATGTTAGAGAATTCTGCAGCAAGGGAGGATCGTTGTAGAAACTGAGTAAGTAAAAAAAATATTAATAGGAGAGTTTAGTTTTTTTATAGAGGGAAATAATGTAGGACTTTGGATTAAGGGAGGATTTGTTGTGTATGTAAATTCAAAGTCCCACATTGGTTAGCTTTAGTGAGGGAGTGGGTGAGGAGCTTATATAAATAGGTGTGAGTTATATAGGTTTTAGCACACATAAGAATACTAGCCTATAACCATTGGGTGTATTAGGTTTTGGGTATTTTTATGTATTGAGGAGGGTTTGTAATTTTTCCGTTCAAAAATTACAAGTAGTAAAGTTTGTCCCAGTGGGGGTCGTGGTAATAGGTCTTGAGGCACCGAACCACGTAAAAAATTTTTTGTATGTTCTTCTTTCTCTGTTCTTTATATTTTTGTGCGGGGCCCAACACCTTTGTGAATCAAAGTTACAATTTTCTACTTTATTTTTTAATTAAAAAATTCGTCTATTTTCTATAGAGATGTACATGTGTCCCGTTCTAGATCAAAGTTACCTCAATAATGAATTTTCTATTTTCTTTTCCATTTAAATAATTCACATATTTTTTATTTGTGTGATATCATTACTCTCAATTTGAAAATTGCATACTTATTACCACCTTTCCCTGTGTCAAATATTTAATATTCATATAAACTACTATTAAATTCTTATATAATCTTTTCTATTATAATTGAAAATTGCAATCTTCTTAAATTCTTTTCAAATTTCAAATAATTTTTGAATTTTAAATGTGTACTCTTTTCATCTGTATAAATGGTTTCATTTATCCATTCAATCAAATGTCATATGTCATTTTGTTATGAGGAATAGTAAGCTTTGTGATTTTTCTTTCATCTTTGTCTCCAGGCTCCTTTCATTTATCCATTCAATCAAAGCTAGTTTAATAACCTCTTAAACTTGTAATATATTATATATATATATATATATATATATATATATATATATATATATATATATATTGTTTTTTTCCTCAGTTTCCAGCATTGTTCAACATTTATCCATAGTTATTCTGATTCTGTATATGTAGCTATTTATGCATTATATCATTATTTTTTTGCTAAAAATAAGAGCTCCCCTGTGTTTATTTTTTCTAAAATGATATAGTTTACTTGTTTGCACGATTCTTCCTCATTGGCAAACGCACAAGAAGAGGTAAACAGAGTTTTACAGGGAAGACGTCCTACCTATGAAGACATCTATATATGTATATATAGCAGAACCTGAAAAACCTAGATCTGATACATGGATATTCCCATTGAGCTCCATTCTTTTTTTTTTGTTCACTTAGCATCTCCAATTAATTGCCTTTTATTCATTGGCTATCATGTTTGACTAGATACAATTTCATTGGTTTAAAGTTTAAATTTGAATTGTTTTTTTCTTTTTCATTTAAAATATTCACCTATTTATGCTACTATGTACACATGTCCCTTTGTGAATCAAAGTTACAATCTTCTATTTTCTTTTTGAATTAAAAAATTTGTCTATTTTCTATGGAGATGTACATGTGTCCCCTTTTAGATCAAAGTTACCTCAATAGTGAATTTTCTATTTATTTTCCATTTAAATAATTCACATTTTTTTATTTGTGTGATATCATTACTCTCAATTTGAAAATTGCATACTTACCACCACCCTTCCCTGTGTCAAATATTTAATATTCATATGAACTACTATTAAATTCTTATATAACCTTTTTTATTATCATTGAAAATTGCAATTCTCTTAAATTCTTTTCAAATTTCAAATAAATTTTGAATTTTAAATGTGTACTCTTTTCATCTGTATAAATAGTTTCATTTATTCATTCAATCAAATGTCATATGTCATTTTGTTATGAGGAATAGTAAGCTTTGTGATTTTTCTTTCATCTTTGTCTCTAGGCTCCTTTCATTTATCCATTCAATCAAAGCTGGTTTAATAACCTCTTGAACTTGTAATATCTATATATCTATATCTATATATATTACTAAAGGAACATACATGGGGTAAAATCTTGCCATGTGGCTTAAAGTACATGCTTTGCAATGTTGCCATGTCACCATCAGGATGCAATTCTAGCAAAGCAATGCCAAATGTCTATTTTCCACTAATTATTGTAATTTTCATTCTGTATTTTTAATACTAATATAATATAGTTTAATGGGCTTTTATTACCAGCATGAGGCTTTTATTACCTATAGCATTTATTTGTGATAGGTTTTGTGCATGCCAATATTTAACATTTATTGTAATTAATTTGTAAGTGCAACCTTATGTCATTCATGTTAGCACAATTAATTTATAATCAATTCATATAATCGTTTCACCTCATGCACCAATTGCATCATTCTTCCAATTTCAAATCCTCACAAATCATGGGAATCAATTTTGCTGAGAAACGTTAATTTGTAGTGCCTGTGTTTTTCGGAAAATTTATGATGAAATTTCTGTTATGATCCCATAAGTCAAGGTAGGTTTTTCTTCATTTTATTTACATATCTACATAAACTAATAAAGAAGAAAACATGAAGCATTCCCTGGAATATAGCCTTCGCAATTTTGCCACATCAGTAGTTCTTTTTAATCCTAGAATTGCTTATACACGTCTTCAAAAACTAATTAAGGAAAGGAAAAATTGAATCAAAGAAATTTATGGGCATAACTGCATATGCATTTAATTGATTCTTAGCTGTGTCTTACAGAGTTTACTTCTAACGACATCCAATTAATTGATAATATAACCCTCAGATTCTTAGCTATAGAGAATTCATTACCATTAATGCGTGATTCTTAGCTGCATTAACATATTTGGATTTGAATTCAAATCCTTCTTCAAATTAAAACATTCTATCTTCAAATATCACACCATTTCTAAGGTTCAAAATTACGCCGCAAGCTGTGAGTAGAAAGAGACGAGTGGTCGGAGACGGTAGAGGGCTTCGATTATTTTTTTATCATGCTCTGCAATGGACGGCAACTGTGATGGTGCCAGTCGCCTTTAATTCTTCTACAGTATATTTTCTTTTCTTCTCCATACACACACACACACACACACACACACACATATATATCTACTTTTTCATTTGATTGTAAGTTTACTCTACTCTTCTTTGTTTAAAACAGGGGACACAAGTTCATGTGTTACTTCCAGTTCAAGTTATGGTGGATGACTCAGAGAATGGGAAGTTATGGGAAAGAAGAAAGCCTAAACGAAATTCTGAGGAAATTTAAGAGATATGTGTTGTTTTTTTACTTTATATTTCCGTCCTCTGTTTGTGTATTTAGAAGAGGGTATTTCTTTGAAGGTATAGAGTTTCTTTGAGAGTATTTCTTTAATCTCACTTCTTCTGAGAGCTTCATTTTTCAAGCCTGAAAATGTTCTAAAAAGAGCAAAAGTTCAGTTCAAGATGTGAGTATTTACTTACATGTTTTTTACATGATTTTTTTCCAAATATAATACCGCATGGAACTCATTCTAGGGTAATTCAATATACAGAGTTAATCAATGTTGGACAGAAGCTAGATGCTTTGCAAACACTTCATGGCCTTATTACTTGCAATTTGCAAAAGATGTAGAGCACGGGAGAAGAACCTTAAAATGATTATGTTTAAATATGTAGAACTATGTGTTGACATGAGTAAAGGGTGGTTTGCAAAGGATGGGGTCATTCAGTAGTATATTATATGTCAGCAAGTTAATGTCAGTTCACTGGAGGAGGTAATCAAGCATTTCATGCACCTGTCAACTGAGAAAGCTGAACAAGCTCGCAGCGAGGCACAAGCATTAGAAGAAGCTCTTGGTGATGCATTAAACTTATCTTGCTATTTCATATACTGTGAAGTCAATCTTAGTTTTCGTACAATTTTTCTAATGAGGGCTTCATATTGTATAAAAAGGGCACTGCTAGATTACTTAATTTGCTTTAATACTTTTACTTTTTTTTTCCCAATTCATATGCAACAATTTCCCTCTTTCTGTTATTTATTTAGATAACTCACAAGTTCAGTTAATAGAATTATTTATTTTGGGCCAATTTTATTGATGACTGCAGTTTGGCTTCATGTTCATTGTATTGATATGCAAATACGACTTCTCTCCTTTCATGGTTTTCATTATTACTCTTATTATTTTCATTAGGTCATATTACTCTTTTGGTCCTCAATGTTTCAAAAAGTTATTTTAGGTCCTCAACGTTTTTTTGGGTCAAAATTGGTCCTCTAGCGTAACTCCGTCTGATTTTTTTTTGTTAAATTCTAACGTGGAAGGCTTATGTGGCACACTCTCTCTCCTACGTGTCATATTTGGATGATATGACACCTTCTTTGACTCTAATTCAGTAAAATGACGACGTTTTGCATCACTTCTCTCTCACTCCAACTCAGCAAAACGGCGTCGTTTTGCTGAGTTGGAGTGAGAGAGGGTGTCATATCATCCAAATATGACACGTAGGAGAGAGGGTGTGCCACATAAGCCTTTCACGTCAGTATTTAACAAAAAAAATCAGACGGAGTTATGCTAGAGGATCAATTTTGATCCAAAAAAAACGTTGAGGACCTAAAATAACTTTTTGAAACGTTGAGGACCAATATTAAACTTGGTGCAAACGTTGAGGACCAAAAAAGTAATTTGACCTTTTCATTAATTGTTAATTTTTAATCTTCAAAGTTCAAACTAGAAGTTGAAGTAGTGGTCATTGATATGGTGAATGAAGTCACCATAAAGGGAATTGTGGAGACTCAAGCAATATGCAGGGGCTGAATCTAACCAATTGTGGGATCCTTTGGCAGCCACACCCATGAGATGCGAACTCAATCCAGAGGCTGAATTTGCCTATGGAGTAGGGTATAAATCCTATCAAGGGAGTGAATCAATATACGATGCCAGTGAAAATGACTCTGAATTTCTTATGTGGAAAAAGTTACAGTACGAGGTGGCTAAAGATTGTGACAGGGATAACAGTAGCTGCGTTGGAGTCACTGATGGAAATATTTGGGATAATCATAGGAGGTGGCACCATCAAGATTTTTCATGTTACTCTACGTGCTTTATCTTCAAGCAAGTAGAGTAACATGGAATATAGTTCACAACAATACTTTGGCAATATATGCTATCAAATATATTTTTAATTTATTTTATAATATAATTTTTAAGTACAAAATTATTTAGTAATTTTTCATTTTAAATTTTAGGCTAAAATGCACAGAACCCCCCTGAACTATAGGGTGTTTGCACATAACCTCCCCGAACTTCAAAAAGTTGCATGGCACCTCCTTAAACTTTTTAATTTTTGCACATAAAGGATGCTGTTAACTTTTCCATCCAATTTTTAACACTCAATGCCACATCAGCTTCTACATCACATTTTAATTCCATGTAATATGGGCAAATAAATAATTTCTCTACCATTAATTAATTATTTTTATAAAAAAATTTAATTATTTTTATGAAAAAAATTAATTATTTTTATGAAAATTAATTTCTCTACAGTCTATATTTTAATTAATTAATTAAATTTTTTCATAAATTTTTATTGATAAAAATAATTAATTAATTAATAGTAGAAAAATTACTTATTTGCCCAGCTGACATGGAATTAAAATGTGATGTGGAAGCTGATGTGGGATTGAGTGTTAAAAATTGGATGGAAAAGTTAACAGAATCCTTTATATGCAAAAATTGAAAAGTTTAGGGAGGTTATGTGCAAACACCCTATAGTTCAGGGAGGTTTTGTGCATTTTAGCCAAAATTTTAATATTAACTCAATTTATTTTATCAAGATGTATATTATGAATTCAATTAAAGTTTTATAGGAGGTGGCACCATCAAGATTTTTCATGTTACTCTACGTGCTTTATCTTCAAGCAAGTAGAGTAACATGGAATATAGTTCACAACAATACTTTGGCAATATATGCTATCAAATATATTTTTAATTTATTTTATAATATAATTTTTAAGTACAAAATTATTTAGTAATTTTTTCATTTTAAATTTTAGGCTAAAATGCACAGAACCCCCCTGAACTATAAGGTGTTTGCACATAACCTCTCCGAACTTCAAAAAGTTGCATAGCACCTCCTTAAACTTTTTAATTTTTGCACATAAAGGATGCTGTTAACTTTTCCATCCAATTTTTAACACTCAATGCCACATCAGCTTCTACATCACATTTTAATTCCATGTAATATGGGCAAATAAATAATTTCTCTACCATTAATTAATTATTTTTATGAAAAAAATTAATTATTTTTATGAAAATTAATTTCTCTACAGTCTATATTTTAATTAATTAATTAAATTTTTTCATAAATTTTTATTGATAAAAAAAATTAATTAATTAATAGTAGAAAAATTACTTATTTGCCCAGCTGACATGGAATTAAAATGTGATGTGGAAGCTGATGTGGGATTGAGTGTTAAAAATTGGATGGAAAAGTTAACAGAATCCTTTATATGCAAAAGTTAAAAAGTTTAGGGAGGTTATGTGCAAACACCCTATAGTTCAGGAAGGTTTTGTGCATTTTAGCCTAAATTTTAATATTAACTCAATTTATTTTATCAAGATGTATATTATGAATTCAATTAAAGTTTTATAGGAGGTGGCACCATCAAGATTTTTCATGTTACTCTACGTGCTTTATCTTCAAGCAAGTAGAGTAACATGGAATATAGTTCACAACAATACTTTGGCAATATATGCTATCAAATATATTTTTAATTTATTTTATAATATAATTTTTAAGTACAAAATTATTTAGTAATTTTTTCATTTTAAATTTTAGGCTAAAATGCACAGAACCCCCCTGAACTATAGGGTGTTTGCACATAACCTCCCTGAACTTCAAAAAGTTGTATGGCACCTCCTTAAACTTTTTAATTTTTGCACATAAAGGATGCTGTTAACTTTTCCATCCAATTTTTAACACTCAATGCCACATCAGCTTCTACATCACATTTTAATTCCATGTAATATGGGCAAATAAATAATTTCTCTACCATTAATTAATTATTTTTATGAAAAAAATTAATTATTTTTATGAAAATTAATTTCTCTACAGTCTATATTTTAATTAATTAATTAAATTTTTTCATAAATTTTTATTGATAAAAATAATTAATTAATTAATAGTAGAAAAATTACTTATTTGCCCAGCTGACATGGAATTAAAATGTGATGTGGAAGTTGATGTGGGATTGAGTGTTAAAAATTGGATGGAAAAGTTAACAGAATCCTTTATATGCAAAAGTTGAAAAGTTTAGGGAGGTGCTATGCAACTTTTTGAAGTTCAGGGAGGTTATGTACAAACACCCTATAGTTCAGGGAGGTTTTGTGCATTTTAGCCTAAATTTTAATATTAACTCAATTTATTTTATCAAGATCTATATTATGAATTCAATTAAAGTTTTATATTTATAAAATAATAAAGTTGCTGATTAATAATATATATATATATATATATATGCCAATGTGTCATTAATAAATTATTAAAAAAATTATTCTAAACAAAATAAAAAATTAATGGACCTAATTAAAAATAATAAATGCTAAGAAAATAAATTGAGGATATTTAGATCTTTTAAAAACACTAACACATTTAGTAAAAAAAGATTTTCTAAATGCATACTTAACCAGTATGATTTGTTTTGTTTTTTTAAAAAATTCTTTTCGAACGTACACTTAATTTATTTTCGAAAGAGCTGTTTGAATTAATTATAATCAATATATGAAACACATTTTAGAAAATAAAATAGAGATGATCATAGATCTCTTGAATTTGTTATGGAGAGTAGGTAGCTTATATGGGTTCAATAAAATCATAAAATCGGACCATTTGAGAAACGATTGAATCTGTAGTTTGGTTGTGTTTAGCCTTTGACAATTTTTTTAACAAAAAAAGCCTTCATTCTTTCATCAAGTTGACAAAAAATAGTAAAATGAAATAAAAAAGAATAGAGGAGATAGAGAAGAAAGAGAGAGGGAGAAAGATAAAAAGAAGATGAAGCAAACTAAAAGAAGAAAAATGTGATGTGTGAAGAAAATATAAGAAAGATAAAAAAAATACATAATATATCATGTGAGAAAGAAGGAGATAAAGAGATGATTGAAAGAAGAAAAAGAAGAATAAGAATAAGAAGAGGAGAAGGAGGAAGAGGAGGAGGAAGATAAAATGTGAGTGAGAAAGAAAAAGAAAGGGTGGGAAGAAGAAAAATATTGACAAAATAAAAGTAAATTGAAAAAGTTATTGGGAAAATAGAAAGGTTACTAGATAGATGTGGGTATGGGAAATATAAAAAAAATATGTATGAAAAAAAATGAAAAGTAAGTAAATAAATAGTGAGTGAAAAAAAGAAAAAAATATAAAAAAAATTAAAAGTATACGGGAATAATAAATGTTATACTTTACTATGTACATTTTGTGTATAAGAACACAAGTGTTTGTTTAATTTATCATGTATTTCCATGGTAATTTTCATTTCCTTAAACTTATTTGTAACATCAACCCCATAATGCCATACATGTGAACAATCAATAGCATGTCATTTATTAGGTTCTACGTGAGCATTTGTATTTGTTTATACTTTGTAATAAAATTTATATGCTTAGATTAATACATTTTCATACCATTTGAATTAATTTATAGAATATTGGTTAATTATATCCCGTACATCGCACGGGCTCAATACTAGTATATATATATATAATGTCTTTTTCCTCAGTTTTCAGCATTGTTCAACATTTATCCATAGTTATTCTAATTCTGTATATGTTGCTATTTATGCATTATATCATTATTTTTTTGCTAAAAATAAGAGCTCCCATGTATTTAATTTTTCTAAAATGATATGCTTTACTTTTTTGCATGATTCTTCCTCATTGGCAAAAGCACAAGAAGAGGTAGGCAGAGTCTTCCAGGGAAGACGTCCTACCTATGAAAACATCTATATATATAAAGCAGAACCTGAAAAACCTAGATCTGATACATGGATATTCCCATTGAGATCCATTCTTTTTTTGGTCACTTAGCATCTCCACTTAATTGCCTTTTATTCATTGGCTATCATGTTTGACTATGTACAATTTCATTGGTTTAAAGTTTAAATTTGAATTGTTTTTTTTTTCATTTAAAATATTCACCTATTTATGCTACTATGTACACATGTCCCTTTGTGAATCAAAGTTACAATTTTCTATTTTCTTTTTGAATTAAAAATTTGTCTATTTTCTATGGAGATGTACATGTGTCCCCTTCTAGATCAAAGTTAACTCAATAGTGAATTTTCTATTTTGTTTTCCATTCAAATAATTCACATTTTTTTATTTGTGTGATATCATTACTCTCAATTTGAAAATTGCATACTTACCACCACTCTTCCCTGTGTCAAATATTTAATATTCATATGAACTACTATAAAATTCTTATATAATCTTTTCTATTATCATTGAAAATTGCAATTCTCTTAAATTCTTTTCAAATTTCAAATAAATTTTGAATTTTAAATGTGTACTCTTTTCATCTGTATAAATAGTTTCATTTATCCATTCAATCAAATGTCATATGTCATTTTCTTATGAGGAATAGTAAACTTTGTGATTTTTCTTTCATCTTTGTCTCCAGGCTCCTTTCATTTATCCATTCAATCAAAGCTAGTTTAATAACCTCTTGAATTTGTAATATATATATATATTGTTTTTTTCCTCGGTTTCCAGCATTGTTCAACATTTATCCATAGTTATTCTGATTCTGTATATGTTGCTATTTATGTATTATATCATTATTGTTTTGCTAAAAATAAGAGCTTCCCTGTGTTTATTTTTTCTTTAATTATATGCTTTACGTTTTTGCAGGATTCTTCCTCATTGGCAAAAGCACTAGAAGAGGTAGACAGATTCTTACAGGGAAGACGTCCTACCTATGAAGACATCTATATATCTATATAAAGCAGAACCTAAAAAAGCTAGTTCTGATACGTGGATATCCCCATTGAGTTCCATTCTTTTTTTTCGGTCACTTAGCATCTCCACTTAAATGTATTTTATTAATTGGCTATCATGTTTGACTAGGTACAATTTCATTGGTTTAAAGTTTAAATTTGAATTGTTTTTTTTCTATTTCATTGAAAATATTCACCTATATATGCTACTATGTACACATGTCCCTTTGTGAATCAAAGTTACAATTTTCTATTTTCTTTTTGAATTAAAAATTTTTTCTATTTTCTATGGAGATGAACATGTGTCCCCTTATAGATCAAAGTTAACTCAATAGTGAATTTTCTATTTTCTTTTCCATTGAAATAATTCACATTTTTTAATTCTTGTGATATCATTACTCTCAATTTGAAAATTGCATACTTACCACCCTTCCCAGTGTCAAAGATTTAATATTCCTATCAACTACAATATATTCAATTCTTATATAATCCTTTCTATTATCATTGAAAATTGCAATTCTCTTAAATTCTATTCAAATTTCAATTAAATTTTGAATTTTGAACGTGTACTATTTTCATCTATATAAATGGTTTCATTTATCCATTTAATCAAATGTCATATGTCATTATGTTATGAGGATTAGTAAGCTTTGTGATTTTTCTTTCATCTTTGTCTCCAGGCTCCTTTCATTTATCCATTCAATCAAAGCTGGTTTAATGACCTCTTGAACTTGTAATATATATATATATATATATATATATATATATATATATATTGTTTTTTTCCTCAGTTCCCAGTATTGTTCTACATTTATCCATAGTTATTCTGATTTTGTATATGTTGCTTTTTATGTATTATAACATTATTTTTTTGCTAAAAATAAGAGCTCCCCTGTGTTTATTTTTTCTAAAATGATATGCTTTACTTTTTTGAAGGATTCTTCCTCATTGGCAAAAGTACAAGAAAAGGTAGACAGAGTCTTACAGGGAAGACGTCCTACCTATGAAGACATCTATATATCTACATGAAGCAGAACCTGAAAAACCTAGATCTGATACGTGGGTATCCCCATTGAGCTCCATTCTTTTTTTTTTGGTCACTTAGCATCTCCACTTAATTGTTTTTTATTCATTGGCTATCATGTTTGACTAGGTACAATTTTATTGGTTTAAAGTTTAAATTTGAATTGTTTTTTTCTTTTTCATTTAAAATATTCAACTATTTATGTTACTACGTACACATGTCCCTTTGTAAATCAAAGTTACAATTTTCTACATTCTTTTTGAATTAAAAAATTCTTCTATTTTCTATGGAGATTAACATGTGTCCCCTTCTAGATCAAAGTTACCTCAATAGTGAATTTTCTATTTTATTTTCCATTTAAATAATTTACATTTTTTTTATTTGTGTGATATCATTACTCTCAATTTGAAAATTGCATACTTACCACCACCCTTCCCTATGTCAAATATTTAATATTCTTATAAACTACTATTAAATTCTTATATAATCTTTTCTATTATCATTGAAAATTGCAATTCTCTTAAATTCTTTTCAAATTTCAAATAAATTTTGAATTTTGGATGTGTACTCTTTTCATCTGTATAAATGGTTTCATTTATCTATTCAATCAAATGTTATATGCATAGTAATTGGACCCGGACCGGTCATTGATCCGGTGAAAGGATCAGGTCACTGGGTCATTGGTCCAACCGCTGGGTCACTGGTTCAACCGGTTAGCCCGGTAAAATGTGTGTATATATATATATATTGAAATATATTAATGCATAAGTTCATACTTGAAATTTTTTTAAAAAAAACAACCATCGTATTTTATGATTAGCGAATCCCTTCAAGCAACCAAATACATTCATACTTGAGATTGTAACAAAACTAAATAGCCACACTTCACACTAATACATAGAAATTAAATCAGACAATTATCATAATTTATAAATAATTTTTTGTCTCTAGTTGATTAAAAGGGATACCAAAAGTATTAACTAATGATCTATGGTCTTCAACTAGTGGTCTATCAGCTTCAATGTCATTCTACTCTTCTTCCTCCTTATCATCATCAACTAGCTCATCCAAATTTAGTTATGTAATAAATAAATAATATTAGGATTAAGCTAAATGCATATTGTTGTATCTTTTGAAATAAGAATTCTAACTTGGAAAATTTATTATTAATTAAAAGGATCATAAAATAGGTATTACATTCACATTTTGCAATAATGCAGTTGATACAAATATCTCAGTATCCCAATATACTTGGGTCTCCAACAAATTCTGCAATTAGCTTAAGTGGCACATTGATCAGTTTATGAGTATTATCATCCCTAATAACACTACTTTCTCTGTCCAAATCTCTGTCAATAAGACTCCCATAAATCCATTTGTGTTTACCATATAATACATGAACTGACCCTAAACTTAAACGACTGTATTTGAGGCACAAAATTTTATTTTTTTTAAAAAAATGCACCGGGTCCCGGGTTGTACCGGATCACCGGGTCAACCCGGGTCACTACCGGGTCAATGTAATTCCCGTTCTTTTCAGTGATCCGGACCGGTTTTGGCTCCGGGTCAGCGGTCCACCGGTCCGATCGTCCGGGTCGGTCCGGGTTTCAATACTATGGTTATATGTCATTTTGTTATGAGGAGTAGTAAGCTTTGTGATTTTTCTTTCATCTTTGTCTCCAGGTTCCTTTCATTTATTCATTCAATTAAAGCTGGTTTAATGACCTCTTGAACTTGTAATATATATATGTATATATATTTCCAACAATGTTCAACATTTATCCATAGTTATTCTGATTCTATATATGTTGCTATTTATGTATTTTATCATTATTTTTTTGCTAAAAATAAGAGCTCCCATGTGTTTATTTTTTCTAAAATGATATGTTTTACTTTTTTGCAAGATTCTTCCTCATTGGCAAAAGCACAAGAAGAGGTAGACTGAGTCTTACAGAGAAGACGTCCTACCTATGAAGACATTTATATATGTATATAAAGCAGAACCTGAAAAACCTAGATCTGATACATGGATATTCCCATTGAGCTCCATTCTTTTTTTTGGTCACTTAGCATCTCCACTTAATTGCCTTTTATTCATTGGCTATCATGTTTGACTATGTACAATTTCATTGGTTTAAAGTTTAAATTTGAATTGTTTTTTTCTTTTTCATTTAAAATATTCACATATTTATGCTACTATGTACACATGTCCCTTTGTAAATCAAAGTTACAATTTTCTATTTTCTTTTTGAATTAAAAAATTTGTCTATTTTCTATGGAGATGTACCTGTGTCCCCTTCTAGATCAAAGTTACCTCAATAGTGAATTTTCTATTTTCTTTTCCATTGAAATAATTCACATTTTTTAGATTTGTGTGATACTATTACTCTCAATTTGAAAATTGCATACTTACCACCATTCCTTGTGTCAAAGATTTAATATTCCTTTCAGCTACTATTAAATTCTTATATAATCTTTTCTATTATTATTGAAAATTGCAATTCTCTTAAATTCTTTTCAAATTTCAAATAAATTTTGAATTTTGAATGTGTACTCTTTTCATCTATATAAATGGTTTCATTTATCCATTCAAACAAATGTCATATGTCATTTTGTTATGAGGAATAGTAAGCTTTGTGATTTTTGTTTCATCTTTGTCTCCAGGCTACTTTCATTTATCCATTTAATCAAAGCTGGTTTAATGACCTCTTGAACTTGTAATATATATATATATATATATATATATATATATATATATATATATATATATATATATATTCCTCAGTTTCCAGCATTGTTCAACATTTATCCATTATTATTCTGATTCTGTATATGTTGCTATTTATGTATTATATCATTATTGTTTTGCCAAAAATAAGAGCTCCCCTCTGTTTATTTTTTCTAAAATGATATGCTTTACGTTTTTGCAGGATTCTTCCTCATTGGCAAAAGCACAAGAGGTAGACAGAGTCTTACAGGGAAGACGTCCTACCTATGAAAGCTGGTGTTGATACGTGGATATCCCCATTGAGCTCAATTCTTTTTTTTTTGTCACTTAACATCTTCACTTAATTGCCTTTTATTCATTGGCTATCATGTTTGACTAGGTACAATTTCATTGGGAGTAAAATATCATTGTGGTCCTTTTTAGATGACAATTTTTTCAATTTGGTCCTTTATAGATTTGGCTTCTCAATTTGATCCTTCTTAGATTACTCTGTTATCAATTTGATCCTTGCCGTTAAATAACTAACAGAAGTTGCTGAGGTGGATATTTTGGACTGATTTTGCATTAATTAAGCATTAATAAAATAGTTTTTTCATGGTTTTCATGGCCATGTCGTTTCATATTCTTGTAGAAATTCTTTAATTTACTTTTATAGTTTACACATAGTTATCTTCCGTCAAGAATAGGGAAAATTTTCCCTCTCTGTTTGGGTCCAATCTTGCTTATGGTTGAACTGAAATTTTTCTTCGCTTGTGGCAATCTTCAGAAATTATCCATTAGAGCACAGTAAGTTCATGGAGTTGCTGAAAGAAGACGCAATGCAGGAGCAATGCAAGTTGAAGGTTTTGAAGGATCAACGCACTTATATTGGTTTTTCATGAGAATGCAGAGTTTGCTCATCAGTTGGAACAAAACCATGAAAGAAACTATTTTATTAATGCTTAATTAATGCAAAGTCAGCCCAAAATATCCAGCTCAACAACTTCTGTTAATTATCTTAACGGAAAGGACCAAATTGATAACGGAGTAATCTAAGAAGGATCAAATTGAGAAGCCAAATCTAAGAAGGACCAAATTGAAAAAACTGTCATCTAAAAAGGACTACAATGATATTTTACTCATTTTATTGGTTTAAAGGTTAAATTTGAATTGTTTTTTTCTTTTTCATTTAAAATATTCTCCTATTTATGCTACAATGTACACATGTCCCTTTGTGAATCAAAGTTACAATTTTCTATTTTCTTTTTGAATTAAAACATTCGTATATTTTCTATGGAGATGTACATGTGTCCCCTTCTAGATCAAAGTTACCTCAATAGTGAATTTTCTATTTTCTTTTCCATTTAAATAATTCACATTTTTTAGATTTGTGTGATATCATTACTCTCAATTTGAAAATTGCATACTTACCAACCTTCCCTTTGTCAAATATTTAATATTCCTATCAACTACTATTAAATTCTTATATAATTTTTTCCATTATCATTGAAAATTGCAATTCTCTTAAATTCTTTTCAAATTTCAAATAAATTTTGAATTTTGAATGTGTACTCTTTTCATCTATATAAATGGTTTCATTTATCCATTCAATCAAATGCCATATGTCATTTTGTTATGAGGAATAGTAAGCTTTGTGATTTTTCTTTCATCTTTGTCTCCAGGCTCCTTTCATTTATCCATTCAATCAAAGATGGTTTAATGACCTCTTGAACTTGTAATATATATATATATATATATATATATATATATATATATTGTTTTTTTTCCTCAGTTTCCAGCATTGTTCAACATTTATCCATAGTTATTCTGATTCTGTATATGTTTCTATTTATGTATTATATCATTATTGTTTTGCTAAAAATAATAGCTCCCCTGTGTTTATTTTTCTAAAATGATATGCTTTACTTTTTTGCAGGATTCTTTCTCATTGGCAAAAGAACAAGAAGTGGTAGACAGAGTCTTACAAGGAAGACGTTCTACCTATGAAGACATTAAAGATCTTAAGTACTTAACGCGTTGTATTATTGAGTCACTCCGTCTCTATCCATATCCTCCTGTAGGTTGCTATGCTTCTCTTTGAGTAATCAAGTTTTAATCCTATTGGATGAAGTCTTGTCTTGGTGTATGCCCTTAACTTGTGTTTAGGATAAGCTTATTATGAAAATAAGTTGGTATCATAATATTGGAAATTTGAGAGTTAAAATTAGTCATGTTACAAGTCATGGAGGTTGTGGGAGGAAATAACAACCATCTTAAGACTTCTGGTAGCCAATTTTTTCAGGCATTTGTGACTTTAGTACTAAGAAATTGGGTAGACATGTACATTATGGATAGAATTAAGAACCTAAGAAGGGAAATCGTGCAATAATTATTAATTAGGCTCCTCCTATGTGTGATAGCAGCCCATGAACAGAATTTTTTCCTCTTGAAATTGAAGAAAAGGATGAAGAGTAAAGACCTCCAGAGAATCAGGAATTGTTGATGTTTCACCAAAATTATCTGAAGGTCTCATCTAGAAAGAAGTTAAATAAAAGTCACACTGCTAAAAAAACTGAAACTAAAAATTTATTGATGAAAACTGTGTCATTTAGTTAACATTTCAGTTTTTGATGGTCACATGCCCTTGTGCATCCTTAAGGTCTTGATAAGAAGAGCTATGGTTCCTAACGTGCTTCCTGGAGGGTGATGTCATTACACCGAGTTTGCCTCTATAACCTTCAAACTGAACTTGAGTGAGAGCCTTGGTCAAGCTGTCAGCTATCTGCAATTCTGAAGGAACATATTTGTTCACAAGACTGCCATTTAGAACCATATCACGGATGAAGTGAATATCAATTTCTATATGTTTACTTCTCGCATGTTGAACTGAGTTAGAAGCAAGTGCCTTAGCACTCAAATTATCACACCACATTGTTGCTGGAGCTTTAGTGTACAGACCAAGTTCTGTCAAGAGTGACCGAAACCAGCACAATTCAACAGCCCCATCAGCAAGAGCTCGATCTTCGGATTCTGTACTTGATCTAGACACGACTCTCTGCTTTCGAGAGGACTAGGAGACTAAGGTGTTTCCTAAGAAAACACATACTCTAGCCATTGATTTTCGATCATCCAAGTCAGTAGCCCAGTCAGCATTGGTGAAGGCAGTCAACTTGAACTCACGGCAAGGCTTGACATGTAGACCCATAGAGAAAGTTCCCTTAATGTACCTCAGAATTCACTTCACTCCTTGGAAGTGAGTCTCAATAGGATTAGCAAGAAACTGACTCAACTTATTTACTGAGAAAGCCAAGTCAGGTCTAGTCACTAGTATTGCAAGGACCCAATTGCTCTTCTATAAAGTGATGGATCTTTCATTAATTCACCATCAGAAGCAATGAATGACCTACCCATGACCATGGGTGTTTGAACAGGGGCACAATTCAACATATCAAAGCGTTTGAGTACATCAAGAGCATATTTAGCTTGTGATAAATGAAAGCCTGATCTGTCCCGATGAACTTCAACTCCAATGAAATAATATAATGGACCAAGATCTTTTAATGTGAACACCTCATTAAGCCGTTGAACAAAAGACTGCAAGTATTTTTTATCATTCCCTGTAATTAATATATCATTCACATACACCAAAATGAAAACAGTGAGATTGGCCGTTCAAAGATAAAACAAGGAGACATCACATTTAGCATTTTGAAAACCCCATTGGATTAAGGTTAGCCTCAATCTGTCGAACCATGCACACGGAGCTTGCTTGAGTCCTTATAGAGCTTTGACAAGTTTACACACATGCCCTGGTCTTTGAGGATCTTGAAAACCTTCAAGTTGTCTCATGAAGACACTTTCTTAAAGATAGTCATTTAAGAAGGCATTATTCACATCCAGTTGTCTCACTCCCAATCAAAAGATGCTGCAATTGCAAGAACAACTCGGATGGTAGTAGGTTTCACCACAGGACTGAAGTTTTCCCCATAATCAACTCCTTCAGATTGTTGGAAGCCCTTTGCAACAAGTCTAGCCTTGTATTTGAGTATGGTGCCATCAGCTTTGTACTTGGTCTTAAAGAGCAATTTGCAGTCAATTAATTCTTGTTGGGTATTAGGAACAAGTTCCCAGGTCTTGTTCTTTCTCAACGCCTCAAACTCTTCTATCATCGCTCGTTTCCAATGAGGTAGAGAGAGTGCTTCTAAAGCTGATGTTGGTTCAACGAATATATTAGAGGCATATGGATCCTCACCGTGTAGTAGACCCACAAAAGGATGTTTGGGATTAAAGATTCCGTCTCTTGCTCTAGTCACCATGTGATGTCTATTTTGTTGGCCCAAATTGACAAGCTCAGGAGAAGCATTGACATTTGATGAAGGTGATTGAGTAGAGGACGATTGGGCTTGGCCCGAACTGTTAAGTTGTTCTACTGATCCAACACCATTCAGATTTGAATTTGATCCACGTGATTGCATAAGTGGCGCACATGCTGGAGACAAGTTGTCACCAGCTGGTCCAACCTGTGTAGCACTCTCATTGGGTGTTTGAATTATTACCGTTGGAGCCCTATTAAAAACGTTGGACTTGAGATGCTTTGAGCCTTGTGAGGATTTAGGAACTCCTTCTCCATTCTGTCTCTATGAATTGACGGGAAAGGGAATAAGAAGACTCTCTTCTTGTTTTCTTGAACCACTTCTATTCAGAAATCTCAAAGCACCAGAAAACATGGTGGAATTGAACACAACATGCCATGAGATATATATGCGTCCTGTTGAGCTGAGACATTTATGTCCCTTCTATTGTGGAGCTGGTCTGAGATACACATACTGCTGAGAGTGATATTGAAACTTGTGGGCATTATATGGCTTCAAACACGGATAGCAAGCACAATTGAAAGGTTGAATCGAGTGATAATCTGGTGCTTGTTTGAACAATTTTTCCAGCGGAGAGACTCCATTCAAAAATGGTGTTGGCAGACGATTGATCAAGAAAATTGTAACCTGAAAAGCATTAACCCAGTAATTTAAAGGAAGGTGAGACTGAGCTAACAAAGTTAAACCCATTTCTACTATATGACGATGCTTCCTTTCTGCTCTTCCATTTTGCACAGAAGTATAGGGGCAGGTGTATCTTAACTCAATTCCACAAATCTGTGCAATTGGTATAAATGGTTTGAACTCAGCCCCATTATCACATTGTAAACTTTTAATTTTTTTATTAAATCTATTCTCAACTTGAGCTCGAAACATGTTAAATGCATTAATGGCCTCTCCCTTATGTTTTAGAGGATACATCCAAGTATATTTGCTGAAGTCATCAACAAAGTGAATATAAAATTTATGACCATTCACTAAAGTAGTAGGGGAAGGTCCCCAAAGGTCAGTATGAACCAGCTCTAAGGGAGATTTTGCATGAGACAGAGACTTGGACAAAGGTAATGCTTTAGATTTACCAAATTGGAAAGCTTCACAAAATTACTTAGAGTTTGCAATTTTCACATTACAATTATTCAAAATTTGAAATAAAATCCTACCACTAGGATGCCCAAGTTTGTTGTGCCAATCTAAGTAGTCTCTGTTTTCTTTCCCAATTTGCAGTGAATTTGCTTCGACCCTCTGAACATGATCCACTGTATACATTCCTCTGATTGTTTTCCCTTGAAGCACCTGAGACCCTGTCTTCTTGTCCTTCACAACAAAAGATGAATCAGTGAAACAAACACTCACATTGTTATCCTTTGTTAATTTGTTCACACTCATTAAATTCTTAGTTGCCCTTGGTACTACTAACACATTTTTCAATTTCAAATTGGTTTTATGTCCAGGTAAAGAAGCAAAATCGACTCCTGTAACTTGAGCTTTAGCACCAGTGCAAGTGTAGAGGTGAAACTTACCAACCGGGGTATAATTGTCAAGCTGATCACCGTAAGGAGTCACATGGTGAGTGGCTCCACTGTCCATGTACCAGGATGGATCTGCAACAGTTTGGGGTGAGGCATAATAAGCTTGAGGTGAGTAACCTCCAAAGTTGTTGTTCCCGTATGGTGGTTGACTCTTTTCATAGCGATGATAGCAGACCAAGGCACTGTGACCATATTTGCCACATAATTGACAGGTGGGGCGAGGTGAGTTGTTGTTGTTGTTGCCGCTGTTGTTAAAACCTCTACGTCGACCTCCGCCCCCTCGGCCTCTTCCTTCACGTCCACCACCACGAGCTCCACCCCTCCAGTTACTTTGGTCATTTTGACCGCGATTCTGAGTATTTTGACCTTCTCCTTCTTCTTTTTGAGCTACATTAGCAGAAGGGGTCACAACAAGATTTGAGAAATTATTTATCTGCTCTAACTTGCTTTCAAATGATAACAGTTGGGATTGCATAGAGATCCAAGTCAGATTGGGCTGATCCATAAGCTTGACCACAACAACATTATAGTCATTGTCAAGCCCATCAAGTGTGAGCAATATGAGGTCCTCTATAGGAACTGGACATCCAGCTAACGCAAGCTGATCAGATAAACCTTTCACCTTAGCCAAAAATTCCTGCATCGAAAGTGAACCTTTCATGGTACGATGAAGCTCCCCCTTGAGATTCATCACTCTAGCCTTCATAGAGGCACACGTCAAATCTCGGGCGACATTCCAGAGATCGAAAGCAGTGGCACAGTGAATCAGTTGAGTACCAATATCTAGACTCATGGCACTGAGTAGCCAACCAACAAGAAGGTGATCGGTGGCAAACCACTCCTGATATGCTGGATTGACCTTTAACCCATTCTCAGTTCCATAAAAAATCGTGCGAGGTGGAGGACTAACAGTGCCATTAACATAATCTTCGAGCTGGTTTCCTTTAACCAACGGTAGAACAACACCGGACCACAGCAAGTAGTTGGTTTGGTCCAGCTTAACCGAGGCCGCCTAATTTGCACTACTAAATAAAGTAAAATTCTTTGATGACGTGGTGGATGAGCCAGAGGAAATTGTTGAGGAAGAAGGTACGGAAGCCATTGATTGCGCTCTGATACCAAGAAAGAAATAAAGGCGGCTAG
The DNA here is from genome assembly GCA_014851425.1 of Senna tora. Taxonomy (NCBI): domain Eukaryota; kingdom Viridiplantae; phylum Streptophyta; class Magnoliopsida; order Fabales; family Fabaceae; genus Senna; species Senna tora. The sequence goes on from CM026263.1 coordinate 6,757,389, forward strand.
GTTTTCAATAATGAGCTGAGGTGCCACTCTTGGGTCTTAGGCTTTCTTTATATATTATATTGAAAGAATAGTTGGTTACAATGAACATTCTAGAGAAATACACGTCATAGCTACAACTGTACATTTCCTAATCTTATGCTACTAATTACATAATTAGTTACATGTCTTAACATCCATTCCATATTATGTATTTGCTATGTGATTGACAAATAATATGATACATTATATCTTTCTTGGTTGTTGATTTGTTACATTATTTTTGTTGAATCTTTTGATCAATTTTATAACTTTCATTATCATTTTACAAGGTTTGGGAGATGGCTGAAAAGTTTTTGCCAGAAAGGTTTGACCTGAATGGGCCAGTACCAAATGAAACAAATACAGATTTCAGGTGTCTGTTATCCTTTATATGCTTATAGGAATACCACACGAGCTTCATAGCACCAGCTCTTTATTAAGATTTTAGTGCCACATGCTTCTGGTTCTACTATGTTGCACCAGTGCATCCTATCTTTTCCAGTTTCCTAGATTCTTCTTCTTGTGTAGGGAGGGATAAAAGGGGTTTAATCTGGCTATACTTCCCAGTTCGCTCAGATTCTAATGAGTCACATGTGTGACAGATTCATTCCATTCAGTGGACGACCCAGCAAATGTGTTGGTGATCAGTTTGCTTTATTGGAAGCAATAGTTGCTCTTGCAATCTTTCTACAACACATGAACTTTGAGCTGGTTCCTAGTCAGAATATTAATATGACTACTGTAGCAACAATACACACAACAAATGTAATGTTTCTTCTAGCGTCTTATTTTCATATATCGTTGTTAGTCTATTAAAAAATATTGATGTCCTTGGAGGAAATGAAATGTATGGTTGTTAACTCCTCTTTGGTTGGGAGTCTTTGGGTTTGTTTGGGAATTAAGAGGGGAAAGGAAGGGAAGGGAAGTGATTAGAGGAGAAGGGTGGGGAGAGGAAGGTTAACCTTCCATATGTCCTCCCTTTGTTTGGGTATTGATAACTCCTCTAAAATACTTCAATTTGGAGTATCTTGAATTTGTGAAGGGAAAGGATAATGGAGAATTAAGGATTGATCTTTCATTATCTTTCCTTCCAATTTTCATCTTCTCCCAAACAAGGAGAAGATATCTTAAAAGTCTTTCCTTCCCTTCCTTTCTCGTTCTTAATCCCCAATCCAAACATACCCTTTGTAGTGAACTCCCTCTTTTTTAACTTGTACATTTTACTGTCTTGACATAATTTTGTTGTTGCAGGGATTATACATGAAACCGAGCCAACGGCAAAAGTAGTTAACATTGTGTTCATCTTCCTCAGACAAGGCAAGCTGTAAAATTATCTTTAACTTTCTGCATGCCGTATAATTATTTTAAAGTTTCTTTTTAATCTTTGCAAAAAAAATGTATATTTGTTTACTTCTCTTTTTTCGGATGTTATGATAGAATTTTAAGCTGTAAAAATGTTATTTGATAGAAAATTTTCACCTAGTCATTACCATAAGCATAAGGTATATATAGATAGAAATTTCATTTGACGATCAAACCCACTATGCAGCTCTTCTGAATTCCCGAAGCAAGATTAGTTGATGGACAAAGTGACAAACCATTTATGCAGCTCTTCTGAATTTTCCTAAAGAAGATTAATTGATTGACAAAGTGAAGGACAGGTGCATTGGCAAATTAGTTAACAGAATGATGTTTTCCATTCATTTAGCTATTACAACTTTGCACTCACAAGTCACAAGAAGTGGCTGCAGTATTTTTCAATCCAAGTTGTACATGACTGCTTTTTTCTTCTTCACTTTTTCTTTGTATGTATGTATTGTTAAAGTAGAGTTGATGGATCTGCTTTCTCATGTACATTGTAGGGCATTCATGCATGCCTGAGGGTAAAATACGTTATTTGTTAAGTTATGAAGTATTTGATGGATGCTTCGTATGAAAATAATTTGAAATCAGAGAAAAGAAAATTAAGAGTGGATTCCGTTTCTTTTTTTTTTTGGCCTGAATTTTCCGTTTCTTAAATTCATAATTATCTATGTAATGTTTATTTATATAAAACTTCAAAAATTTCGGTGGATATCCACGGGTTAAATTTTGAAGAGAAAGCTAGAACATTATTTTACAAGAGAAAATAGAGTTTTATTTATTATGTTCTTTTTCTTACTAAGAGTGTTTTATTTTTTATTGATTAATATAATTTTTATTATAGTGAAAAATTTAACTATTGAATTTAAAAATTCATCTTACATTATATTTAAATTAGTCATTTCATACTTTTTTATTTAAATCATATATATATATTCTTATAAACAAATCATATATATATATATATATATATATATCAAACTTAAAAATCCCCCGTGGAAATCCACGGGGTTAATTCTAGTTTCTAATATTATCATTTTAAAACACAAGGGAATTTTGTCATAAATTTGGACTCATATAAAATTCGAACATTATCAATTTGTAAGATAGCCCACCACTTATATATACAATGATCCTATTAGAGAGCTCCGCTCTCTACCAATTCAAAATCAATATATAGGTATCTATAATATAACAAAAGAAAAGTAAGGACCCTGCCTATGATCAATGGAGCACTCTATATTCAAATAACAGTCATCTAAGGTTCAGAGTAATACCCACGAACAATGCGGGCTCACCAAAATACAAGATAGCCTCGAACTACACAAAATGGGAACTATTCCAGTGCTACACTATATTTGAAAAAATTTGAGTGAGTTTTGCAACTAGTGAGCAGATAATACCTACCATAAAAGGAAGGGAAAAACCTTGCAGGCACGAGTTTTTCGCATACAATTTTACGGATATAGTTTCTAAAAATAATATCATAAAACAATAATAATATATAAGCTTTCCAAAACTAAATTAATAATATTTTCCAAATCAGAGTACTTCCTCAAAATTTATTAATGTCATATAAAACTAGTTAGGGAAACGAAATCCACAGAACCAATCAGAACATTATAATCATATTATTCAATGATTTATAAATATGTATAATTTTTAGCATGTCAATTTTCAAACCCTAGATCACACTCAAAATTACCAAATCTAAAATCTAAACTTAGAAATCACTTTGAAAGCTAAAAACTTCAGTTTTAATTTGTAATTAATTGAACCACTAGTTGGATTGAGTTAGTTTTTGTTAAGATTGTAAAGGAAGAAAGTATTGGGGGAAAAATCCTCTCTAATCCTCTCTCTTTATCATTCACCTTTGTAGGGTATTTATACGTGAAAATAAGATATTCTAATCAAACTTCTAGAGTTATCCTTAAACGTTGGATAACAACTCTTAACCTTATCTAACAAAATTCAAAATTAAATATAATATCTCTAAAACTTATCCAAAAAATTCTTTCGTAATCCGAACTATTTATAAAATATTTTCAATTCAAATATAAATATATTTAGATATATGTATATCCACAACACCCCCCTCAAGTTGGAGCATTAAGATCTCGTATGCCCAACTTGCGAAGAAGGTATACTAGTTGTTGTTTCCCAATCGAATAAGGAAACTAGGTCTTCAATTCAATTTCTTCCAAAAGTTGTAGTATCCACACAACTTCATTGGATGTCTCAATCCAAGCCTGAGGGCTTTTCTTCAATCCACACAAGGATTTTCTAAGTTCGCATATCTTCGCAGAAAACGAAATCTTCAGTCCAACTTCTCTCAAAAGGTGGAGTATCCATACAACCTCACTGGTGGTCCAAGCCCGAGCGCTTTCCTTCAATCCAAACAAGGATTTTTGAAATTCACAGACCTTCGTATAAAACGAAGTCACCAATCCAACTTCTCCTGAAAGTTGAAGTATCCATACAACCTCACTGGTTGTCCAAGCCCGAGGGCTTTTCTTCAATCCATACAAGGTGTAACTGTCGTTTTTGGTTCAGACAATTTTACTTTGTAAATAAGGACCGCAAGGGGTCGTAACCTTGGGGACTTGTCCTTAGGTGAGGACCTAGGTGCCTACGTACCCTTAGGAAGAGATCAAAGTCCACATATTTCGTCATGGTGACGTCTATAGGAGCCGTTAAGCTAGGTGGTTTATGGTGACATCTATATGGCCTACGTACCCTTAGGAAGGGATCAGAGATCTTCGGGACGAAGATGTGCTGGGCGTTGATTGGAGAGTAGCCGGAGCTTTAGAGGTACCGTAAGCTAAGCTCTAGGAGTAGTAGATGGACGTAGGTATAGAGCAGGCAGAGAGTATGTTCAAGGTACTCGTACTTACTTCTATGTATTATGGTTTCCTGACGTTGTCTGGAGATACCTCTAAAATATGTTGTTATGATCTTTGTTTATTGTGTTGTTGTCCTCCGGGTGAGGGCCTTTATATACTGTGTGTGGGAAGGTCGTGCTCGACCCACGTTCTTGCAGGACGTGGGTCGTCCCACGATGCCCAGTGGGCTTCCCACGTCTCTTGGACGGGAGCTCTCCAGGAGAGACGTGGGTAACGGCCACGTAAGGGGCAGGTGGGTGGTGCCACGTGTCGTTGGTGCAGACTGTCGTAGAGCTTTTGGAAGCTTAATGCCACGTGTCCCTAGGCGGAATATTTTGTAATTACATAAGTCCCCCAACTCAACGGGTTTCAGGCGCCCGTGGACTTAAGTTCTCTGTCAGTAAGCTACTTAGAAAATTTTGCCTGTTGCTTTTGGTTAAGAAGAGCCCGTCTGCAAGTGGGTTTGGCCATCTTGGGTGGTCGTCCGACTTGCGAGGCTTCGCGTGTCTCTTGGTTTACACAGAGGGAGTAGAGACATTGAAGGTGCCACACATCTTGCTCCGGGTGACTGACTGCTTGACTTCCCCAGCAAGTTTTGGAGTCAACTCTGCATAAAGTACACGACTTTCCGAGGAGGGGTCATCATTTCTCAAAGGGGAATTTCCTGAAGTACCCTCTGGGGGTGTGCGGAGGAATCTCAAAGGTTAGGGGCCTTTTGGTCATTCGAGATGCTTTTCCCTGGTCAGGCTTGACCGCAGCCGATGGCTAGCAAGAGATTTTGCGGAGAGTTGTCTTTTGAAAAAGCGGGATGTGATCAGCGCCACGTGTCGAGGTCTCATTGATTCCCTTGGCCTTGAGTGATTTGTAGTTGTTCTCCTTCATTTAATGCGGGTGTATTTCCGAGAGTTGTCATCATTAGCCGTTCCTTCTCTCCACGTGTTTGGCTAGGCCAGGTGGTTGTAGCCTGGAGTGGGTGTACTGGATAATTTCTTATCCGTTGCGGGATGCAAGGGGGAAGATATTTTTGAATCGCCGCACCTTTGTGCTCCCTATAAATACCCGATGTTTGAAAGTTCGTTGTTTTAATTTCTCTTTGCCTTCTGTTCTCAACGTTTTCTCTGCCTTCTTGCCTCATTTTCTTTCTCCAATTCTCACACCCCTTTTCCCTTTATTTGTGCCATGGCCGGAGATGACAGCTTTTTCCCTTTTGATTTCACTGACTTGGGGGATCTTCCTTCTTCTTCTCCTCCTCCTCCTTCTCTTAGCCGTACTCGCGATAGTGGTCAGAGAAGGGGGAAGAAATCTGGGCAAGACCTTCCTCCAGGGGCAGTTGTTGAAGCTTCAGTCGTGGTTCCTGGTGGTGGTGGGAAGGATGTGCGGATGTTAGTCACGTCGTCTTCCGATAAAATCCGTCTGCAAGATGATCCCCAAGGGAAAAAAGGAGGAAATATGGGAGAGGGGACGGCGGTGGTTCTCGAGAAAGAGAGAGGGCTCAAGAAGGAGGGTTCAAGAAACAACCTTCTGGTGCTGGTTAGCGGTTGTCGTCCCAGGTTTCCCAACGGAGATCTGACCCGACAGACGCGCGGGCTGTGACTTCGGTGGAGGGTACTTTTCCTCCCCATGTGCCTGTTTTTCAATCACCTATGAACGTGATTCTGTCTACCCACTCCGTGGCTCCAAGTTCTGCTGGTGGAGCTGACGAACCTGCCAGCAAGAAGGCTCGACGAGCGGTCGAGGAACCTGCGGATAACTCTCCTGTGGAGGGAAAGGCCGCTGCAGATGAGACAATGGTCGAGGCACCAGCTGAAGGGGCCAAGGCTGACGAGGTGGCCCGGGCCCTCTCTGGTGGAGGGAATGTAGTGGTGAGTTAAATGACTGCCACATAAGATGTTTCTTTGGGGTTGAACGTCAGCCCTTCTGAGCCTGTCTAGTCACTGGAAGAGGAGCCTTCCTTCGAGTTGGTGGCCTTGGGCAGGCGCTTTCCCCTGGAGATGGGAGAGAGGAATGCTAGGGGGTTAGACACCTCCCCCATAAACCTTGTTGTTTAGGGCTTTGGCAGGGTTACCGAGGCATTAGCTGACTTCCACCAAGCTGGCATTGTGTGGGAGAAACGAGTGGTGAGTTTCTTTATCCTGTTGCCTTGTTGTTTTCGTGGTTTTTTGTGTTGACTTGTTTATTTTCTGTAGGATGAAGCCTATCTTGATAAGGACCAGCTTTCTAGAACAGTGACCACCAGGGGCTTGGCTCTGGAGGCCGCTAAGAAAAAGTTGGAGGACGTACGCGGGCGGTTGTTTGCGAAGGAGTCAGAGTGCGAGGACCAAGGTTGTGAGATAAGGTCCTTGACTCACGAGGTGGCCCGTCTTAGGGCTGAAGGCGCACAGCCTTCCGAAGTCAAGCTTCTGCGGTCTGAGCTGGAAAGGGCTCGCAAGGAGTTGATCACCCGCCGAGAGGACGCTGAGAAGCGCCGGCACGAGCTGCATTATCTTTGTGAAGCTTTGAAGGGTTCTGAGACTCGTGCCAACAATAATCTTGCAGGCTGGCTGGAAGCTGAGGGCAAGGTTGCTGATGTCGCTGACCTCTAGGGAGAGTTGTTGGCTCAGAGGATGTATGGCATGCTTCTGGTGGTCGAGCAACTTGAGCGCCTCCGAGGAGAGAGGTTTTCGGCTGAGTGGGTAGCTTCTCTGCACCCTTCTCTAGAGCTTTTTGATGGTGAGCTCCGAGGTCGGGTGGAGACTGACTCTCCACTGAACCTTGCTTATCTACGTCAGCTGGCTGACTGTCCGATGGATCATAAAGTGCTTTCTCATATCGGCGGGAGTGCTCCAAAGATTGGTTCTACTTCTCAGGAGCTGACTGAGGCAATTCAGCAGAAGCCGGTGGAGGATGTTGGCAACCCTGAGCCTGTAGTGGCCGAGGCCATCATAGATCTTGGGGATGCCCAAGAGTAGGTTAATGTAGGGTTTTTGGGTTTTGCCCTTTGTAAAGGGCGGACTTCTTTCCCATTTTTTATATTTAATGAGAATTTATATTTAAGAGTTTCAATGTCTCTCCTTTTACTTCTGGGCAAAAAGTTCTCGTGCGAGTACAATTTCTCCTTTTTTGGTCATCTCTTTACTTCTGGGTAAAAAGATTTTTTGCATGAGTACCGTGTGATCAGGATGGTTGCATATTGTTGCTAGCATGTTTTGTGTGAACATTCCTTTTGCGTTTTCGCACCCAAGGGGTTTTTTATCGCACTACTGGGGGAATGTTAGCTTGGTCTTAGAGGCGCTTTAGCGTTTTTTTGGGTGGTTGGACCGTTGCCCTACCTTGGGACTTGTGCGAGTACTTTGCAAATTTAGGTCTTGTCTCTTTTCAGAAAGGAATACTTCAATTAATAATAAACAAAATGGTTACATTCGAGCAGCCTCAGTCAGGCTAGCCTTAGTCAGGCCGAAAGTAAACAAAATGATTACATTCAAATAGCCTTGGTCAGGCGGGCCTTAGTTAGGCTGAAGTGAATCCTAAATTTGAAACAAAAGAGATGTACATGACTTGACTAAAAGGTGGTCTGAGAGCGCAAAGTGCGCTTAGAGCTTAAGCGAAGGTTTGGTCCGGGCGGGCGGACTTCAGCTTCTTTCCTCCTTACTCTTTACCCTCGGGGGGTTCCTCACGTGATTCTCTGGGACCAAAGCGAGCGATGTTGACGGTCTTGGTTAAGCTTGCTGCGTAGCATTCTCGTGCTAGTTTTTGGTCCGCCATGATTTCTCCAACCTCGTGGGGTGTTGGGAACTTCATAGTGAGCTGTGCGGTGGACACTACAGCTCTGAGTTTGTTCAGGGACGGTCGCCCTAGGATAGCGTTGTATGCTGAAGGTGCTGAGACGATGATGAAATCTATGTCGAGGCTTGCGAACTTTGGTAGAGTGTCCATAGTCGTGCGGGCGGTTATGATTCCTTCTGCGGGAACCTGGGCTCCTGAGAACCCTATGAGTGTGCCAGGAAGGGCCTTATACTGGCCTCGTCCAACCTGAGTTTTTTGAAGGTGTCAAAGTAGAGGACGTCCGCCGAGGATCCCTGGTCTATCAAGACTCGTTTGACCTCGTAGTTAGATATGACTGCGGTTACCATCATGGATCAGTCTCTCTAGGTTTGTGAGGTCGAACGTGATGGCGTCTCCTTTTGGCTTGCTTCTCTTTTTGTGCTTTAGGGCATAGTCGAGGGCGAGTATAGAGCGTTCCACTCTTTTCTTGTTTTGCAGTTGTGAGGAAGTTCCTCTCTGCAGACCGCCTGCTATGACATTGATAACTCCGCGAGTAGGCGCTTGGTCGTTGGCCTCTCGTGGATGTTCTGCATTAGCTCTACTCTCCTCCTTGATGTATCTGCCCAGCTGCCCTTTACGGATTAGATCCTCGATCTGATCTTTCAAGTGGATGCAATCATTGGTCTCGTGTCCGTAATCTTTGTGGAACTGGCAGTACTTAGTCTTGTCCACCAGCTTTCCAGTTTTTTGCCTCTTGATCTGTGGAGGAAGCTGAGCATGTCTGAGTGATAGATTTCTTCGAGGACTCTAACATGGGATTTTTTTAGGGGAGTGTAGCTTGTGAACCGTCCTTTGAGAGGCGTTCAAGGTCGCGGTGGCGAGCATTTTCTACTATTTTTCTACTTAGAGTTCCGGTTCTGCTCGCTCCATGTCAGATCTACTTATCAGGAACTTCATCATCTTGTCTTTGGCGATTTGTGCATTTTCTTCTTGGATGAACCATTCTATGCGGTCCATCAGTTTTTGTAAGGTAGAAACGGGGCATCTGTTGAGTTTCCCGTAGAACTGTGAACATAGGAGGCCCTGCTTGATGACGAAGATCGCGACGGCGTCCTGAAGACCTCTGACTTGGAGCGAGAGCTTGGTGAAGCGGACCAAGAAGGCTTGTAGGGTTTCCCCTTCTTCTTTGTGAAAACCGATAAAGGCGTCTTTGTTCTTTTGGTATTCCTTGCTGCTGGCGAATTGCATAAGGAATTTTTGTGCCAGCTACTCGAAGCAATGGATCGAATTGGTAGGTAGCAGTGAGAACCACCTCAGAGCCGCTTCCTTGAGGGTCAAGGAGAAGACTCGGCATTGCTGGCCATCTTTCATGCCCAATATTGACATGGCCGAGTTAAAGGTGTTAGTGTGATCTCATGGATCAGTCTCTCCGCCATAGGGTTCTATGTGGAAAGGCATCTTGAAGCCCATGGGTACGTGCTCGTTCATGACCTGCTGGGTGAAAGGGTGTCTCCCCTTTCCTTGGAAGTTGAAGCCGGGCCACTGGTGAGTAGACACGCCATAGGGGGCGTACGGGTTGTAAGCTCCTGCCCAAGGCATGTGGAGATAAGATCCCAGCGGATAGTTTGGGATTGGTGGTCGCGGGTAATCCGTGGGCGGGCGTACTGCTTGCCCAGCGACCATTGTTGGTCCAGGCGGGATTGTTGGCAGGGGATCCGGTGTTGTTAGCGATAGTCGTGAAAACTCCATGGTTAAAGTCCTGATTGTATTGCGGGTAGGCTGGTAGGGTCGCTAGAGGGCCCTGCGGTCGCGCTATGAGCTGCCGCCAGGAGTTGGACGCCTATTTTTACTTGAGGGTGGTACATGTCCTCTTCCCATTGTTGTTGGCGTATAGCCCCTATTTCTGCTTCAGGTCAAGCCAGCTCTGTCTCTCGCAAAATCCTCGTGGGCTCCACCGTGTCTTGGTTGTCGGTTGAAGGGCAAGGGTTGTGCGGCATGCCATAGGGATGCTGGGGGCATGCTTCCTCCCTGGGTACTGGTGTTTGGACCACGGTCTCCGTGACAACTACCTGCGTTGTTAAGGTGTTCTGGGGTTGAGTTGTACTCGAACCACCTACCTCGGTTGTGACCGTTTCAGCCACTCCATGCCTATTCCTTGTGCTGCGTCTTGGAGCCCTTGCGTCGGTCGTGGCTATGGGGGCGTTTGAGTCGGTCATCTTCTAATATATCATGTATGGAAAAAGTAAAAAACGCGGGTTTCTGAGTGTTAGGTGGATACTCCTACTTCCCGAAAAGAAAATTCCGTTTAGCGGCAGAGTGCACAAGGCGTTATGGTCTGAGAAGACCACAGTGGGCGCCAATATAACTGTCTTTTTTGTTAAGACAATTTTACTTTGTAAATTAGGACCGAAGGGGTCGTAACCTTGGAGGACTTGTTCTTAGGTGAGGACCTAGGTGCCTACGTACCCTTAGGAAGGGATCAAAGTCCATGAAGTTCGTCATGGTGACGTCTATAGGAGCCGTTAGGCTAGGTGGTTACTTGTATGGGGCTGTGTGAGGCTAAGACGTGCATAAGGTACTCCGGGCGGGCGAGCCACTCGTAGGAGGTTGCCTTAGGTTTGAGAGAGCAAGGGTCTCTTAGAGCGGTCGGACGCTATGCTTGTAGAGATCTCTGGGACGAAGATGCGTCGGGTGTTGATCGAAGAGTAGCCGGAGCTTTAGAGGTACCGTAGGCTAAGCTCTAGGAGTAGTAGATGGACGTAGGTATAGAGCAGGCAGAGAGTATGTTCTGGGTACTCATACTTGCTTCTATGTATTATGGTTTCCTGACGTTGTCTGGAGAAACCTCTAAAATATGTTGTTCTGATCTTTGTTTGTTGTGTTGTTGTCCTCCGGGTGAGGTCCTTTATATACTGTGTGTGGGAAGGTCTTGCTCGACCCACATTCTTACGGAACGTGGGTTGTCCCACGATGCCCAGGGGGCTTCCCATGTTTCTTGGACGAGAGCTCTCCAGGAGAGACGTGGGTAACGACCACGTAAGGGGCAGGTGGGTGGTGCCACATGTCGTTGGCGTAGACTGTCGTGGAGCTTCTGGAAGCTTAGTGCCACGTGTCCCTAGGCGGAATATTTCATAGTTACACAAGGATTTTCAAAATTCACATGGCTTTCCACACTCCTCTTGAGGTAGAAAACAATGGTCGAAGCACGTGATCACCATTAATGACCCAGTACCAAAATCACTAAAACGACCATCAAACTCGGCATCTGACTTGTCGATGTCCTCTGAAGCCTACCCTGATGGCAATAACATACAGAGACAGCTTTCAAAATTTGATCTCCTAAACCTCCAAACGTGCACTCGTTGCACTCTGAATGGAAAAATATATAGTAGGCCTCCCAAATCATAAGAGAAAATATATTATCGAAATAAGGTTTAGCGTCTAGGGTTTAGGGTCTAGGGTCACTAGACCCTAAACAAAATTGCTTTCAATAAAGATTTATGCTTTAAAGAAACCAGACTCTGATACCATGTTAAGATTGTAAAGGAAGAAAGTATTGGGAAAAAATCCTCTCTCTTTATCATTCACCTTTGCAGGGTATTTATACATGAAAAATAAGAAATCCTAATCAAACTTCTAGAGTAATCCTTAAACGTTGGATAACAACTCTAAACCTTATCTAACAAAATTCAAAATTAAATATAAGAAGAAAGACGCGTCGTCGAATGGAAGGAATACGTTCTTTTCTACTTTTCCTTTCTTTTTTTAATGGAAATGTTTGGTGTAAATAAGAGGTTTACCATCTTAAAAGAAAATTTTCCTTCAATGAGGTCCCTACTCCTCCTTCCCTTTTTCTTTTTCATATATATATATATATATATATATATATATATATATATATATATATATATATATATATATATATATATATATTTTAACACGTAGGCTACTCTAATGCTATGTTTGGATCAGCAAAGAATTGAATTCATAGGAGGAATTGCACAAATTTTAAGGAATTCAATAGTTTGGTTCAATATTGTGCATTGAGAATTTGATTTTGTGGAATCCATGGATTCCATGCTTCTTTGTAAGATAGGTTGAATCTGATTCTTAATTTTTTAGACGGAATTGGGCCATTTTTTGTGAAATTAGGGAGAAAAGACATTTTCACCCTCCTAACTTATGCCCCTCTCTTCTGCAATGATTCATCTCCCTGCTTCCTTTTGGTTCATCATCAATGTCCACAACCCTCTTCTTCCCAACTCTAAATCCAATAAAAAAAAATTCCATCCAAATAGAACCCCAACTCAGATCAAGCTCCATGGTGAAAGAAAATCTCAGATCTAGAAAAAAGTCAGAGAGATCACATATAGAAAAAACATAAGTTTCAACCTTTGGAAGAAGAAAAAGAAGGAGAAGAAGAATGGAAAAGGAAGAAGAAGAAGAAGAACCTTTTGATGTTAGAGTTCTAAGACCACATGCTATCGACGACGGCGGCAACAGCGAAGACGGCGGCTGTAACACCCGTTTAATTCTAAGATTTAATTAAATTAGATTAATTAAAGAGATGGTTGTTAATGTTGTGTTTTAATTTAAAATGCTTCTGTGTGACATTGGTTGATGCATTAGTTGCATATAGTTGCGCTAAATTAAGAATAGGGACTAAATTGATAACAAAGATGAAAGTTGAGGACTAGAATGACAATAGATTATCGAGGTTGGATTGATGAGAAAGACAAAAAAATATTAAGGACGGGTGAAAAAGGATTTTCACTAGATAGATAAGAGATTAAATTGGTAAGTAAGCGACTTAAGTGAAAAGAAATTTTAGAATGAGGCAAAAACTATAATTCCCCCCCAAAGATTTATAAACACACTCGTAAGCTTATTTTCAGCTATCACTCACGCCAAGACACACCCATTTTCATATTTTAGAGAGAGGAAGTGAGGGTTAGGGTTCTAGAGAGAAGGGAGAGCATTTGGAAGGAGGCTTGGTGGTTCTAGGTGGTGGGTGATCGGATTCCGGTGACCGGAGGCCGGAGCAAGGGCTAGAAAGTCTTCTTCAACATTCTTTTTATCTTCTCATACTCATTTCAAGGTAGGTGAAGCAATCTTCCTCCATTCTTGATGTTGTTTTTTAAGCTCATTGAAATATTTCTTACTTTGATGATAATGGAGGCATAAACTTGCATTCTTAGTTTTTCTACATTTCTATTGGATGTATTTCATGATTGATGTGCTGGATTTGTTGGTTGTATGATTTGGGATTTAAGATTCATCATGTTCTTCACTTCCTAGAGATTAAAGACTTGTTTGATGATGTTGGATCTTGTTTGAGCTTAGATTGATGGTGTTTTATGAAAGGAAAATGTTGTGGAAACCTAAGAAACTAAAATCCATCATTCAAATATACATTTTAAGGATTGAATCATTGGATTCATGGAAGGAAAGAAGGAAAAATCGGGTTTTAATTTAGACAAATTCGTAGAGCATGTTTATAGGCATAAACAGAATTGTTTTGAATCTGACCTTTCTCTGTTTAAACGTGTTTTCTGAATTCTTTACTTGATGGATTTGCGTGATTCCAAATCCATATGGAAGCTAACATCCTAAGCTTTCTAAATTGTATTTTTCCAAAACATTCCAACGGTTAGATCTTCCGGAAATTGCCTCGAAAGTCAGCGGTTCTGTTTTCTAAACTGATGCAGAATTTTTGTATGATTGGCTACTGTTTTTAAATTACTGCTCTTAAATGGCTCAAATACTTTCTGTAATGAATTGATAATTAGAATATGTTATCTCTAAGCTTGATTTAGAAAGAAGAATCAAATCATTTTGTTAAGTATGGAAGGAGATATGACCATTTCAATGAAGCTTGCCAAATGTTGCATGCTGTTTTGAATCTGACCTTGCTTTGTTTAAATGTGTTTTCTGAATTCGTTACTTAATGGAATCAAGTGATTCCAAACCATATGAAAGCTAACATCCTAAGCTTTCCAATTGGTATTTTTACTAAAATTTCCAACGGTTATATTTTCTGAAAATTTCCTTCAAAGTTAGCGGTTCTGTTTCACGCACTACCAAGTTTCTAATTTTTGAAAAGTTATTTCTTCCTTAATTTGAATGGTTACTTTTCCTTCGACTAAAATGAGTTGAGTTCTTATTTTTATCTTCTTTTAAGACTCAATTCTTTCCCTATTTCAAGTGAACTTTGTTCCCTCATAACTAATGAATTTTATAACTTCTTTTGGAATTATTCCTAAGACGCAACCTTTTACTTATTTCAAATGAATTTCCTTCTTCCACTTCAAGTGACTTTCACTCTTTCCTTCAACTTCTTTAAATGAGTCTAATCAACTTTTAAGTGTCATTTCAAAGCCCAAACAACATCCTAGATAAAGATTCACATGATGAAAATTATGGTAACATTGATCATTGGATTTTAAAAAGGGAATTAGAGCAAGAATGGCAGAGAAATGAGGGGAGTAGTTCTAGTGCAATTCTAGGGAGAGTGAAGCTTATGTTTGGATGACTGGTGGTTGGTATGGGACGGTCATCGGTTGTCCCACGGAGAAGACTTAATTAAATTATTTTTGAAAACCCGTGTTGATTGTGAATTCTAAGTTAGTGAACTCTCATGGCCATTTAGAGGGTCACGTACTTAGAATTAAGTATAATCATGACTTAGGCTTCATTACCCTAATGATTGTATTAGTGACTAGCGTACCGAGGAAATGATCCACCACAGAGGGTGGTGATTTCATAGCCTCATGGCCCGAACAAGAATGGGAAACAGTCATCGGGATACGATGGTCCGGGTTATTAGGATACATTAACCAAACCCTATGATTCGGGGCGGGTGTGATCTATCTTTTGATGAAGGTAGTGATCCCATGAGATGAACCAATATGGAAGGGAGTCATTCGGGATACGATGGCTCGGATCATTGGGATACAGTGGTAACCTTCTATTTGGGTAATGGCCATTCGGGATACGATGGTCAGGGCCTTTGGGATACATTGGTCCAGTTAGTACTCGGATCCGGCTGAGGGACGCCTCAGATTGTACTAGAGTTGTGGCAAGCTACCACAAAGAGGATTATTTTCATTCATGTGTGCTGTAGGGGTACGTGGAGTTGTTCGCTGGTCGGCGCTCCCGATGACTCTTGTTTTCTCTTTGATTTGACATTGATGTGTCATTATATGTGTCTCTTAATTCCATATATGTGTAAGATGGATCATGTTACAAGATGATCTATGATTTATTTGAAATTCTTTATATCTCTTATCAGTACAACCGTAGTAAGCACAACACATATGTTTTAGTCATGGCTGGATAAGCATGACGTCAGGTAAAGGAGAGTTATATTACATCCAATAGTTAAAGTTTTCATATTTTATAAAGAATAAGAATGCAATGATTTTCCGTAAAGAATACGGTGGTACATGCCAGTAGTTTTTAAACTTAGATTGCTATACCTATTGAGATTTATTCTCACTCAGTGCTGGCATGTATCAGATGAATAGGTGACTGATGGGATTGGAGCTTGAGGTAAATGGGTACGGACCCCGAGTAGTTTTAGCTATTTTGACATGCATCATAGGAGCTTCTGACAAATAGACTTTATGAGACTTGTGATTGTTCTGGCATGGTCTTTTTGGAGGGAACCTGAGTGGCAAGATTGTTGCCTCCGGTTCCCAAGATTGACTAACTTATATAAATACTATTATCACACTATATATATATATATATATATATATGTAAAAGACGGTCCTGCATGTGTATGAATGTTTTAAATTGTTTCCTGATTTTACATTTTTCTTCCGCTATAAGAATAAGGATAGAACCCGAGAGAGATGACCCGAACCGAAATGAATATTTTGTAATAACTTGGTAAAATTTTTAAAAATTACTCGGGTAGAGGAATTAGTAACACTTATCCTATGTAGTTTACTTATATATATTATTAATCCACTAAAAATGGACCCTAGGATAAGAGGGTGTTACAGCGGCGGCGGCTATGGCTGTGGTTCTGTACCTACTTCACGCTGCATATGCTTTTCTTTTTTTGGTTTTAGAAAAGAAATGTGAAGCGGCAGTCTATTCTCTTCCTCGCTCCACCGCCATCATCTTCTTCCGCCGGTAACTCAGAGATTGTCTCAGACCAATTTTGCCCTTGTGATCTGACTCGAAAGTGAACACCAGAAAAAGGAAGAGGAAGACGGAGAAGGAGAGGGAGAGGGATCAAAAAAGGAGTAAGAAAAAGAAACAAAAGAGAAGAGAAGGGGGTTAGAGAGAAAGGATAAGAAAAAGAAGAAGAAGGAATCACGATCTGACAAAAAAAGGACACATAATTGCTTCTCTAATGATTATTTTAATATATTTTTATTAAATTTTTTTAATTAATGAAGCAAAAAGTAGAAATTAACGTTAGAGTATTAAAAATACTTTTTTTTAATATTTAATTAAAGATATTTTTTTATGGCAAAAAATGAAGGGTAATATAGTCTTTTTATATTACTTTCTTTTACAAACTTTTAATTTTTACATACCAAACACACTTTTCAATTCCAATAATTCAATTCCAATTCCATATCATCAATTCCAATTCCAAACTTTTCTCCAACCAAACGCAGCCTAAAATTTCCTGATTATTCAAGAATACTTTGTTTATTCATTTTTTTATACAAATATACATAGTTTAAGATTTTCATCTATTTATTATTATTTTATAAATATTTTTTTCTAAAAGAAATTGATAATATTTATGGGTACACCAAGCTAATTTTCAAACAACTATTCCAAAAATTAGGGTCATTACGGGCTTGTTTGATAACTATTTTTGTTTTGTGTTTTTAAAAATAGTTTTCAAAACAGATTTTGGAAACAAGTTTTAAAGAACAAAAAAAAACTTGTTTGATAAATTTGTTTTGGAAACAATTTTAAAAACAACAGAATGAAAATTTTGTTTAATGAAATTATTCTAAAAACAAGTTTTGAAAACATATTTTCTCCACAATCCACCTCACTCAATACTATATCGTTTCAATTTAGTTCCTAATAGACGTGTAACTGTCATTTTTGGTTCAGATAATTCTAAGTCAGAAATAAGGACCGCAAAGGGGTCTTAACCTTGGGGGACTTGTCCTTAGGTGATGACCTAGGTGCCTACATACCCTTGAGAAGGGATCAAAGTCTACATAGTTCGTTGTGTTAACGTCCATAGGAGCCATTAGGCAGGATAGTTACCTGTAGGTGGCCGTGTGCGGCTAGGACGTGTGTAAAGTACTCAGGGCGGGCGAGCCGCTCGTTAGAGGTTTCCTTAGGTGGGGAGATAGCAAGGGTCTCTCTAAGCTGCTGGAAGGTTTGCTGATGGAGATCCTTAAGATGGAGATGTATCTGCCGAAGGTTGAGCGTGTGAGGTGGCGGACCAAGCTCAAAGGTTAAGGAATGATGTTTAGTATTTGGGGTGTTGAGTCTTACTTTGTATGTTCGAACTTACGGTGTTCCTTTCTTTTTCCTCTCCTTGAGTCCCCCGGGTGAGAGCTTTTATACTGAGTGTGAAATAGGACGTGATCGACCCTCGTTCTTGCTCGTTGTGGGTCGACCTACGATGGTTGAGGGCCTCCCATGTCTCTGGTGCGAGAGCTTGAGAGGGGAGACGTGGGTATTGGCCACGTACTAGGCGGATGGGTGGTGCCATGTGTCTCCGGTGTGTGTTTCTGGTATCCTTCTAGAAGGCTAGTGCCACGTGTCCCAAGGGCGAATATTCCGTAGTTACAAAAGTCCCCCAAGTCTACGAGTGACGGATGCCCGTGGACTTAAGTTTCTTTTAGCAAGCTACTTAAGAAAAATTTTCTGCCAGATGTCTTTGGCCAAACGAGCCCGACCGTAAGTTAGTCCGGCTATCTTGGTCAGTTGTTCGGATGAAGAGATTTTGCAGGTCTCTTCCTGATTGCTTTCGAAGGAATAGGATGTTAAGAGAGCCACGTGTCCTGATCCAGACGGTTGACTGTTTAGCTTCCTTAGCAAGTTTCTCGAGCCATCTCTGTAGAAAGGTACGCATCTTTCCGAGGAAGTGTCATCATTGCGGGGAGAGGAGGTTCCGTGAATTCCCCTTGGGGGTATGCGGAGGAATCCCAAAGGTTAGGGGTATTATGGCCATTTGGAACGTTTTCCCTTGGTTTTTGGAGATGAGTTTTTTCCTGCTATTCCATGAACGGGGTTGCCCGCTGGCTTGCAAGAGCTCTACTTGTCGCTTGTATGATTAAAGGGAACTTCATGAGGAGCTGCTTTTTGGAGAAGTGGGCTGCCATTGACACCACACGTCATGGTCTGACCGGTTCTTCTAGCGATTCGCAGCCGTTTTCCTTCACTTAATGCTGAAGCATTTCTGAGGTTTGCCATCATTAGCCTCGGCTACAGGTTTTCCATAAAGGTCCTCTGGGCTCTTTGAGAGACTGTTGGGTTTCTGGGGGCTTCTTGGTCTTTATTCCTCCGGCTCTTGGCTATTGGATCTGGACCGCTCCTTCTTTCCACGTGTCCGGTTGAAACAGGCGGTTGCAACCTAGGGTGAGTGCACTAGATAGTGCTTTTTTCATTGCAGGATTTGAGGGAGGCAGGGACTTTTTGAATCGTCGTGCCTTTGGACTCCTTATAAATACCCTGCACTTGAAAGTTTTGTTTTACCTTCTTCCTGTTTAACACCTCCTCCATTTCTCAGAGCTTTTCTCTCTGATTCTTGTACCCTCATCCTCTATAAAATAACCTCGTTCTCTGTAAAATTTTATCATTGCTGGTGATGATGACAGTCTTTTTGCTTTCGACTTCACTGATTTGGGGGATTTATCCCCTCCACCTCCTCTTAGTCGTATTCGGGATAGCAGCCAGAGTAAGGGGAAGAAATCAAGGCAGGACCTTCCCCCAGTCGAGAGAAGATTGACGAGGGTTCTGCCGGAGCAACCGATGGTGTTAGACAGGTTATCTGGAGGCATGTTTCGTCTTGTCCTGACAAGGTGTGCCGACAAGAGGATCTCAAAGGGGGAATGAGGAGGAAAGATGGGAGAGGAGAGTCAAGAAGAGATGGCGGAGACTCAAGGGGAGGGAGAAGATGGAGGTTGTAAATGCTGGGAACCCCAAAGATAAAGAAGAGGGTTCAAGAAGCCAACTGGTGCAGATTCGAGGCCTTCGTCTCAGGTTTCCCAGTGAAAATCGAGTACGGCAGATGCTAGGGCGGTCACTTCTGTGGAGGGTACTTTTCCTCCTCCGATACCTGTTCATCAATCACCTATGAAGGTGGTTTTGTCATCTCGCTCTGCGACTACGGATTATGTTGGAGATGTTGAGGGACCTGTGAGCAAGAGAGCTCGATTTGAGCGAGCAGTCGAGCGACCCACGAGTGATTCTCCTACTGGGGAGAGGGCCACTGCAGATGAGACAATGGCTGAGACTCCGACTAGGGGAGCTGGAGCCGGAGCTGGCGAGGCAGTGACTGAGAAAACCGGAGACCTTGCTGTTGGAGGGAATGTAGTGGTGAGTCAAGCGACCGCCACGGAGAATGTTTCTTCGGGGTCAGATGTTGACTTGTTGGAGCCTGTTGAGCTGCCAGAGGGGGAGCCTCCTTTCGACCTAGTAGCTTTGGGCAGGCGTTTCCTGGTCGATATGGTTGAGAGGGCTGCTAGGGAGTTGGACACCAATCCCCTGACCATTGCTAATCATGCCTTTGGCAGTGTTACCAAGGCGTTGACTAACTTCCACCAAGCTGGAATTGTGTGGGAGAAGCAAGTGAGAAGCAAGTGGTAAGCATCCTTTTTCCCTTACTCACACTAACTTCGAGGTTTTCTCATTGCTGACGTTTTCCTGTTTCATGTAGAATGACGTCCGCCTTCATCGAGAAGAACTTCTTGGGTTTCTGGCTTCTAGAGGTGCTCAGAAGAGCTTGGAGGATGTAAGCGGACATCTGTTATATGGAGTGCGAGGACCAGAGTCGTGAGTTGAGGTCTTTGACTCATGAGGTGGCTCGCCTTAAAGATGAGAGTGCTCAGCCTTCCGAGGTTAGGATTCTGCAATCAAAGTAGGAGAAGACTCGCAAGGAGCTTACCATCCGTTGGGAGGACGCGGAGAAGCGTCGACATGAGTTGCATTCTCTTCGCGATGCTTCAAAGAATGCCGAGGCTCGCGCCAGTGAGAATCTTGCGGGCTGGCTGGAGGCTGAGAGCAGGGTCGTCGAAGTTGTTGACAAGGGGAGATGCTGGCGCAAAGAATGTATGGGATGCTGCTAGCTGTCGAGTAGCTTAAGCTTCTTCGCGGGGAGAGATTTCTTGCTAATTGGGTGGCTTCCCTACATCCTTCTCTGGAGCTTCTTGATGGTGAACTTAGAGGCCGGCTGGCGACCGATGCTCCCTTGAACTTAGACGGCCTTCGCAACTTGGCTGATCGCTCGCTGGACCATCGAGTTCTCTCCATTGTTGGCGGGCGTGCTCCAGAGATTGAAGCTACTTTTTAGCAATTGGCCAAATTTGCCCAGAAGGGGCCGCCGGGAAATGCTAGCAATGTCGAGCCTGCGAAGGTCGCAACTAATTAGATCCTGGAAATGCCCAAGAGTAGGTTTATGTGGGGTTTTAGGTTTTATTCTTTGTAATAGGTGGCACCTTCCCCTTTTCCACATTAATGAGAATTAATGTTAAATTGCAATTTTCTTAAATTGACTTTCTTTTTACTATTAGGCAAAAAGGTTTTGCGTAGGTACAGTCTTTTGAATTGTTTGTCTTTTCACTTCTGGTTAAAAGATTTTTGCATGAGTACCACATGATCAAGACGGTCGCATGTTTTTGCTAGCGTGTTTTATGTGAACGTTCATTTTGTGGGTCCACTTTCTAGGAGATTTCGCGCCTGAGAGGCTTTTTAGGTGTTAGCCGTGCGTCGAGGGAGTCTTAGCTTCGGCCTTGGTGGCTCTTAAGCGTTTTCCTTTGGGCGGTCGGCCCTATGCCCATCCTTAGTGAGGCTTTTTGCGAGTTGACTTTGCAAGTTTTTTTCGGTATAGGCCATGTCTTTTTCAAGGAAAATGAAAGTTTCGATTAATGATAAACAAAACGATTACATTCGAGTAACCTTGGTCTGGCTTCCTAAATTGAAATAAACGAAGACATGTGATATTTAGCCAAGAGGTATTTCGAATGTGCAAAGTTCGTTCAGAGTTTAGGCGGAGGCCTGGTCCGCACGGGCAGACTCTTGGGGACTTGCTCCTTACTCTTTTCCCTAGGAGGGTTCCTCGCGTGATTCTTTGGGACCAGGGAGAGCGACCTTGATGGACTTTGTTAGGCTCGCCACATAGCAGGCTCGTGTTAGTTTTTGGTCCGCCATGATTTCTCCGACCCCATGTGGTGTCGATAATTTCATAGTGAGATGTGCCGTGGATACTATAGCTTTGAGTTTGTTCAACGACGGTCGCCCGAGGATGGCGTTGTACGCCAAAAGTGCTGAGACGATGATGAAATCTATGCCAAGGCTCGCTACCTTTGGTAAAGTGCCCATAATTGTGCAGGCCGATATGATTCGTTCTACAGGAACTTAAGCTCTGGAGAATCCTATGAGCGTGCCGGGGAAGGGCTTCATGTTAGCCTCATTTAACCCGAGCTTCTTGAAAGTGTCGAAATAGAGGACATCCACTGTGGACCCTTGGTCTATTAGGACTCGCTTAACTTCGTAGTTGGCAATGATTGCGGTCACCACCATTGGGTCGTCATGAACTGGCCCTTCAAGATTTGTAAGGTCGAACGTGATGTGGTCTCCTTTAGATTCCTTGCCTTTTTTCTTATGTTGCAGGACATAGTCGAGGGCGAGTATGGAGCGTTCTACCCTTTTCTTGTTTTGTGGTTGTGAGGTGGTTCCCTTCTGCAATCCGCCTGCGATGACACTGATAACCCCACGGGTAGGTGCTTGGTCACTGGTGTCCCTTGGTCGTTCCGTATTGGCCCTGCCTTCCTCCTTAATGTACCTGCCCAACTGTCCCTTGTGAATCAGATCCTTGATCTGATTTTTCAAGTGAATAGAGTCGTTAGTCTTGTGCCCGTAGTCCTTGTGGAATTGGCAATATTTGGATTTATCCACTGGTTTCCAAGTCTTCCGCCTCTTCATCTGTGGGAAGAAATTGAGCATGTCTGAATGATAAATTTCCTCCAAGACTCCGGCGAGCGATTTGTTGAGGGGAGTGTAGTTGGTAAACCGTCCTCTGTGAGGCATTCGAGGTCGTGGCGGCGAGCTCTTTCTGTTGTTTTTCTCTTTGGGACTTTGGTTTTCGGTCGCCATCTTCTCCTTCTTTTTCTCGGATCCCTCCAAGTCTGTCCTGCTTATTAGGATTTTGCTCATTTTATCCTTGGCAATCTAGGCGTTCTCCTCCTGGATGAACCATTCCGTTCTGTCCAATAGCTCCTGCAAGGTAGAAACAGGGCATCTATTGAGCTCCCTGTAGAACTATGAGCATCGGAGGCCTTGCTTGATGACAAAGATTGCAACGGCGTCTTGGAGGCCCCTGACTTGGAGCGAGAGCTTAGTGAATCGAGCTAAAAAAGCTTGCAACGTTTCTCCTTCCTCCTGGTGAAAGCCAATGAAGGAATCTTTGTTCTTCTGGTATTCTTTACTACTGGAAAACTGGATGAGGAACTTTTGTGCCAACTGTTCAAAGCTATGAATCGAGTTCGTGGGCAGTAGTGAAAACTATCTTAAATCTGCTTCCTTCAAGGTCAAGGAGAAAACTCGGCATTTCTGGCCGTTTTTCATGCCATGCCGAGTATTGACATGGTTGAGTTGAAGGTATTGATGTGATCTCATGGATCAGTCTCTCCCCCATAAGGTTTTATATGGAAGGCAATTTTGAAACCCATGGGCACATGCTCGTTCATGACTTGCTGGGTGAAGAGGTGTCTCCCTTTTCCTTGGAAGTCGAAGCTGGACCAATGGTATTGTCCTGAATAAGTGGACATGCCGTAGGGAGTGTACGGGTTGTAGGCTCCTGCCCAAGGCATATGCAAATAAGATCTTGGCTGGTAGTCCGTGGGCGGGCGTACCACTTTTTTGGCGATCATTGTTGGTCCAGTTG
Source organism: Senna tora (assembly GCA_014851425.1). Lineage (NCBI taxonomy): Eukaryota > Viridiplantae > Streptophyta > Magnoliopsida > Fabales > Fabaceae > Senna > Senna tora. The sequence continues at coordinate 6,780,489 of CM026263.1, forward strand.
GGATACTTGGCGGGGGAGCTGGTGCTGTTAGTGTTAGCCGGGCGAACTCCATCGAAAGGGTTCTGAATTGTATTGCGGGTAGACTAGTAAGGCCGCTGGATGGACCCGCGGATGTGGTGTGGTGCTACCGGTATTTGGATGCCTGTATTTGCTTGAGGGTGACTTCTATCATCTTCCCATTATTGTTGATGTATGGCTGCTATCTCTGCCTCGAGTCGAGCTAACTCCATTTCACGCGAGGTCCTTGTTGGTTTCGTTGGTTCTTGATTGCTAGCTGGAGGGCATGGGTTGTTTGGCATGCCATAAGGATGCTGGGGGCATGCTTCCTCCCTGGTTGCTAGTGCTTGGACAACGTTCTCCGTGATAGTTACTTGTGTTGTCGAGGCGTTCTGCGGTTGGTTCGTGTTCAAGACTCCTGTTTTCGTTGTGGCAACGTCAGTCACTCCTTGCATATTCCTTGCGCTACGTCTTGGAGCGCTTGCATCGGTCGTGGCCATAGGAGCATTTTAGTCGGTCATTTTAAGATTTTTCCTGTAAAGAATTTAAAAGATTGGTTTCTTAGTGTTAAGTAGATACTCCTACTCCCCGAAAAAGAAATGTCGTTTACTAGTAGAGTGCTCAAGGCATTGTGGTCTGAGAAAGACCGCGGTGGGCGCCAATGTAACTATCATTTTTGGTTCAGACAATTCTAGGTCAGAAATAAGGACCGCAAGGGGTCTCAACCTTAGGGGACTTGCCCTTAGGTGATGACCTAGGTGCCTACGTACCCTTGAGAAGGGATCAAAGTCCACGCAGTTCGTTGTGTTAACGTCCATAGGAGCTGTTAGGCAGGATAGTTACCTAAAGGTGGTCGTGTGCGGCTAGGACGTATGTAAGGTACTCCGGGCGGGCGAGCCACTCGTTGGAGGTTTCCTTCAGTGGGGAGAGAACAAGGGTCTCTCTAAGCTACTGGGAGCTTTGTTGATGGAGATCCCCGAGACGAAGATGTATCTGCTGAAGGTTGAGCGTGTGAGGTTGCAGACCAAGCTCAAAGGTTAAGGAGACAATGTGTAGTATTTGGGGTGTTGAGTCTTACTTTGTGTGTTCGGACTTATGGTGTTCCTTTCTTTTTCCTCTCCTTGAGCCCCTCGGGTGAGGGCTTTTATACTGAGTGTGAAGGAGGACGTGATCGACCCTCGTTCCTGCTCATTGTGGGTCGACCCACGATGGTTGTGGGCTTTCCATATCTCTGGTGCGAGAGCTTGAGAGGGGAGACGTGGGTATTGGCCACGTACTAGGCTGATGGGTGGTGCCACATGTCTCCGGTGTGTGTTTCTACTATCCTTGTAGAAGGCCAGTGCCACGTGTCCCAAGGAAGAATATTCCGTAGTTACAAGACGTAATTATAAATTTAGTCCCTAAAAAATACAATTTATTTCAATTTAATCCTTAAAAAATATAATTTGTCTCAGTTTAGTCCCTGATTACCCTCCTTAATTACTGATCCAAACAAACCCTTGGGTGTATTTGGATGAGAAAAAAATTGGGGAGAAAATTTTTTAAGGTATTTTAATTACCTTATAAACAATTTAAGTGTTTGGATTAACATTACTAGAATTTTTTAAATACCTAATATTTTAAATTACCCAAATTTTTTAGTATTTGAAAACAGAGGTGGGTTTCCAATCGGACTAAATTAAGGTGAAGTTACTTAGGTGTTTGCTGTGAAGTTCTCTAATAAAAATAAGACACGTGGTAAAAAGCACATATATGACCAATCATAAAGGGAGAGAAATTAAAATATAGAAAATTAAATTTTGATAACTAATTATTGAAGAAAGAGAGTATAAATAGAGCACGTAATTGATAAAACTTCATAGCAAACACCTAAATATCTTTACTTTAGTTTTTTTTTCAAAAATTCAGGCGGACGTGGACATGCAGTAAGCTTGTTGCTTACTCCAAGAAGGTCCATAGTACATTAAAGGTACGCTTGGTATAAATGCACGGATGTAAAGTACTGTAAAGAAAGTACTGTAGAATAAAACAAAGTACTGTAGAGAAAAGTGAGGAGAGAGATAGAGAGAAAAATTAAGAGAGAGAAAAAGTATGATTAAAAATGTGTTTAGTATATATAAAATATGATGTAAAGTTTTTTTGGGAATCGTGAAACACCACGATTTTACTGTTTGGTTTCTTTACCAAACAGACCCTAAGATTTGTTTTTGTTTTGTTTTTGTTAACAGTTTCAAAATTTAGTTTATAAAAAAAACAATTTTAAATTTTAAATTACTATCTATCATTTAAAATTTTATAATTATTATATTAAAAGGCTTTACAATTTTTAAATTTTAAAAAATATAAATAAAAATAATAATATTTTAAATAATAAGCAAATTAATATTTAGTAATTTTTTTGTTTCAATTATTAATTTTTTAACTTTTAATTATTATCGTAACTTTTCATTCACTATCTTTAATATTTGACTGTTAAATTTTAAATTACTTAATCTACCCAAACAAGGTATTTCAAATATTAAAATTTTAAATTATAGCAATTCAATTTCCTTGTATTTCAAATACCATGGAATTTAAAATATTCCTATCCAAACACAACCTTAGGGTATGTTTAGTAACTAGGAAGGAGGGAGAGGAAAGAGATTGAAAGAGAGGGGAGGGGAGGGAAGGGTAGGGGAAGGAAGTGGGAGACTAATCCTTTCTCTCTCCCCCTTGTTTAGATATCCCCAAAAATATTCTAAATTGGAGTATTTAAAAATTTTAAGGAATAAAGATAATGGAGGATTATATTAATCCTCTATTATCTCCCCCTTTATTTTTAAACATTTCAAATAAGAGGAAGATGTTATAATTCTCTCCCCTTCCCTTCTTTAATTCTCAATCTAAACAAGCCCTTATGCTATGTTTGTAGGTGAAAGAACCAAGAAGGGGGGGTGTTGAATTGGTTCATCTTAGAAAACAGTGACCTTTTAAAATTTAAGCTAATAAAATTTTGGTTAATGAAACTTTGGTTAATAGAAAATACCAGTTTTTCAAATTAAGTTTTCTTTATGAAAATGTTCAATTCTGGTTGATTTAAAAAACGATTTAAGTTAATGCTAAAAACAGTAAACAAAATAAAGAACACAAGCACTTATTATAGTGAGAGGTTCATATCAAATATCCTACGTCCTCTCACTCCCTCTTACTAAACGAGTAGGAGGAGTTTCTTCAACTAGTTTGGGAAATGTGAATTACAACCAGGCAACCTTCAAAACACCAAGGGATCAACTACAATGACTTTTACTACCTAACCCAGGTAACCCTTAAAGACAGGATCAGCCACTAGGGCTTTTACCACCTAACTCAGGCAACCTCAGTCGAAGGATCAGCACAAGTGCTTCTACAACCATTCGTGAATTACAACGAAATCCCATAACTAATCCCTAACAGTAACCTACTTATCCATTAACCAGAGACATCACTAAGAATACACTCCGAAAACCTTCTTACACCAAGGGATCAGCCACAGTGGCTTTTACTACCTAACCCAGGTAACCCTTAAGAAGGCTCAACATTTGTTTTTACAACCCATGATATTCATAGTGAAACTCAAAATTAATCAAACCGGCAACCTACTGGCTAATACATTAGCATCAACTCTTCAACTCTAGATTCTAGACCATAAGCCCAAACAGAAGGGGATAAGATGAAGAAGAGAAACAATGGGGATTCTAATCAACTGACTAAGAGCAAATATCACATTGAAGCACGTAGAAAACCCAGAAGAATGGATAGAATTGTGCTCCACCACCTTAGTCTTTGAGAAGAGGATGAACAAGTATTTATAGACTCCAAAGTCTACTCATTGAGGCTTTAAACACGAATGTCTATCTCTAGAGAATTATTCTCTTTAATGCTTGTTGCTATCCTTCCAAAAATATTGCCTTCAAAGGTTTGACATTGATTGAGATTCTGAGGCTAATCCTTTTCTGGTTAATGCACGTTTGACCCTTGTAGATAATCAAGATAATATCTTGATTTGCATTAATTGCAAGATAACAATCCAGATCTTTTCGTGATGTAGCAATCTTGCATGACTCAAATCGGAAACCAATAAGTTTCCTTATTTTGCTTTCTGGTCAATGCTCGATCAGGTTGATGCCAGTGCTCAATATAGAAACTAGGTTAATGCTGAATCAATCTGCTCAATATCAACTTTCCTGAAATCAAGCTAAATTCTTTTTTCGGATTTGTCAGCAATTAAAGCATTTAAGGACAATATATATTCAAATAAAATATTCCTTAATTCAACTTATATGCTTAGAAACTCAAATCAAATATTTATTAAGTATGATGTCATCTTAATTTCTTTTCTAAAGTATTTAGTCAATGATTCACTGTTCAATCAGCTTTAAATACAGAATCAGCCTTATGACTAAATCTTTCCTTTTTCAATTCTCCCTTTGATTTAAAAACATGTGTGAATATATGAATGCACAACCAAGAGCCTTAAATGCAGAATCACCCTTCTGGTCAATGATCGACCAAAGATCTCAAAAGTTTTTTATGGAAAGATTCCTCAAAGTAATAATAAATGTTATTTTATTAAATCTCTTGATAGTCATTTGATCAATCATGGATATTCTAATATTAAAGACAAATATACTTGATAAAAATATTCTAGTAAAACATTCTTTATTTGTCTTTGATATGATTCCATAATAAATTATTTAAGAACATTATCAATATATGACTAAATCACAATCTTTCCTTAATTGGCCGAGATCTTTATTTGAATTAATTGATTGTTATATAAAATATTCTAATTACAACTTAATCAATCAAATCAAGATCTTTCAACATTAAAATCGTATTTTTGTAAAACATTATCAAAATCAATCAAATTAAAGTATGAATTGCGAACCCACTGGGATTGATCCCACGAACCCACAATCAATCTGAAATATTCTTACCCCCAAGAAAGCTAAACAAAGGTCGAACGATCCACTTGAACCCTTGAACTCGAACAAACAAGGACCCAAAGTGTTAAAAGACGCCACAAGGATGATCAAACCTTGATAAGTCTGTTAGTTCAATGAAGAACCCTAGAGAGAAATCCACTCTCAAGATGAATAATTCAAATTCTCATATAATTCGTAACTTAACTTTCAAATACAAGATAGAAAATGAGTATTTATACTCCAAAAAAGAAAACTCTAGAATCCTAAAACAATTAAAACTCTAAATCCTAACATAACTTTAAAATAAAACTATTGGGTATTTCTAACAATCATACTTAAACCCAATATAATTAAAACACTAAATTTTAAATAATTGTCTAAAAAAAACTAATGGACTTTAAATAATAAAGCCTAAATATAATGATTTTCGCACAAAAATTTAACCCAAATTAAAATAAGCATTTTAAGCCCAAAATAAGAAGATCTAGGCTTAAACAAGTCTCCACATGTATAGTACATGGTCCAAGCTCTCCAAATTAATGTTTTCAAGCCCAAAACATGTTGTGCAGCTCCACTTTCAGCCCAAAATGTGTAACTCACGTTTTTACTATTATCTGGGGGCTTTAATTTGATTTTCTTGACTCTTCTTGCTTTTAATAATACAATTGTTTCGGGAGATAAATTATGGCCACTATTTGTGCTTTCCCTGCTCGTATCATTCTCTCTTTCCTCAAAAAGATTCGTCCTCGAATCTTCGTACAACTTTTGTCGCCAAAGCTCATTTGTCTCCTTAAAATTAAGTGTATCTCCAAATACAAAATCATTAGGATGAATTCTCATACCCCAGAACTAAAGGTGTTGAATCTTTAGTTATTTCATCTGGAAATTCCTCTTCATGTTCCTGTAACAAAGATATATCACAACTATACAAATCTGGATCACTGTTAGTAGAAATCAATGATTCACCTTGTTTTTCACTCTTCATTGGGCAATGAATTTGTTTCTTTTCTTCCATGACCTCTTTTCCCTCATTTATTTTAATCTTCTCTGTTTCACTCTTTTCTTTAAGCTCACTCTCTCTTTTATCTTTTTCTTCTTTGATGTTGAGTTGATCCTCATATATTTGCTCTGGAGTCAATGGTACAAGAGTAACAGGTTTGTTGTTCATTACAAAAGAATATCTATTGGTAAACCTATTCTTCTTAGCCTTCCTATCAAGCTCCCAAGGTTTCCCCAATAGTATATGCCCATCATGCATAGGAACAACATTACACAAGATTTCATCACAATATTTGCCTATTGAAAAAGAAACTAGAACCTGCTTATCAACTTTAATTTCCCCACATTCATTCGACCATTGCAACTTGTATGGTCTAGGGTGTCGAACGGTAGGCAAATTCAATTTCTCCACCATTGTAGTACTAGCAACATTTGTAACACTGCCACCATCAATTATCAACCTACATACTTTGTTTTTAACACGACAGCGAGTGCGAAAAATAGTTTCCCTTTGTTCATTCAACACATGTTTTTCAATTTGGCAAATCAAATCTCTTCTGACCACAAGGCATTCTCCTTCCACAACATTTTTGCCAAGCTTAATATTCAAAAACTTGCAATTGTTGTTGCATTGCATTGATGGTAAACAAAACAATGAAAAAGTACAATTTTTTTTTCGTTTTTGATGAACAAAAACGAAAAACAAGTAAATAGATAGATATGACCTTGTTTAGGGTTGAAGCTCTGATACCAAATGATGTGCACCCACTGGGATTGATCCCACGAACCTACAATCAATCTGAAATATTCTTATCCCAAGAAAGCTAAACAAAGGTCGAATGATCCCCTTGAACCCTTAAACTCGAACGAACAAGGACCCAAAGTGTTAAAAGACACCAAAATGATGATCAAACCTTGATAAGTCTGTTAGTTCAATGAAGAACCCTAGAGAGAAATCCACTCTCAAGATGAATAATTCAAATTCTCATAAAATTCATAACCTAACTTTCAAATACAATATAGAAAAGGAGTATTTATACTCCAAAAAAGAAAACTCTAGAATCCTAAAACAATTAAAACCCTAAATCCTAACATAACTTTAAAATAAAACTATTGGGTATTTCTAACAATCATACTTAAACCCAATATAATTAAAACACTAAATTTTAAATAATTGTCTAAAAAAAACTAATGGACTTTAAATAATAAAGCTTAAATATAATGATTTTCGCACAAAAATTTAACCCAAATTAAAATAAGCATTTTAAGCCCAAAATAAGAAGATCTAGGCTTAAACAAGTCTCCACATGTATAGTACATGGTCCAAGCTCTCCAAATTAATGTTTTCAAGCCCAAAACATGTTGTGCAGCTCCACTTTCAGCCCAAAATGTGTAACTCACGTTTTTACTATTATCCGGGGGCTTTAATTTGATTTTCTTGACTCTTCTTGCTTTTAATAATACAATTGTTCCGGGAGATAAATTATGGCCACTATTTGTGCTTTCCCTGCTCGTATCACAATATATTGTCCCAACAGTAGGGGTGGAAATGGGCGGATACCCGTTCTTTTTTTGCACTATCCGCATCTGAATTCACCTAATATATCCACCCTAATCGAATCCGAAAATATGATCATTTTTAATATCCGTACCCGTACTCTATCCAATACCCGAAATACCCGGAACACCCGAAATATCCAAAAAATGTATTGGATATTGGATACCATAAACCCTAAACTACCTGATATCTGTTACCCGATAAATAAATAATTATAGAAATAATATTTTGAAATTAAAAAAATACATAATTGTTAGAAATACAAATAAAAAACAATTTTAATAATATTATATACACAAAATTTATTTAATAATTTATATTGTATTTAATATTATATTTTATAATATATATTATTTGGATATCGGATATCGGGTACCCTATCCGCCCATTCATTTCGGATAGATATAGGATACTCGAAGTCAATATTCGCACCTGCCCGATACCCAATGGATAGTTATATTTTACTGTCCTACCATATCCGATATCTGATATCGGGTAGTTTTTTCGGATGGATACCATGGGATATCCATTTTTTAGGTAGCCATTGCCACCCCTATATGTTTGGATTTGGGATTAAGGAAGAGAGGGGAAGGGGAGGGAAGAAATTCAAGATATTTTCCCCTTGTTTGAGAAAATGAAAATTGGAGGGGAAGATGATGGAAGATCAATCCTTAAGTGTTTGTTTGTTTTTAGGATTAAGGAGGAGGAGGGAAGGGAAAGGGAGATAAATTTAATCTCCTCCTCTTGTTTGGTAAAATAAAAAATTAGAGGAGAGATAATGGAGGATTAAAAGTTAATCCTCCATTATCTTTATACTTCACAATTTTAAAATACTCCAATTTGGGATATTTTGAAGGATATTATAAACACATTTACAAAAATGTCCCTCTTATAACCCTTAGATCTACTCTTACAATGCTTCTCCTCATTGCCGCTTCTCACACTTTCTCTTTTTTAATCTAAAAATAATTGTTTAGTCCTCTAATATCCCTCTTTTCATATTTTTAATTATCCAAACAAGGGGAGGATTAATGGGAGACTAACTTCCCCTTCCCTTCCCCTCTCTTCCCCTTCAATCTCCTCCTCTCCTTCCCCCTCCCAAAATCCAAACAAACCCTAATCCTCCATCATCCTTCTCCTTCACAAATTCATGATACCCAATTTGGGGTATTTTGGAGGAGGTATCAATACCTAAACAAGGGGAAGACATATGAAATGTTAACCTTCTCTTCCCCTCTTCTCTCTTTTCCTCTAATCAACTCTCATTCCCTTCCCCTCTTGATTTTCAAACAAACTCTGAGGGTTTGTTTGGATTTTGGGAGGGGGAGGGAGGGGAGGTTAGTCTCCCATTAATCCTCCCATTATTTGGATAATTAAAAATATGAAAAGAAGGATCTTAGAGGACTAAACAATTATTTTTAGACTAAAAGAGAGCAAGTGTGAAAAGCGGCAATGAGGAGACACGTTGTAAACGTGTTTATAATATAAGAGGGACATTTTTATAAACATGTTTATAATATCCTTCAAAATACCCAAAATTGTATTTTAAAATTGTGAAGGATAAGGATAATAGAGGATTAACTTTTAATCCTCCATTATCTCTCCTCTAATTTTTTATTTTACCAAACAAGAGAAGGAGATTAAATTTATCTCCCCTTCCCTTCCTTCCTCCTCCTTAATCCTAAAAACAAACAATGCCTGAAGTTAGCTTAATTCAAATTAACAAATGGGTAAGGCTAAGGAGGATTAACATAAAAACCTTCAATTCCTTTCCTTCCAAAATTTTAAAAATCAAACAAAGGAAGGGTCACTAAATTATCTTTTATTTTATTTTTTTTCTTTAATCCTTAATCCAAACAAATGATAAGGTCATTGAGATTCCTTCATGGTATTGCATTATTGCAAATTCAATATCAATTATATGCTTGCTAGACCAACTACACATAAAAAGTTGAAATTTTGAGTTAAACTCAAAGAGGTATACAATAACAATGAAATTCTTTTTTTAATAATCAAAATTAACTACATGAATCAAGTATTTTGTTTTTTATTATTTTATTAGTTAGGTTATTAAACTCAAAGGAATATAAGAAGGGTAAATTACAATTTGTCCCTTGTGGTTTAGCCTAAATCCAGTTTGTTCCCCCTATGGTTTAAAATGCGACACTTAACTACCATGTGGGTTGGCTTAAAATTAATGTGCCCCCATGTGGTTTAGAGTGTGACACTTGACCCCCCTGTGGTTTGTTATGTTATCACTTAACTACCCTATATTATTTTTTTCTCACAATTTAATATTTAATATAACTTATAAAAGAAATTACCTAAAAATAATTAAATTAATTAATTATTTTATTAAATATTTATTTTATCTCTAAAATAATAATAATAAACTCTAATCTTCTACTTTCAACTCTTTTTAGTGTTTCCTTCAAACTCTTTCTTTCCTCTAATCTCTCCACTATATCCAAGAGTACTGTTATGCTCTTAGTCTATAGATACTTTTCTAAGAAAATTATTGTTTAATGTTAGAGTTTCTAAGCTCAATAATGTTAATATTCAATCTAGGTATGTATGTTCTGAAGTTGAACAATAAAAAGACTTAAATTTAGTTATATATTTGTATTATATTATTCTTTTACAATTTTATTTTGATTGATTTACTAATTCTAAAACATTAAAGATAAAAAATAACAATAAAATGAATAAATAACTAAATATAAATCATCAATGGAGTAAACAATAAATATTAAATTATTTTATTGATTTTTTAAAATTATAATTTTATTTTTATATTAATTATAATATTTTTTTTGAATCATTTTATAATTCTAGAGTGTTGATTGACAAATTCTAAACATTAAAAGTATTAAATGATGATTAATTTGATTAAAATTTGGATAGAAGTTAGGTGAAGGTAGTTAAGTGATAACATAACAAACCACAGGGAGGGTCAAGTGTCCTACTCTAAACCACAGGGGACACATTAATTTTAAGCCAAACCACAGGGTGGTTAAGCGTCCAATTTTAAACCACAGGGGAGCAAACTGAATTTAGGTCAAACCACATGGACAAACTGTAATTTACCCATATAAAAAACAAAAATAGGAAAGCATAATTGCGGAAGTATTATTATTGGAATGCGAATACTCATAATAGTGGCTAATATTTTTAATAAAATATAGAAGAAACAATTGATGCAAAATATCAATGTTAGTATGACTGTTCAATGTTCGAACAATTTATATTTTATAAGAAAAAAAAATTTAGATTAAGTTCATTATATCTTTATTATTAAGTTTTCCGATATAAATATAATATGTGATAAAAAGTATTTAAATAACCAATCACATCAGAGAGAAAATTTAGAAGACCACATTTTATATAACCAATCATAGAAGAAAAAGTATAAATACAATATATGATTAATAGACCTTGATGACAAAAATATAAAGAACTTAACCTAAATTTTTTCCATTTTATAATGACTTGGTAGTTTAAGTGTCTTTGAGTTGTTTATCTTTGAGTAAATTACACTGCCCTCCACTGAGAGGTGCTGAAATTACACTGTCTTCCTCTCTCATTTGAAAAATGACACTCCCCTCCCCTCACACATGATAATGGCCTACAATTCAGTCCAAAGTGCACTTTTGGTTGACTTTTCCATTCAAATTTATTGATTTGTGTGCAGATCATCGATTCAACTTTTTTTTTCACCATTTTGCCCTCACTTGTGATTGAAATATTATGCTTACCCAAATGCCCCTTAGTAAACTCTCTAACATAATTTTGCTTCCTATTTGTGATTAAATATGATTCATTTGTCAATATTATTATTTTTATTGTATTTTACAATAATAATAATAATAATAATAATAATAATAATAATAATAATAATAATTTTATTTCATTAAATTAAATTTTGTGATAATTCTATATTAACTAACTAATTAGTTAGTCATTTTTTTATAATACGGTCTATTATTATTATTATTATTATTATTATCATTTTATTAAATATATTTTCTAATTTTTTACAAAAATGGTTAAAAGGTAATTTTGTAATTAGTCAGTAATTTTTTATAATTTTATAACATGTAATTATTTTTGCAAATTTGATAATGAGTAATTTATGTAATTAGTAATTTTTTTATAAATTGTTTTCTTATAACTAGTATACTTTACAAAATTATTAACATGTAATTTATGTAATTAATAAATATTTTTTAAAAAATGGTAACTTGTATTGTTTCACGAATTTGTTATAACAAGAAATTTACGTAATTAAAATTTTTATAAATTTATATTTTTATAAAAAAATTATAAATTTAATTTTTAAAAAACTTTTAACAAGTTATTTTTGTAGTTATTTTTTAAAATTAAAATTTTATTTTTTATTTATAACGAAATTATAGTTTGTAACTTTAAAAAAATTGTTAACAGGTAAATTCTTTAACTATTAATTTTTTTTATATAATTTTGTGGTTTTTATTAAAAAATTATAACTTGTAGTACAAATTTGATATCAAGTAATTTCTTTAATTAAAAATTCTTTTGTAAAATTATTTTGATAACTTGTACTTTTGTACAAAAATGTTAACGAGTAATTGGGCATATTTTGATTAACAAGTACATGTATTTTTTGTCATTAAGGGACATTTAAGTAAGTATGATATTTTCATCACAAAGTGGCGGGAAAATAGTAAAAAAAATAAGTTGAATCGATGATATGCACATAAATTAATAAATTTGGATAAAAAAGTCAACCAAAAGTGTACTTTGGACTGAATTATAGGCCATTATCATGTATGAGGGGAGGGGAGTGTCATTTTTCAAATGAGAGAGGAGGGCAGTGCATTTTCAGCATCTCTCAAGGGAGGACAGTCTAATTTACTCTTTATCTTTTACTTATTTCTAGAGGTGTCAAAGTGGGCCAACCCGGCCCACACGGGTTGACCCACCATGGGTTGGACCCGTGACGGGTTGGTCCACTCGGGTTGGCCATGTTAAACGGGGTTGTGAATCCCAACCCGACCCACCAAGGTGGTGGGTCGGGCCAACCCACCTATTTTTATTTTTTTTTAGATATTTTTAATTCTAAATTTTTTTTAAAAAAAAATCTATATTTCTTTTATACATTTTTTTCATGAACTAAGAAATTTAATATGATAAAATGACAGAAAAGATTTATCATTCATTATGTTACTCACAAATAGTTAAAAATAAAACAATGAAAGTATGAAAAACATGGTCAAAATATCACAACATCACTCATTTCTTCTCCTCCTGGCTCCTACAAATATGGTGAAAAATGAAAATATCACAAAAAGAAATAAACATGATTAGGAATTATGTTTTTTTTTTAAGTTAGGTGGGTTACGAGCCAACCCACCTAACCCGGTGGGACGGGTTCCTCCAACCCGTTTAATAAACGGGTTGAGATTTTACAACCCAACCCACCAAATTGGTGGGTTAAACGGGCCAACCCACCGAGTTGGACCCGTTTTGACAGCTCTACTTATTTCTATAGTTAAATTACTAATATTTCAAATTATTCTAATTGTTCAGGCCAAAAAAAAAATTATTCTAATTGTTTCTCCCTTAAAATGATATTAATGACAAACACACACAAGTAATAGATGGCAATAATTTTAAATACTGATGACAAACAACACACATGATATTACAAGGTATGGCATATACGCAGTACTATCCAAAACCTAGAAACATCTTTTCCCAAGCAACCACAACACAAGTACTGATGACTTGATAATAAAAAGCAACAAGTATGACATGGCAGACCAAATTGCCATTTTATTATAGACTTATTCAAAAGTTAAGCAAATCATTACTTGGCCTATTAATTAACCTACTCAATGCCAAACTTCTTCCTCATCTGAACAACAAAGTCATAGACCTTGTGTTGGTCAGGAAGAGACTTGGACACACTCTCTTTCTGCAAACACCTTTTGGCCCAAGCAATAAACTTAGGACACTCAGCTTCAATGTTGAGATTCCCAAACTTTTCATAGGCTTCAAACCAAGTGTAGAATGGGACAAGTGCTACATCCACATATCCAAGGTTGTCCCCTCCAAAATAGGGCTTGTCTCCTAGCTCCTGCTCTAGCAGCTTCAGGCAGTCTATGAATTCCTTCTTAGCAGCTTCTTGCTCTTCTCCTTTGCTTGTCCACACTCTCCTTCCAGAATCATATATCTATTGCACATTAAGAACAAATACTTAACATCAGATCATACAGTCACAGTACATGAGAACATCATTGTAAAGAGAACCAGTAAAGGGCGGCCCAGTGTACGAACTCCCACCACGTGGAGTCTGGAGAGAATCAAATGTACACAACCTTATCCCTACAAACAAAGAGGATGTTTCCAAGATTTGAACTCGTGGCTTCTAAGTCACATGGCAACAACCTTACCATTGCTCCAAGGCTTACCCTCATGAAAAAGAGAACCGATAATACAAGAATTACCCCTTCAAGACCAACAGTCCAACACAATGGTGAGAAAAAGTGTTACTCATAACTTATTATTATGCTGTCTTCTTGTCAACATTCTGTACATTTTTTATTGAAAATTTTAATAGCACCAAAATTTTCGGGCTAAAATAATTCATTGGTTCCTATAGTTTACTATAAATTTTAATCAAGCCCTCATAGTTTCAATTTTGTAATTGGATCTCTATACTTATCTTTTACTCCATAGTTTCAAATTTAACCAAACTTCCTATTATCTTTTGCTCCATACTACAAAAGAAGGCAGAGGAGTACAGGTAGTTAAACAAAGAACAACCTTCAAATTGGGAAATCAACTATAAAATTTGATTCCTCAAATTAAGTTAAAATATGGAATTTAGTCCTTGAAGGATTATACTTGCCTCAATTGAGTCCCTATATTCTAAATCCTAAATACTAAATCTTAAACCATAAACCTTAAGGATATGTTTGGATTGGAGCTTAAAGAAGAGGACTTGTTTGGGAAGATGAAAATTGGAAGGAAAGATAATAGAAGATCAATCCATCCTCTATTACATTCTCCTTCACAATTTCAAGATACTCCAAATTGAAGTCTTTTGGAAGAGGTATCAAAACCCAAATAAAGAGAAGACATTCCTTCCCCCCCCCCCCCCCCCTCCCTTCTTCTCTAAACTATTTGTTTGGTGTTCCAATTTAAGGTATGTTCAATTTGTGAAGGGGAAAGATATATAATGAAGGATTACATATTAATCTTCCACTATCTCCCCTACAATTTTCATCTTTCCAAATAAGGAAAAGATATCTTGATTCTCTCCCCTTCCCATCTCCTTTTTAATCCCCAATTGAAACATAGGGATGAAATTGCAGTACATTATGTCTTTAAGGAATTATAGTTGATATTTTCATAACAAGTTGTATCTTCTAAAAACTAAATTTGACATTTTCATAATTCAATATTAAATTGACATAAGTATAATCTTTCACTACCAAAATAGTAACATATTCTTGCCAACATTCCATATAAGTAATTAAAAAAGAACAAAACTTTCAAATCGGGAAATCAGCTGTACAATTTGACTCCTCAAGTTAAACAAAAATGGTGACATCCAATGCTGTTCAAAACCAAAACAACCTCAAGCTGGGAAACAACACAATCTAAAAATACACAAGAACAAAGGTGAAAATTAGGTACCTTCTTGTCAACGAAATCGGCCCAGAATCGAGCTTGGGCTTTGAGATAAGGATCGGAAGGAAGCAAGGGGGACTTGTGGTTCCACACTTCATCCACGTACTGCACAGCAATGAGAGATTCACAGATGGGTTTTCCATTGTGGATAAGAACAGGAATTTTCTTATGAATGGGGTTCATTTGGAGGAGAAGAGGGCTCTTGTTCCTCAAATCCTCGTCTCTGTACTCGTACTTTATACCCTTTTCAGCAAGGGCAATTCTCAGCCTCATACCGAAAGGGCTTGGCCAGAAATCCAACAGAACAACCTCATCCGCCATTGCTACTACGATCGATTAACAAAGAGGGTTTTAGCAGCGAGAAGAAGAGAGAGGGATTAAGTTTTGGGGTTTATAGTTGCCGACTCAAGCCTCTCAATTTATAGGAGAAATGTGGAAGGTAATACGTGAGACGGTGAGGTGCTGTGGCCATTAATTTAATTTAATAGGCGCTTATCTTATATTCTTTTTGACACGTTGGATGCATCGTGTGATTCTATTTCTGCTATTGGAATATTTAATATTACATTTATGGAATTTTTTTTTTGGTGAAACATTTATGGATTTTTTAATGTATATATATCTATAAGCTTTCTTACAAGTATTTAATATACTCCTAAAGATTTTTATCCTCAAATTTAGCCTCAAATTTAGTAACATTTTATCCTCAAATTTAGTATGTTACTAAATTTGAGGATAAAGATCTTTAGGAGTATATTAAATACTTGTAAGAAAGCTTATAGATATATATACATTAAAATATCCATAAATGTTTCACCAAAATTATTTATAGGTATATACTATTTTCATTGTAGCAGCACAAAATTGCCATCAACAATGGCATTTATTAGGGTTGTAAACGAGACGAGCCGAATCAAGCTTTAGATGTTCAAGCTTGGCTCGTTTAAAATAAAGCGAGCTCGAGCTTTTAAACGAACAAAAAATCATGATCAAGCTCGGCTCGTTTAATTAATTGAGTTGTTCACAAACTTAACGAGCCGAGCTAAGTAATTATCAACTTTCATAGAATAAATATACACATAAAAAAATTAATTTATACATTATATTAATTTAAAGATTTTATCATTTTATATGTTTCATTGATTATAGCCGACTCTACCTAACTAATAGGAAAATACTTTGATTGTTGTTGTTATTATATATATTTTATTGATTAAAATATATTTGAACACAATAACATAACCAATTCAATATATATATAATGAGTGTTCATTATATATTTAAATATAATAATACATGTAAGATAGAGAAAAAAATATTTTTATATTATTTTATTCTTAAACGACTTGTTCATGAACTAAATGAGCCGAGCCTTAAATGTTCAAGCTCGGCTCGTTTAACTAAACAAGCTTATTTTTATGTTCAGGCTCGGCTCGTTTAATAAACGAACGAGCCCGATCGAGCTCTTATGCGAGCTGAGCCCGATCCGTTCACGAACGGCTCGTTTCATTTACACCCCTAGCACTTACCTAAAAAATGTCATAGGTAATTGACATCACTGAGGGTGATTATAGGGTCAAACAATCAACCTTATAATCGTTCTTAATAAGGGTGATTACCACGGAACGATGAAACTTAAATCAACTATGTAAGATTTTCCAGGTAATTGTCATCACTCGCACTTATGGCAATTGCCTGTGATATTTTTTAGATTAGTATCATTATTGATGGCGATTTTGTGCTGTTACAGTGAAAATAGTATATATCTATAAATAATTTTAAAAAGTTGCTAAATTTAAATATGCCAATTTTTAGGGGTACATAGATGTAAAAAAGCCTATATATATATACTGAAAAAAAATTTAACTTGTTCTTGTAACCATTGTTGTCAAACTCGTGAGTCAACTCGTCCGAGTCTACGAGTTTACGTTTCTACCATCCATTTTGGAGTTGACTCGTGCAAAAACTCGAAAGAGATATAGACTCGGGTAGACTCAAGTTGACTCGGATAAACTCGGGTAAACTCGGCCAAACTGGTGAGTCTATGGGCGAGTTTGAGAATTTGAGTTTGGCGCACATCAAGTCCGAAATTCTTTTTTTTTTTTTAATTTAAATCATATGCTTATTTCCCATTTTGTAAAATCCATCATTTTTTTAGTCAAAAACTCATCAAAGTCATGATCTCGGAAGAGCCCGAAGCCTAAAACAGCTTCATGCAGGCTTTGATCTGTACTCTATTATTGTGTGGTAGGGTGTCTTCAAAGAGACAAAAGTAATTAATTAAAATATCATGGTAATATGAATATGATAGTTGCTCTGTTCATTTTTGTCATGGAATGGAATTTCACACCTTTGTATTATTATTATTATTATATATAATATGTGTGCACCTCCAATCTTAGTTTATTATATATATAGTTATTATGGTGATTGTGGAATATAAGTAATGTGTAATTTAATGTGTATTTATGAATTATGAATTCAACTATGAATATTGAATTATGTTTTATTAAAGTAAATACTGAAATTTATTATATATGTTAGGTACTTAGAATATATTTATAATAGGTAGACTCTTACGAATTTATAATAGGAGTCTACTCCTCTATACGAGTATATTTAAATTCTAAAGTTGGAGAACCATGCTTGTAACCATGTATTTTAACTATTTTTACGCAGTTTTGAATTGGGTTCTTATAGTTTAAAAGTTGTAATTAACTCCTGATAGTTTAATATTCACTAGTAAAAACAATTAATTTAGTGATAAAAAATTTGTCACTAATAATCATTTATTATTATTATTATTATTATTATTATTATTATTATTATTATAATATAGTTGTTTTATAAAATAAAGGCAAAATTTGGGTATTAGTAATAAATTTCCTGTTACCATATCAATGTATTTTCTAGTAGTATTTTTTTATATTAAGTTTTTTGCGTAGAATTTTTTTATTGTATATTATTTTATTACTCTAGATAAATAATAATAATAATATAAAAGTAATTTAAATATATGAAATTACAAGTAGTTTATGTTAGATAATATAAATATATTAATTTGAATTAAGTGAATTTATATTGTTGATCATTAGCGTATCCTCTCAATTTAATAAAATGTTGATAAAAAGTTTAGCTTATAAAGACTATTTTTAATTATTTTTTAAAATTATAGGGATTTAATTACAAAATTTTAAATTACAAGGATTCAATTAAAATTTGGTTAAAACTATAAGAACAACTAACAAGAAGAATCATTGTTTAACCCAAAAATTGTTTATTTATGATAATATAGATATTTAAATAATATTAACGCTTTTAATACAATTTAAAATAAATATCTTGAGTGTGTTTGTTTCTGGAGTTGTATATTCTAGTGCTTCTATTTCCTTCTTTACTTGACCAGATGTTGAGTTCTACAATCTTCCAAAAGACCAAAATTATCTGACTCTTATGTCATGGCTTTGCTCAGCGAATCCCTTTCTTCTCGTCCCAGCAAAATTCTACTTCTCTTCCCTCATTATTTTTCTTAAGGAAATTAATGATTTGATCTATTTATATATGCATACTTTTTTTTAATTTAATTCGGTGTTGAAAAAAATAAAATGTTTTAATTTAATTAAAAAATCAGTTTTCAATTAAATTGATCTTTTGGTTAATAGGATGCATGAAAAGTTAATTGGAGTATTGTTAAGGGATGCTAATTTCACTGCTAAATAAGTAATTTGATCATATTCAAAATGAAAAACTAAAAACACATTTTGTAAATATTATTAAAATGTACAATTAATCAAATAAAAAAATTGATTAGGAATTAATTTTTTAAGAATCCGATAATTGAGATATTTCATCTCTCAAGTACTAACATTAATTTAGTCATTTTTATCTTTTTGAAGGTTGGAAAAAGGATAGTTTGAGACAAATATGATGTAGGGTGAACTTATAATTCTTAATTAGTTAGATATTTAAATGAGTAATAGTGTAAGATTGTTGAGAATGACTTGAAAATCATTTTAAACTATATGTAACCTCTAAATTGAGCTGTTTGAAATGTTTTGTACATTTTATGTTATCAATTTTTTTTTATCCGTGTTTTTTCTACATTCATTTATTCTTTTTATTAGCTTATTTTTTATTAGATTATTTCATAATCACAACTTCTTATTCCAATTCTTATTAAATTCATGCAAATGTTAGGATATCACTATGTACATTGACAAATAATTTATTTTGACAGTCAAAATTTAATTATTAAAATATAAATGATTGAAAATACTTAATTTTGCTAAAAAAAAGAAAAATACTCATTTTTTATAGTGTTTTTTTGATAAAAATTTCTAATTTTCAGTAAAAATATTTTTACAAAAATTAATTTTTAACTTTTACTTTAAAACGAAAAAGCTCCAATTTTTTTACTTATATTTAACACTTGAAATTTTATTTGCTAAAATTAAAAATAACTTTTAAAAAATCGCCAAATAATTTTTAAAATAAACATTTTTGAAAAAGTTTTATGAGAAGGTTGGGACACTAGACACTTTTCCAACGAATTCTATTCAAAATTATTAGAATGTGTTACTTTTGCGTAAAATTGAAGCTGAATTTTGAATGGATTAATGATTCTAACATATGAGGGGTTATCCAAAAAAAAAAAAAACATATGAGGGAATCACTTACGTATTGATTCCAAGTTCAAACATGTGAGGGAATCAATTACGTCCATGGGTGGGGTTAGATCAGCTTTATATTTTAGTGTCTTGTATTTTGCCGTGATTTTAATTAGGTATTTTGTGATTTTATTTTTGTTAATTAGATGTTTTGAAATTTGTAATTATTAGAAATAAACATTAAATTTCATATATGATAGGATAAGATACTCAATTGAATACTTAAGTAAGCTTAGTTCTTCCTCCTTACCAGCTAGCTTTTGAGTGTAGGTTCCCCAAGTCAACTTGAGTTTTAACATAGTATCAGAGTTCAATGGTTTTACGAACTATGACGATCCAAATCTAAGATGTAAAAAAAAAAAACTTCGGTAAAACAAACAGAAGAAGAAAAAAAGTGACATTTGAAGTTCAAAGGAAAGAGACTATAAGCCCGAAAAAAAAGAGGCATATAAGACTCTAAAGAACACAATCCCATAATGGTAAAAAAAAACAAGTCACATCTTGTAAAAAAAGATCAGTTGGACTTGAGGTGGAATATTAAAAATAACATTAAGTCTCACATATGGTATGATAAGATACTCAATTGAATACTTAAGTAAGTTTGATTCTTTTTCCTTATAAACTAGTTTTGAGCTAATTTATTATCATATAATTTTTTAAAAAATTAATTATTAAAATATAATACATATATTTTTATTTCTCAAAATACTACATGTACAAAAATATTTTTTTGTATGAGGATCTTTGCCATTAAGCCTTCGCCGTTATTATATGAGGGCCTGCTGCACCTGTCAGAGGTTGGTCCTCTTTGAAGGCAAACCTCAATATACATTCATTGATGGATCCATCTCTATATATATATATATATAGATGATAATATATATAATAATAATTATTTATTATATAATATTAATATAATATATATTATATAATATTTCCTATTTTATAAAAGTATTTATATTTTTATATGATTGATAATTATTTTATTTATACTAAATGTAAGTATGTAAATAATATTTTAAATAAGAGTAAGTAAATTTAAATCAATTAAAAAATTTAGGGTAAAGTATTTTTGTTGCCCCCAAACTTTGTTGTAATGTTCATTCTTATCCTAAACTTTTTTTTGGTCATATTTACCAATAAACTTTCAATTTTGTTCATGCCCGCCCTTTTTGATAAGACCGTTAACTTGCTTGACGAAATTTGCTGACGTGGACGATGAATGTGTATTTCTTTTGTCACGTCATTGTTCACCTCACATTTAACCTTTTAGTTTTATTAAAAAAATTAACCTAATTCAAATAAAAAAATATTTTAGGATAAAAGTTTATTTTGTTTTGTTTATTTGGATTAGGTTACTTTTTTTAATAAAAGTAAAAAGTTAAATGTGAGGTGGACAGTGAGGTGGCAAAAGAGACACACTTTCATCGCCCACGTCAGCAAATTCCGTCAAGCAAGTTAATAGTCTTACTAAAAAGGGCGGGCATGAACAAAATTGAAAGTTTAGGGGTAGAAATGAACCAAAAAAAGTTTAGGGGTAAGAATGAACATTACAACAAAATTTGGGGACAACAAAAATACTTTACTCTAAATTTTTTAATTGATTTAAATTTACTTACTCTTATTTAAAATATTATTTACATACTTACATTTAGTACAAATAAAATAATTATCAATCATATAAAAATATAAATGCTTTTATAAAATAGGATATATTATATAATATATAATAAATAATAAATAATAAATATATATATATATATATATATATATATATATAGATGGATGGAGCAGAGCCTTTGGTCTATTTAATGGCAAAGGCCCTCATACAAAAATATGTAGTATCTTGAGAAATAAAAAATATGTGTATTATATATTAATAATTAATTTGTTTAAAAATTATATAATAATAAAGTAGCCTAGTTTTTGAGGGTCGGTTCTCCAAGTCAACTTGAATTTCAACAGCAATGTTAGCAACTTAGTATCTTATGATTTAAACGGTTATTTTTCTAACGAATTCATATACCAAATCTCTAAGGGTCCGTTTGGTAGGCAGCTTCACTGATAGAAACGGAAATGAATGTAAAAAGGTGGTGGGATACTTTTTTATTTCTTGTCAGCTTTTTTTTTTTAAAAAAAAAATACAAAATGTCTATTATACCCTTTAATTTGATACAATCCTAACATTCTTTTCTTTTTATTATTTTAATATAAAAGATAAAGTGATAATTTTAGTACATTCTCATTCCAAATTTTTGCTATCAAACACAATACACTCATTCCCATTCTCATTCTCATTCTCATTTCCTTTTCCTTTCTCTATCCTTTTCTTTTTCTAATGTTAATCTCCTTTTTCCATGTTTTAATCTAAATTCACCATTCCAAACTTATATTCTAATTTTTTTTTGGTAAAAAGATACATTAAAGAAAATTACAGAAGTGTCCAACCCACAGTGAGACCATTATTACAAAGCTTAGATAAACTATTATACACAGCAGGGGAAGAAAGGAAACAGATATTATAAGAAGAAAACTGATGCAGCAAATTGTTGACATCAAGACCTATAACTTGGAGATTCTTGCGACGCCTATAACCTGAAGTCAGGAGAGTTGCAAGATGTTCCTTAAAAAGGACAATGGTGCATGTCTGATTAATCGATGTGCAGGAGAGTGCTACTTGGAGACCTTTTCTGAGAGTCATCATAACTGCAAGTTGAAAGATTTCAAAACTTCTAAGATTGTAGATTGCACTAAAAGAAACCTGCCCCCTATCAAATACTTGGATGAGATGGAATGAGTCTTCTGGTCTTGGTTAAACAAATGACTGAAACACCTTGATGGGGAATGATATTGTCATGAAACCACCCTTTCCGTGGAGATAAAATGTTTTGAAAGCGATTGGGGGATGGATGACTTAGAAAAGCAACCTTTGCGGCTTCCCAACAAGAATAAATCATATGAATGGCACTTAGTGGAAGAACCTTTTTACCTTCCATTAACCGAAGGTTTTGACATCTCCAGATGGTATGAAGAGTGACAAAAATAAAAGAAATGATGTCATCAAAGTCCAAAGAATTGGAGGCAGAAGACTTACCAATATTAATCTGATCTTGAAACCAACCTAGCATTGACATGACGTTAACAGAAGAAGATCTATATCCCAAATGAGTGCCAAACCAAACTGCTTTTGCAAAACTACAATCAAGAAAAATATGAGGCAAGGATTCATTACACTCTCCACAGGCAATACAGACATCATCAACCGGCATGTGGTGTCTAATTAAAACTGAAGATGCTGGACGGTTGTCATTTATCATTCTCCACATGAACATGATGATCCTCAATGGAAGTTTTAGACCCCAAAGCACCTTCCAGCCCAAATGGTTTGAATTATGGATATGAAAAGTTGGATTATGTCTGCTAAGTCTGATAATCTTATATCCTTCTTTAACAGAGTACTGACCATCAGCAGAACACGTCCAAAGCAATCTGTCTCTAGCACCAGTGACAGAAATAGGATATGAAGCAATAATGTTAGCTGTTTGTTGATCATAGACCCTATGAAGGGCTGACTTATTCCAAGAGAATGAATTATGCTGTATGTGATCAGTAACAAACGGGAAGAGTTCCTGATCTCGAAGCATGGGCCACCAAGCATGGTGGTTAGTTGGAATAGTACACAACAACATTTTGGGTGATCTGCAACGGTTGAAAAATGTTGCAGAAAGCCAAAAAACTGTTGCCTATGCTTTAGGCAACAGTTTTTGCAATGCTTTATGAGCATTGCATTTGTTGCCATTGCTAGGTTTTTTTGACAACACTTTCATAGGCAAATGCAACACTTCTATAGGCAACACTTTTTATGGTTTATGCAACACTTTTAGGTTGTTGCAAAGTAAGTTTTAGGCAACATTTTTTATCTGTTGCAATCTAGAAACGGCAACACTTTACATTCTTATAGGCAATACTTTTTATGTTTATGCAACGCTTTTAAACTGTTGCATAATAAGTATTAGTCAACATTTTTAAAATGTTGCAATCTAGAAAATGCAACACTTTCCATTTCTCTTATAGGCAATGCTTTATATTGGGCTTCATACACACCTCAACGATTTCTCCAGAAAAAGTTGTAAAAGCAACTGTGAAATTTTTAAATGAAATATATATCATCTCCTAGTTGCATAATTCATCCCAATCAAGTAGAATATTACAAAACAAAATCATTAAACAATTCAAAGCAATACTAATTAACAACTTATGTTTAATGTCTATCACTAACAAAAAAAAAGCTTTATCAAACAAACTAAATTGAAATTGATATTGATATTTCATCTTCATCATTGAATCCATCATCTCCTTCCTCTTCCTCATCTTGATCACAAACATCATTATCACTAATGTCTCCGGTCAATACATTTTCCTACATAGTATTACAAATGAGTCTTTTGAGAAAAGTTTAGTATGAAATTAATATTACAATATAAGATAGGAATAGAAAGAAGACAATATCAATTTTACCTCATCAGAAGCATTAGGTGATGTAAAATAAAATTTGACCTTGAGTTTCATAAGTATGGGATTTGCGCTTGGCTTCTTTCCAAGAAATTACTTTTCCACAGTATTCAATGATAAGCTGTCCAACCCATAGCAGAAAAAAAATGATACAAGTGTTAAGTTATAATAAAGGTTAGGCAGAATAAAAAATGGGGGAAAATATGATACAAGTGTCATCTTATTAATAAAGAATCTAAAGAAAAACAGAGCACTCTGCACATTGGTAAAATATACCCTGAAGAAAATATAAATGAATATCAATATGATGGATATAAAGGAAATGAAAAGATATGCATTCTAAATTACAAAGTGCTATTTGAAAAAGTAGCTATTTTTTTCATGGTGTTTAAAAAATTATCAATGGTGTGCATGCATGGCCTACGGAGTATGATTCATACATTAAGTAAGAACTCCATTTATGGCAACCAATCTTCAAGATGCAATGGTGGCACCACAAGCTAGAGTTAAACTCGAGTGCTGAAAAAGGCCTTTCTTCTTCTCCCTAATGTTCAAAGTTCTTGTTGTACTAAGAACAAAAATCTACTTAGATTCCTCTTTAGTGTGTACAAGCTCTTGGCTTTGTCTATAAGTTAGCCTTGCACATTTTACATGCAATTCATAGGCTTCCCTCTCTTTCTGCAATTGCAAGCAAGAAACAAAACTTTAACTTCGTTATGTGAACAAAAGTTTTTGGTGATATATGCAATAGTTGAAATAAACTTATGAAAATCATGAAAAACTCATTTCATTTAAGAATAATATTTTATTACTTTTGACAAAGTCAAAGCATTGAATTGCACATGGCTTTACTTTCATTGAGGGAAAAAATAAAAATATTTATAATAAAACTTGTTGGTGCAATTAATTATATATGGCTATGTTATTGTCATGAGGTGAAAAAACTTACAGGTCCAAGGTACTTTATGCACAGCTTATGTAACATAATTCACTTATTGGGCACTTTTTAAGATTGACTTTTTTTCCATCTCCAACATCTAGATTTTAAGAAACCATGATGCCAATAAGATATTAGTTTTGATCAAAAGCTTACTATCTAACATAATCTATATATAAGAGAAAATATAAAAATAAATACTTAAAAATTCATTAAAGTAGGTGTGTGTGTCAAATTGTCAATAGATCCCCTCATCTATGATTATGGAGTCATTATACAACCACATGATACATTATATATTCATAAATTTTCTCTAATTTAAGTACAGTTCTTAAGCATTTGCTAATAAGAATATTTTCAGTAAAATTATAACACATAAATAACCTCTTATAAGATCCAATAATGCTAGTAGTACTAGTCCTGTTCATATTTACCAGTAGAAGAAAGGTTAAGAGCTTGAAAGGTTAAGAGCTTTGGCTGTGAAACCAAACATCATAGTAGAAGTCAAGGTTGTGACCATAACGATGACGAGGATAAGTCTGATAACATAAGGAAGGAAAAGTGAGTGTAGAAAGTTTAGGAAAAGTATTAAAGCCATACATGTGAATGATAGTGCTTTGTTGCTTGCACCTTCACCTTCCAAACTAGGAAACTTAGCCTTCTTCTCACTCTTACCTAGAGATGATATACAGTCCCATAGATTATTGTTGACAACCACAGTTCACAATATGATCTTTCTAGACAACCAAACTCTCTACACTAATGAAAATAAAGTCTAAAGCAAGAAGAGAAATATTAAAAATACCAGTCTATATCACACACATCTTGTAGAGTTTTAATCTTTGTAGCAATATATAGCTTGATGTTGAAATTGTAGTTCATAAAACATATCAAGAGTGCCATCCACCTGCATAATATAAGAATGTCCAAATAACAAACCAAATGAGAAAAAAAAAATAGTGACCAAAAGAAATTCCTGCACAACACCACCATGTGAATAATTCACTTGTTGGACCATATGTATTGTACTTCAAATCCTCAATTAAACAAGATTCTTTAATATCGGCAATACATCAATGAATGGTAAGAACCCAAACAAAGTAATTTCGAAGATTTTATAGGCAATACATCAGTAAACATGAGTTACAAAATTCCTAACAATGATATACACTGTGAAACACAGAACACAAAAAACAGAAATTGCCATAGATAGTCGACAGATCTAAGCTAAGTATTTGTTAAAAAACTAAAATGCAAAAATAACTTCAGTGAGATGCTTAAAATGCTAGCGTGAGAGAGAAAAATGAAAGTGACAAACATAGCTCTAGACAACTAGATTAAGAAACTCAAAGGAAAATGCACACACACACACCGACATAGCTCTAAACCATTAAAGCCCATCCATTGCATACAATAATATAGAGTAAGAAGAAGCAAGAGACAGATAGAGATAGAGAAGGACGCTAACCTGAAACAGAGGAATTGAGAGAGAAATAAATGTTGAATTTGAAGAAGATCTAAGAGGAGACGGAGAAGGCGATGATGGAAACTCGACGGCGAGAAGAACCAGAGATGGTGGTAGCTAGGCGGCTACAAGGGCAAATGAAGTTGAATGGAGGCTTATGCGCTGCTAGGGTTTGAATTGATAAATGGGAAAAATGAGAGTGAAGAGTGAACATTGAATGAATTGGGTAAAATACTTACAAAAAAAAAAAGAATTGGGAT
Organism: Senna tora; assembly: GCA_014851425.1. Taxonomy (NCBI): domain Eukaryota; kingdom Viridiplantae; phylum Streptophyta; class Magnoliopsida; order Fabales; family Fabaceae; genus Senna; species Senna tora. The sequence continues at coordinate 6,807,504 of CM026263.1, forward strand.
AAAATAAAAATATTAAAAAATCGGACCAGCCCAAATAATTTTCTTTTTTTTTCTAATCTCTTGTTTTATTTTATAAAATATTAATTTTAATAAATTTTATATTACAAAATTAGAATAAACGTATTAATCATTAAATTCCCTGTGAAAGTACGAATTTCCATTGCACTATGGTTAAATTAGGAAAAAAAAACTAACACATGTAGTTAAATTTTAATTTTTATAAAATATTAGCATAGAAATTAAATTAACTAGAATTTCTTAAATTTTTATGTTCAATAATACAATGATATCTTGCTAAAATTTTAGGCAACATTTTATCCTCATTGCAAAATAGTGTTGCCTATATGAGTGAAATGAATTATTTTTAAAACCATTACAACAGTGTTGCAAAATCTGTTGCAAATAAGATCAAATGCAACATCTTTGTCTATGTTGCATAAAAGTGTTGCCTAATATGTCACCAAAAAAATTTAAGGATTGCAACATTAAATAAGCATTGCCTATCATATCAAATGCAACAGATTTTTAATGTTGCCTTCCGGAATGTTGCTGAAGCCTCAAAATGTTGTAGTGGTACTTCCATCACCTATCTGCCATTGAAGGTTAGAGATGATAATATCTCTATGATTCATGATAGCCTTCCAGCGCCAAGAGGAAGTTGAAGGAGCATATAACATACCAACAACATCCATATATTTTGCAGCCAGTAAAGAACATGGATGATTATCTTCATTTCCAACAAGTCGCCAAACGTGTTTTGCCAAGAGAGCTTCATTGAAAGCTTGAACATCACAAAGAGCAAGACCACCTTCTAATTTCGGACGACATAAAAGTTTGTAGTTTTGAAGATGAATCTTTGGAGAATTGCCATTATGACGCCAGAAAAAATTAGACATTAAGCTTTCTATCCGCCTACATTGCTCTTTAGGAAATTGCATGCAAGAGAGAGAGGGTAGACTAGATAGGAACTAATAACAGATTTAATGAGAGTAAGCCTACCAGCTTGGGAGAACAACTTTGCTTTCCAATCTCTAAGCTTGTGCGTGCTTAATCTTAGCAATAGTCTCTTGAATCACATTCTTTTTACTCTCTCTACAATCAATCCATGTTCCCAGATATTTTCCCAGAGTAGAATGAAATCTAAGATTGAAGAAACCAGCAATGTCCCTTTTCCTCGCATGATTAATATTGGGACTGAAAACTAGAAAAGGCTTACTTGTATTCATCTGTTGTCCAGCTAAATTAGCATATTCATTGATGACATGCTTAATTGCTCGACAATTATGATCATTGGCTTCAAAGAACAACAAAGTGTCATCTGCATACATGAGATGTGAAAGAGTAGTTGAGCGCCTCCCAATTTTAACGCCCCGCCACAATTTTGCATCCTCTTGTTTCCTAATCATACATGATAAAATGTTAGCACATAAAATATAGATGTAGGGAGAGATTGGATCCCCTTGTCTAATTCCACAACTAGGATCAAACATTCCTGTAAGGCCACCATTAATAAGTAGCTGATATTTAACCGAGGAAATGCAATTCCTGATATATTTAACCCACATATCAGGGAACCCCATCTTTCTAAGAACAACCTCAATGAAATTCCAAGAAAGTTTATCATACGCTTTCTGAATGTCCACTTTGAGAGAGCACCAAGCTGTTTTACCCTGCCTTGTATTCTTGATTTTATGCATTACCTCTGTGGCTAACATTATGTTATCACCAATCAGTCTTCCCTTTAAAAAAGCACTCTGATTTGGGGCAATAAGTTCAGGAAGGAAAGAAAGAAATCTAGGGTATATGCTGTGATAATTCTCTGAGGTGATAAATTCTGTACCTCAGGTTACTTTATATAGCAGTGCAAATACAGAGAGTTTGTTACAGGGAAAAATCTAGAATATGGACACGTAGCTAAATGACAGCTTGTACAAATTTATCTAGAATACATCCTAAAATATACACTCAATAATTATTTGCTTTAACACTCCCCTTCAAACGAGAGGGTGAAGACACTACACCGAGTTTGTATCTATGAGCTTCGATTTGAGGTTGCGTGAGGGCCTTTGTTAGGCTATCAGCCGTTTGCAACTCAGATGGAACATATCTGATATCTATGAATTTAGACAAAACCAGATCCCGCACAAAATGGACATCTATCTCGATATGCTTGCTCCTCGCATGCTGGACAGGATTAGAAGCAAGAGCTTTTATGCTTAGGTTGTCACACCACATCACAACTGGTTGTTTAAGGAATAATCCCAATTCTGTCAACAGAGAATAGAACCACCGAATTTCTGCAGCTCCATCTGCAAGTGCGCGATATTCAGACTCAGTGCTGGATCTTGAAACTACTCGCTGCTTCCTTGAGGACCATGACACTAGTGTATTTCCTAGAAACACACAAATACCAGCCATTGAACGTCTATCATCAAGATCCATTGCCCAATCTGCATCCGTGAAGGCGGTTAGAGTTAGTTCCTTGCATGGTTTTATGTGAAGACCCATCTGAAAAGTTCCCTTGAGGTATCGCAACACTCTTTTAACTCCTTGGAAATGCGTTTCAGTTGGACAGGAGAGAAATTGGCTCAACTTGTTCACTGAAAACGCAATATCTGGCCTTGTTGTCCCCAAGTACTGTAAAGACCCGATTGCCTGTCTATAAGTTGAAGGATTCTTCATCGGTATTCCTTCATTCGCCACATATAATTTCCCTGTCACCATGGGCGTTGGAGCTGGTGCACAAGACAACATATTAAACCTCTTTAGTATGTCCATGACATACTTAGCTTGACACAAGTGAAAACCGTTCTGGTCTCTATAAACTTCAAGCCCAAGAAAGTAATAAAGAGGTCCTAAATCCTTCAAAGCAAACACATCATTTAACTTCTGAACAAAAGATCTTAAGTAAGAGGGATTGTTACCCGTGACAAGTATGTCGTCTACGTACACCAGCACAAAAACAGTAAGATTCACAGTGCGACGAAAGAAAAGTGAAACATCACTTTTTGAATTATCAAAGCCCCATTGGATAAGTGTCAATCTGAGACGATCAAACCAAGCTCGTGGAGCCTGCTTGAGGCCATACAAAGCTTTGACAAGCTTGCACACATGATTGGGTTTTTGAGGATCAATAAACCCTTCAGGTTGCCGCATATACACACTCTCTTGTAAATACCCATTCATAAATGTGTTATTCACATCAAGCTGCCTAACTTCCCACTGGAAAGTCGCTGCAATCGTCAAGACAACTCTGATGGTTGTAGGCTTCACAACAGGACTAAAAGTCTCACCATAGTCAATCCCCTCTGTCTGTTGGAAACCCTTAGCCACAAGCCTTGCTTTGTGCTTCAATATGGACCCGTCAGCCTTGTATTTTACCTTAAACACCCACTTACAGTCAATCAACTTTTGTTGGCCAGGAGCTTCAACGAGTTCCCAGGTATTTTTTTTCTTCAGAGCTGAATATTCTTCTTGCATCGCATGCTTCCAGTGAGGAAGGGATAAGGCTTCAGTAGCATTAGTGGGCTCAAGATGTTGTGACATGAACGGATCTTCATTGTGAAGTAACCCAACAAAAGGATACTTGGGCTTTCGAATCCCATCCTTTGCTCGGGTAACCATATGATGGGTTCCTTTATTAGTTTGGGCTTCAGTTTCTTCTCGTTCTGCTTCATTAGGAATAGGACTACTTGAGTGGCCCAAAAGACTCGGATTAGAAGCAGAATGTTGGGCATCTCCGGATAGCTCTTCATCACGTGACTGACTTAATGGGTCATGTGAGAGAGATTTTGAATGAGAAGAACTCGTGGAAGGACTTGAATTTTCTCCACTACCCCCACTGTCACGTGTCGAGCTACTGTTGGACGAGTTTGTAGCCGTTGCTCTATTTCCCGTTGGAGAGTCAGAAGAGCATCCTATATTGATTCCACTTGAGGTACCACAATTATTCTTTACACCACTAGGAATCAGAAAAGGTATTATACACTCTTCATTTATTGAAGAAGAGCTGCCATGTCTGTTGAGAAAACCAGCTTCACAGGGATAAATTAGAGGATCAAAGATCACATGCCTGGATACATAAATCCTTCCCGTTGAGCTAAGACACTTGTGCCCCTTCTGTTGTGAGGCTGGTCCGAGATACACACACTTCTGACTATGGAATTGAAACTTGTGAGTGTTGTATGGCTTCAAACAAGGATAGCAAGCACACCCAAATGGTTGCAGAACTTTATAATCTGGTGCATCACCAAAGAGAACTTGCCAAGGTGAGACATTATTCAGCAATGGAGTTGGAAGGCGATTGATAAGAGATACTGCAACCTAAAAAGCATCAACCCAATATGTTAGAGGGAGGTGAGCTTGTGCTAATAAGGTCAAACCCATTTCAACTATATGTCTATGCTTTCTTTCAGCCCTTCCATTTTGTTGTGAGGTGTATGGACAAGTAAATCTTAGTTCAATGCCACTAGATTGAGCAATGGGAACAAATGGCTTATATTCTGTCCCATTGTCACTTTGTATGCACTTGATTTTTGTATTGAATTTGTTTTCAGCCTGAGCCCGAAACACATTGAACGCATTAACTGCTTCTCCCTTATGTTTTAAAGGAAACAACCATGTGTATCTACTAAAGTCATCAAGGAATTGTATATAAAAACGAAAACCATTCACTGATTGTGTTGGAGAGGGTCCCCAAAGATCTGTGTGAATTAGTTCTAATGGTGAGGATGCACGAGATAGAGACTTAGAAAAGGGTAGTAACTTCAATTTTCCATATTGACATGCTTCACATATAAATTTTGAATCAGAAATGTCAACATTACAATTATGTAAAATCTGTCTCAATATTCTATCACTCGGGTGTCCGAGTTTTCTATGCCAAGTCAAATATTCTCTATCTCTCTTCTTTAAATCAACTTCTGCTGCATTTACAAGTGCTCCTCTTATTCCTGTTGTGGCTCGTGACTCATCACCCATTGAGTACATTCCTTTGGTTGTTTTCCCTTGCATTAATTGTGCCCCTGTCTTCTTGTCCTTCACAAGGCAAGACTGATTAGTGAAACAAACATTTACATCATTGTCAGCAGTCAATTTATTAACACTCATTAGTTTCTTTGTTGCACTAGGTACCACCAAGACATCATTCAGATGAAGATTAGAATTACTGCCAGACAAAGATTTTGTTCCAACGCCAACTATTCTGGCCTTTGAACCAGTACAAGTGAATAGATGTTGTGACTTACCACTTACAGGCGTGAACTGGTCAAGCTGATCAGAGTAAGGTGTCACATGATGAGTGGCACCACTGTCCATGTACCAAGCTGAATTGGCCACGGTCTGAGGTGTCGCATAGTAGGATTGAGGCGTTAAGTTTCCAGTATTTGCAGACGGTGTGACCTGTTGGAAATCCTTGTCAAATCTATGCCAGCAAGCTCCGACAGTATGCCCTGTTTTTCCGCATAATTGGCACTGAGGACGAGGGCCAGAGCTACTGTTATTACTGTTGTTATTAGGACCTCCTCTGCCACGACCACCTCGGCCTCTGTTGTTGCGTCCGCCTCTGAAATTTTGTTGACCACCATTTCCGCGCCATTGTTGTTGGGTGTTCTGTCCTCTCCCTTGAGTATTCGAGCTCTCGGCTACATTATTAGAGGCTTGAATGGTCAAGTTAGAGAACTTGTTCAGCTGATAGAGAACTTGTTTGAGGCGACTACAGAGGACTTTTGTTGCCAACTTGTAAGAGACATTCGCCAAACTTATCGGTCTGAAGTCCTTAAAATTCTGTGGAAACAAAGTAGGTATTATTAATCTGAGGAAACAAAGTCCCTGATTGAAAAAACATGTTGAGCATTGCATGAGCATCTTCTTTCACAATATCCCAGTAATTCCGAAAGAATCTAACATTGAAACCATCCGGGTCAGCTGCTCCATCTAATTTCATTTGATTAAGGGCGGATAGACATTCATCCATGGAAAAAGGTTTGTTCAGAATATCCAGGTGAGACTGTAACAGAACTGGAATATCGTACTTGCCAAGTTGTTGAATAATTTCTTCAACTTGGAGAGTATTATTTTCCCTAAAAGTGTCTCGAAAATATTCCACTCCCATATGTTCAATCACTTTATAGTCATCAATCCACTGCCCATTATTATCCTGAATTGCATTTATTTGTTGTTGAATTCTTTGTTGCTTAACAATATTATGAAAGTAGGATGTGCACCTATCCACATTGACTAACCACGTTTGTCTAGCTTTTTGAGCGCACAAAGTTTCCTCACAATCCAGATAAAATTCTAATTGATGTTTAACATGCTTTTCATTTGGATCAAAACCACTAGATTTGATGTTTTTTTTGGATCTGTTCTAGCTGGGTAGAGGGCTCCTTAATTTTATGTTGAATATTACCCACCTCCTTTTTGTTCCAAATTTTTAATTTGCCTCGTAGAAAAATCAATTTTTCATGCAAAACTACATCGGGACTACTTCTAATATTGGTACTCCAACATTGAGAAACTATATCCTTACATTTATTAAACATGAACCACAAGTTCTCAAAGCGGAAGGGCCTTTTACAAAAGGGTTTACAACCAGAGCTATCAAGTACTAAAGGACCATGATCCAAGGCAGCTATTGGAAGGGAATATAAAATACTAGAGGAGTAGGATTGCAACCATAGAATATTACAAAAAGCCCTATCCAATCTACCCCATACAACATCATCACTTCCTCTGCCATTCGTCCAAGTGAACTAGGTACCATTGGGATTAATATCAATGAGACCACAATACTGAATCATTTGATTAAAAACGTTAGCACCATCCGGTCTTTTAGAATTGCTTGGTTTTTCATCATGGTACCTAATCTGGTTAAAATCACCAATAGCAGCCCATGGAACATTAATTATAATAAAAACATTTCTGAACCAATTCCAAAGAATGCTTCTCATACCCAGATCGAGAAATCCATAAATAAAAGTAAGCACACAATCGTTACCTGATTCATCTTTAGTGCTTATGTGAATCCAATTAGGAGAAATGTCAATGATGTTGCATTCTTGATCCTCCTGCCAAGCTAGAAAAGTACCACCACTACGCCCAACCGGATTAGTACCAGTAAAACAAGAGTAACCTATATTACGAAACGTCCTACTAACAAAAGCAAGTGATCTCTTGGTTTCAGATAAAAACACAAAATTAGGCGTATATTGCCTCACCAGTTGCTTAAGCCTTTGAACTGTCGTGGTGCAACCAAAACCACGACAATTCCAGGCGGTAACTCTCATGTTGAAAGACTAGGAGACCTTTCTGAGCTAGTCTCCCCAGAGCTGTCAGAGATTGGTAGCTTCCTACTTTTTGGATACGCAAGTCTGAAATGCTTCACATAAGAAACATGATGTTCTTGAAAAACCACTGAATCATGAAATGAGACCCGCTTGCGCTTCTTAAAAGGTATAGGAATTGATGAAGAAGAGATCAGAACAGAGGATTTTTGCCGCTTGGTGTAAACATTTACTACCACAGGGAGTTGCCTTTTGAGAGCAACTAAGCATTGTGTGTGGTCACACATCTCATGAGACTGAAAACTAGGAGCAAAGAGGAAGTGACTTGATAAAGTAGAGGACAGGAGATAACAACTCCACATACAGAAGTTAAAGTACCAGTTTATTGGAGAAATAAGAAAAGGACCAGTGAAACCAGGTTGAGAGACAAGGATCTAGTTAACATAAAAAATCTTTAGGCCTTCCATAAGTGTAATATCGCAGACATCCCAGTTGAAAGTCCCAGAACCAGTTCCACTAAGGACCAAAGCAAGGCCCTGATCAGGAGGGAGGTTAGCTGTGGCCCATTTATAAATATCATTCCCCCGATCTTCAAAAGATGGAATATTTCCCCAACCCATATAGTTGTCTCGAAAGAGGTTTTTAACTCGAGTAGAAAGTTGGAATACCGACAAGGCGCCAACTTCAGTTTCAAGGTCCACCAAGTCCCGAGGAATTAAGTCATTTGGAAGTGAACTTTTTCTTTTAGCCCACTCAGGAAGTGGGCCAGGTCCACATTGAATTTGAAGTATAGGCTGAGGGTTATTAATATGCATGTCCACCGCTTCTTCCAATGGGCTCGTGATATCCGGATCATCACCATCAGGGAAAGGATAATCATTAGGAAAAAGATTTGCATCCTCAAATTGATCTGAGTCGTTCATCTCAACATCATTATCAAAGTCTTCTGGATCTTCATGACACATCAGCAACTCAAGTGAAGATGAAGAATGTGGATGCGTACCAACTGTATTTACCGCCACACCTCTTACTGGAGGATTTACAGTATCCATAACATTTAATGCACCTGCCCCAGCGAAATGATTACTTCCATTCGGTGCAAAATTTTGATTTTGTGGTGACACGTGTTGACTTTCCGGCAATGGTAAAGTTGTGAGGTGATTTCCTTCCGAGTGAAGTAAATCTGCATGATGATTAAATGGCATGTCCACGTGGTCACCGCCATGCAAATTTCCGAGAAGAATTCCAGCAACCAATGAACCAGGATTCGCCGCAGAAGGCATCAGTTGATGAAGTATGTGATCAGAAGAACTTGACACTACGTTAATGTCTTGCTGAGAAGGAGAGTTCCCCTGTTGTGGTGACCCATTAACATCATCATCCAAAACTTCAATGTAATTTACCCACTGACTGTTGAGAGCCATGCCCTGGAGATGAATGATGTGACTGGAGATTCTCATTCACCGCAGAAGGAGGAGAATGGGGAATAAACATTTGGACATAGCCATTACTAGCATCATCATCTGAAGAATCAGAAGACCAATCTCCAGATATAATGTTAGGTACTTGCGCTGGATATTCATCAGAGATTTCATAAAAAGGCCTAAACTGGTCAAAATGAACCTGGATCTTAGTGGAAGGACGAAAATGTTTAAATGGAGTTTTCCGCTTGGGACATTCGAAATGAATAAACTGAGGATCAACCCAAAAATAAGTTGCATGTTTCTGACTTAGCTGTGTCTATTGAAAATGTAACTCTGAATAGGTCTTGATAAGGCCCCAGTTACAATCCTTGTCAAGATGACCTATTCTTCCACATTGTTCACATAAACGATAAGTTCTCTTCGGCATGCAAGATAACCAGATCTTAGTTCCAGAACTAAGCGTGAAGAAAGTACCCATTAAGAGAGGTTTTGCCGGATTGAGAAGAACCTTGACTCTAAGAAATTCCATATTCTTCCCATAATCATTATCTGGGTCTAGTTCAACCACCTCTCCTGCCAACTCACCTAATCTGAATGCGACATAATTGCTAATAAGCTCTAAGGGAACACCAGAAAACCTCAACCAAACAACAACAATATTAATATGAAGGTTATCCGTCGTCATCGCAGGTTGCCATTTGTCGATTACCAGCAAAGAATTCTGAACAGCCCAGGGTCCATTCATAATCATGAAGGTCCAATCCTGAATATCTTCAAATTCAAGAATATAAAAATTTCTGATTTTTGATTTAACAGTAACTGATCCTTGAAGTTTCCATTGACTGTTAATAATGGCTTGCAGTCTAAATGCTGGAATCTCTCTCCAGTCCACGAAAGCCGCAATCGCTCTCTTCGACCATAAAGCACGACGATAATCCACATAGCTTTGATCAAGGTTAAGAACAGGCCCCCTGCGAGGGAAAAGATACTCCGGGCCAGGGGGAGTAGACGAAGAGTTGGAAGAAGATGAACCGGAATGATGATGAAGAGGTGGAAGTTTAAAATAAGAGTTGGTTTCTGACATTAGAACAGAAGGATAGATGTCGAAATAAACAAAGATGCAGAGAAGTTTAGAAAGGCTCCACTTAACTAAAAAAAGTTGAAAAGCAAACAAACATGAATGAAATAAAAGCAGAACAGTGAGTGGGACAGAGACACAGAACAAAAGAAAGTACACAATCAACAACAACCCCAAGGAAAAGGACTTCAAAAGAAAGGGCCACATTAAAGGTAGCTTTTAAAGTAAGGCCAAAAAGGCATGGTAATTGGGACTTCAAAACAACCCCTAAGTATTAAAGGAAGACATGGTAATTGGGACTATAAAAACCAATACAAGAACCTGACAGATTACAGAGAACATAGGAGAATAAAGGAAAAGGATGAAGAAGATACTACGCCTATGAACACCAAGCAGAGCATCTCTCACTAGGAGGTCCATTTTTTTTTCACTTATCTTATATTCTAATTTTCTAACTTCCTAAAATCTAAATTACTGGCCCAATTGCTTTTTTTTTTAATTAAAACAACAAAATTACAAGGTCAGAACATTCTGGATAAGTTGGACTAAATACGCTAGTACTAAACCTATTATACAGGAAGGCCAAAAAAAAAAAAACCTATTATACAGACTAGACCATTCCTTATTACTAAATGGCTAAAGGTCTATTTTGGTCCTCAATGTTTGTATGGAGTTTAATGTTGGTCCTCAATGTTTCAAAAGTTTAATGTTGGTCCTCAAAGTTTTTGTTTTTGGTCGATTTTGGTCCTCGAGCGTAACACCGTTAACTTTTTGCCGTTAAATGATGACGTGGCATGCTTATATGGCACACACTCTCTCCTACATGTCATATTTTAATGACGTGACATGACACATCACTGCCACGTCACCCCAAATTGCCACATCATCATCTTCTCTCCTTCATCAACATCATTATCATCATCATCTGGGGAGACGTGGCAGTGATGTGTCATGCCACGCCATTAAAATATGACATGTAGGAGAGAGGGTGCGCCATATAAGTATGCCACATCATCATTTAACGGTAAAAAGTTAACGGTGTTACGCTCGAGGACTAAAATCGACCAAAAACAAAAACTTTGAGGACCAACATTAAACTTTTGAAACATTGAGGACCAACATTAAACTTCATGCAAACATTGAGGACCAAAATAATACTTTAGCCTTACTAAATTTTTATTACATGATTTTTTCCTACTTATGTATATTCTTATATCTAATGCTATGATGCCTTCCTCGGTATTAAGGCCTATTATATTTATTTCCTTCTTTCAACTTATAAGCCATTAGACTTGGAGGAACTACAAACTTAGAATTATTAGATATATCTTTTTTAAGCATAATCAAAACCTTCCTGATGAATTCCAATATCAGTTTCTGCCAGTTGAATCTTCCGAACCAGTTTTAAACAATTAAATATTCTCCATTTCCCATTTGAAGCCTGAATACCAAAAAAAAAAATCTTCCTTATTTTTCCTAACCATAATTGTGAGGGAGTGCCCTAAATTGAGGGTATCCATATCAACTCTTTCCTTCTTACTATTTGATCTTCTTCTGCTATTTTCAAGGCCTATGAAGCATAGACACTTACACTGACACGGGACACGACACGGACATGGACACCTTGACACGCTGATTCTTAAAATTACAGGACACGACACGACATATATATATATATATATATATATATTAATTTCAAGAGGACACAAAATATTTATAAATATTGATACAAGCTTAAAAAATTACAATATTCATGATGTCACATATTAACAGAGTATATATATATATATATATACACACACAGGATATTATATATATATATGTATACTTTGAAGAGAAAAGTAGAGATAGAGTGTCGCAGGCGTGTCGCACGTGTGTCAGCGTGTCGGACACACGGACACGTGTCCGACACACCATAGAACTGGCGTGTCCGTGCTTCTTAGTTCAAGGCCTATAGCAAGACCTTTTCCTTCTATATTCATTCGCCAATAGTCATTCACTTGATTCTTCATTCTCAGTAGACAATCTTGAGGAGAGATGGTGATAGTCACTTTTCGCGAATTCAAATTACTTCAAATCGAGTTGTAACTACAGAATGTTCCTCCTTGGGACACGTGGCACTAGCCTTCTAGAACGTTAGAAGGTACGCGAGCCAGTGACACGTGGCACCATTCTCCGGCCTCGTACGTGCCTTGTACTCATGTCTTCCCACACACGCTCTCGTATTAGAGACATGGTATGCGCTCAACCATCGTGGGTAAACCCACTACGACCAAGAACGTGGATCGACCACGTACCCCTTTACACTTTTAGTATAAATACCCTGACCCGGGGGACTTGAAAAAGGCAAGTAAGATAGAATACTCTAAGTACAACTCACCATCATCTCCACATCCAAGCTTGATCAATCAACTCTCATGGTTAACCAGTCAGAGCTCATTTACCCCTCTGGATATCTCTATCCACAAGCTCCAAGCAACCTAGAGAGACCCTTGCTCTCTCCTTCCTCTAAGGAAACCTCCAACCGGTGGCCCACCCGCCTGGAGTACTCCAGACACGTCCTAGCCGCACACGGCTTTTACAGGTAATGCTCCTGCCTAATGACTCCTATGGACGTGTATTCTTTGAACTACGTGGACTTTGATCCCTACACAAGGGTACGTAGGCACCTAGCTCGCCCCCCAAAGGACGATTCACCAGTTATACTCCCCTCAACAAGTCACATGTTGGGGTTCTGGAAGAAATCTACCACTCAGATATGCTCAACTTCCCTCCGCAAATCAAAAGACAGAAAACAGGAGAACCCGTGGACAAGTCCAAGTACTGCCAATTCCACAAGGATTATGAGCACGTAACCAATGATTGCATATACCTAAGAGATCAAATCGAGGACTTGATCCATAAAGAACAATTCGGCAGATACATCAAGGATGAACGAAGGTAGAACCAGCATAGATCGGTCGAGAGAAAACAGCGACCAGACACCTCCCCGCGGGGTCATCAATGTCATCGTACATAAACCTTGCTAGTAGTCACCATGCAAAGCCATGGTTTAGGGTTTAGCATTTAGGGTTTAGGGTATAGGGTCTAGGGTTTAAGGTTTAGGGTTTAAGGTTTAGGGTTTAGGGTTTAGGGTTTAGAATCTAAGGTTTAGGGTTTAGGGTTTAGGGTCTAGGGTCTAGGGTTTAAGGTTTAGGGTTTAGGGTTTAGGGTATAGGGTTTAGGGTTTAGGGTTTGGATCTAAGGTTTAGGGTTTAGGGTTTAGGGTTTAAGGTTTAGCATTTAGGGTTTAGAATCTATGGTTTATGGTTTAGGGTTTAAGGTTTAGGGTTTAGGGACTAGGGTCTTGGGTTTAAGGTTTAGGGTGTAGGGTTTAGGCTATAGGGTTTAGGGTTTAGGGTTTAAGGTTTGGGGTTTAGGGTTCAGGGTTTAGGGTTTAATGTTTAGGATTTCGGGTTTAGGGTTAGGGTTTAGGGTTTAGGGTTTAGGGTTTACGGTTTAGGGTCTAGGGTTTAGGTGTTGGGGTTTAGGGTTTAGGGTTTGGGGTTTAGCATTTAAGGTTTAGGGTCTAGGGACTATGGTTTAAGGTTTAAGACATAGGGTATAGGGTTTAGGGTTTAGGGTTTAGGGTCTGGGGTTTTTGGGTTTACGGTTTAGGGTTTAAGGTTTAAGGTTTAGGGTTAAGGGTTAAGAATCTAGGGTTTATGGTCTAGGGTTTAGGGTTTAGGACTTAGGGTTTAGGGTTTAGGGTCTAAGATTTAGGGTTAGGGTTTCAGGTTTAGGGTCTAAGGTTTAAGGTTTAGGAGTTAGGGTTCACGGTTAAGGTTTTGGGTTTTGGATTTAGGGTTTTTGGTTTAGGGTTTAAGCTGTAGGGTTTAAGGTCTAGGGCTTAGGGTTTCGTTTTAGGGTTTAGAGTTTAGGGTAAACCGTTTAGAGTTTGGTGTCTAGCATTTAGAGTTTAGGGCTTTAGGTTTAGGGTTTAGGGTTTAGGACTTAGGGTTTAGGGTTTAGGGTGTAGGGTCTAGGGTTTAACGTTTAGGGTTTAGGGTCTAGGGTAAAGGGTTTAGGGTTTAGCATATAAGGTTTAGGGTTTACGGTTCAGGGTTTGGGGTTCAGGGTTTAGGGTTTAAGGTTGAAGGTTTAGGATTTCGGGTTTAGGGTTTAGGGTTTAGGGTCTAGGGTTTAGGTTCTAGGGTTTAGGGTTTAGGGTTTAGGGTTTAGCATTTAGGGTTTAGGGTCTAGGGTCTAGGGTTTAGGGTTTAGGGATTAGGGTTTAGGGTTTAGGGTATAGGGTTTGGGGTCTAGGGTTTTAGGTTTAAGGTTTAGGTTTTAGGATTTAAGGTTTAGGGTTTAGGGTTAAGGGTTAGGATCTAGGGTCTAGGGTCTAGGGTTTAGGGTTTTAGGTTTAGGGTTTAGGGTTTAGGGTTTAGGTTTTAGGGTTTAGGGTTTAGGGTTTAGGGTTTAAGGTGTACGGCTTAGGATTTAGCATTTAAGGTTTAGGATTTAGGGTTCAGGGTTAATGCGTAGGGTTTAAGGTTTAGGGTTTAGGGTATAGGGTAAAGGGTTTAGGGTTTAGCATTTAGGATCTAAGGATTAGGGTTTAGGGTTTAGGGTTCAGGGTTTTGGGTTTACGTTTAAGGTTTAGGACTTCGGCTACAGGGTTATGGTTTCGGGTTTAGGGTTTAGGGTTTAGGTTCTAGGGTATAGGGTTTATGGTCTAGGGTTTAGGTGTTGGGGTTTAGGGTTTGGGGTTTAGCATTTAGGGTTTCTGGTCTAGGTTTTTGGGTTTTGGGTTTAGGATTTAGGGTTTAGGGTCTAGGGTATAAGATTAAGGGTTTAGGGTTAAAGGTTAAGGTTTAGGGTTTAGGGTCTAGGGTTTAGTGTTTAGGGTTTAGGGTCTTGGGTTTAGGGTTTAGGGTTTAGGGTTTATGGTGTAGGGTTTAAGGTTTAAGGTTTAGGTTTTGGGGTTTAGGGTTTAGGGTTTAGGGTTTAGCATTTCGGGTTTAGGGTTTAGAGTCTAGGGTCTAGGGTCTAGGGTTTAGGGTTGAGAACTTAGGGTTTTGGGTTTAGGGTCTAAGGTTTAGGGGTTAGGGTTTCGGTTTTAGGGTTTAGAGTTTATGGTTTAGGATTTTGGGTTCAGACTTAAGGTTTGAGGTTAAGATGTTAGGATTTCGGGTTTAGGTTTTAGGGTTTAGGGGTTAAGGTTTAGGATTTTTGGTTTAGGGTTTAAGGTTTAGCGCCTAGGGTTTAAGGTCTAGGGTTTAGGGTTTAAGGTCTAGGGTTTAGGGTTTAGGGTTTAGGGTATAGGGTTTTTGGTTTACGGTTTAGGGATTAATTTTTGGAATCTAAGGTTTAGTGTTTAGGGTTTACGGTTTAGGGTTTAACGTCTATGTTCTAGGGTTGAAGGTTTAGGGTGTATGGTTTAGGCTATAGGGTTTAGGGTTTAGGAACTAAGGTTTAGGGTTTTGGTTTTAAGTTCAGGTTTAGGGTCTAGGTTTCAGGGTTCAGGGTTTAAGGTTTAGCATTTCGAGTTTAAAGTTAGGGTTTAGGATTTCCGTTTTACGGGCTACAGTTTAGGGTCTCGGGTTTAAGTGTTGGAGTTTAGGGTTTAGGATTTGGGGGTTAGTGTTTAGGGTTTAGGGTCTAGTGTTTAGGGTTTAGGGTTTAGGGTCTAGGGTTTAGGGTTTAGGGTTTTGTGGTTTAGAGTTTCGGGTTAAGGGCTTAGCATTTAGGGTTTAGGATTTAGGGTTTAAGGTCTAGGGTTTAGGATTTAAGGTTTATAACTTAGGGTTTAGGGTTTAGGGTCTAAAGTTTAGGGTTAAGGTTTCAGGTTTAGGGTTTAGGGTTTAAGGTTTAGGATTTAGGGTTCAGGGTTAAGGATTAGGGTTTAGGATTTAGGGTTTAGGGTTTAGGGTTTAAGGTCTAAGCTCTAGGGTCTAGGGTTCACAGTTTGGTTTTAGGGTTTAAAGTTTAGGGTTTAGCATTTAGGGTTTAGAGTCTATCATTTAGAGTTTAGGGTTTATGGTGTAGTGTTTAAGGTTTGAAACATAGGGTTTAGGGTCTAGGCTCTAGGGTCAAAGGTTTAAGATTTAGAGTTTAAGGTCTATGGTAAAGGGTTTTGGGTTTAGGATCTAAGGTTTAGGGTTTAGGGTTCAGTGTTTGGGGTTTATGGTTTAAGGTTTAGGTTTTGGGGTTTAGGGTTAGGGTTTAGGGTTTACCATTTAGGGTTTAGGGTCTATCGTCTAAGGTTTGCGGTTTAGGACTTAGGGTTTAGGGTTTAGGGTATAAGGTTTAAGGTTTAGGGCTTAGCGTTTAGGGGTCAAGGTTTAGGATTTAGGGTTCAGTGTTAAGGTTTAGGGTCTAGGGTCTAGGGTCTAGGGGTAGGGTTTAGGACTTAGGGTTTAGGATTTAGGGTTTATGGTGTAAGATTTCGGGTTCAGGGTTAAGGTTTAGGGTGTAAGGTTTAGGGTTTTAGGTTTCAGGTCCGGGGTTTAGGTTCTAGGGTTTAGGGTTTAGGGTTTAGGGTTTGGCTTAGGGTTTTACGGTTTAGGGTTTAGGGTTTAGGATTTGGGGTTCTAGGTTTGGGGTTTAGGGTTTAGGGTTTAAGGTCTAAGGTCTAGGGTTTAGGGTTTTTGCTATCGGGTTTATGGTTTAGGATATATGGTCTAGGGTTTAGGGTTTAGATTTTTGGTTTTAGGGCCTAGTGTCTAGGGTCTAGGGTCTACAGTCTAGGTTCTAGGGTTATGGTTTTGGGGTTTAGGGTTTAGAGTTTAGGTTTTCGGGTTTAAGGTTTAGGATTTAGGGTTCATGGTTTATGATCTTAGATTTAGGGTTTAGGGTCGAGCATTTAGGTTTTGGGGTTTAGCGTTTTAGGTTTAGTGTAGATGGTCTAGTGTTTAAGGTTTAGGACTTAGGGTTAAAGGTTTGGGTCTAAGATTTAGGATTTCGAGTAGAGGGTTTTGGGTTTATGGTTTAGGATTTAGGGTTTAGGGTTAGGGTTTAGGGTTTAAGGTTTAGTGTTTAGGGTTTAAGATTTATGATTTAGTGTTTATGGTATTGAGTTTAAGGTTCAGGATTTATTGTTCAGGGTTTAGGATATGTGGTTTGGGATTTACGGTTTATGGTTTAGGGTATATGATTTAGAGTTTAGGGTTCAGGTTTAAGGTTTAGGGTTTCTGCTTCAGGGTTAGGGTTTAGGGTTTAGTGTTTAGGTTTTAGGGTCTATGGTTTAGGGTTTTGGGTTTAGGGTTTAGGGTTTGGGGTTTAGCGTTTAGGGTTTAGGGTCTAGGGTCTATGGTTTAGGGTTTAGGACTTAGGCTTTAGGGTTTACGGTTTACGGTTTAGGGTCTAGGGTTTAGGGTTTAGGGTTTAGGGTTTAGGGTCTAGGGTTTGGGGTTAAAGGTTAAGGGTTAGGGTTTAGAGTTTAGGGTTTATGGTTTAGGGTTTAAGGTTTAGGGTTTCATGTTTAAGGTTTAGGTTTTGGGGATTAGGTGTTAGGGTTTAGGGTTTAGCATTTAGGGTCTACGGTTTAGGGTTTAAGGTTTAGGGTTTAGGGTCTAAGGTTTAGGGTTTACGGTTTAGGGTTTAGGGTTTAGGGTCTAAGGTTTAGGATTTAGGGTTCAGGGTTAAGGTTTAGGGTTGAGGGTTTAGGGTTTAGGGTTTAGGTTATAGGTTTTAGGGTGTAAGGCCTAGGGTTTTGGGATTTAGGGTTTAGCATTTAGGGTTTAGGTTATAGGGTCTAGGGTATAAGGTTTAGGGTTTAGGGTATAGGGTATTGGGTATACGATTTTTTGTTTGCGGTTTAGGGTTTAGGGTTTAGAATCTAAGGTTTAAGGTTTAGGGTTTATGGTTTAGGGTTTAAGGTTCAAGATTTATGATCTAGGCTATAGGGTTCAGGGTTTAGGGTTTTGGGCTTAGGATCTAAGGTTTAGGGTTTAGGGTTTAGGTTCAACGTTTAGGGTTCAGGGTTCAGGGTTTAAGGTTTAAGGTTGAGGATTTCGGCTTCAGAGTTAGGGTTTACGGTTTAGGGTTTAGGGTATACTGTTTAGGGTCTAGGGTTTATGTGTTGCGATTTAGGGTTTAGGACTTAGGGTTTAGCGTTTATGGTTTAGGGTCTAGGGTCTAGGGTTTTGGGATTTGGACTTAGGGTTTAGGGTTTAGGGTTTAGGGTTTAGGGTCCAGGGTTTAAGGTTTAGGGATTATGGTTTAGGATTTAGGGTTTAGTGTTTAAGGTTTTTAGGTTTAGGGTTTAGGGTTAAGGGTTTATGGTTAACCATTTAGGGTTTAGGATTTAGGGTCCAGGGTTTAGTGTTTAGGGTTTGGTGTTTAGAACATAGGGTTTAGGGTTTAGGGTCTAAGGTTTAGGGTTAGGGTTTAGGGTTTAGGGTGTAGGGTTTAAGGTTTAGGATTTACAATTCAGGGTTTAGGTTTAGGGTTTAGGGTTTAGGGTTTTGGTTTTAGGGTTTAAGGTCTAGGGTTTAGGGTCCAGGGTTTACAGTTTGGTTTTGTGGCTTAGAGTTTAGGGTTTAGTGTCTAGCATTTAGAGTTTAGGGTTTAAGGTCTAGGGTTTTAGGGTTTAGGACATAGGGTTTAGGGTCTAGGGTCTAGGGTCTCGGGTTTAAGGTTTAGGGTTTAGGGTTTAGGGTATAGGGTTTAGGGTTTAGGATCTAAGGTTTAGGGTTTAGGGTTCAGGGTTTGGGGTTTAGGATTTGGGGTTTATGGATTAAGGTTCTGGATTTTGAGTTCAGAGTTAAGGTTGGTGGATTAGGGTTTCTGGTTTAGGTTTTAGGGTCTAGGGTTTTGGTGTTGGTGTTCAGGGTTTAGGGGTTTTGGTTTATCTGTTAGGGTTTAGGGTCTAGGGTCTAGGGTTTAGGGTTTCGGACTTAGGGTTTAGGGTTTAGAGTCTAGGGTTTTAGGTTTATGGTTCAGGTTTTAGGATTTAAGGTTTAGGATTTTGGGTTCAGGGTTATGGTTTAGGGTTTAGGGTTTAGGGTTTAGGGTCTAGGTTCTAGGGTTTAGGGTTTAGGGTTTAAGACTTAGGGTTTAGGGTTTACGATCTAAGGTTTAGGGTATAAGGTTTAGGGTTTAGGGTTTAAGGTTTAGGATTTAGGGTTTAGGGTTAAGGTTTAGGGTTTAGGATTTCGGGTTTAGAGTTTTGGGTTTATGGTCTAAGGTTTATGGTTTAGGGTTTAGGGTTTCGTTTCAGGGTTTAGGGTTCAGGGTTTGGGGTTTAGAGTTTAAGGTTTAAGGTTTAAGGTCTAAGGTCTAAGGTCTATGGTCGAGTGTTTAGGGTTTAGGGTTTATGGTATAGGCTATATTATTTACGAGCTATGGTTTATGGTTTAGGGTTTATGGTTTAGGGATTTGGGCTTAGGGTTTAGAGTCTAGGGTCTAGGGTCTAAGGTTTAGGTTGTTGGTTTTGGCGATTAGGGTTTAGAGTTTAGGTTTTCGGGTTTAAGGTTTAAGATTTAGGGTTCATGGTGTATGGTATTGGATTTAGGGTTTAGGGTTTTATATTTAGGTTTTGCGGTTTAGCGTTTTGGGTTTAGGGTCGATGGTCTAGGGTCTAGGGTTTAGGGTTTAGAGCTTAGGGTTAAGGGCTTAGGGTCTAAGGTTTGGGATTTAGGATTCAGGGTTTACGGTTTAAGGTTTCGGATTTAGGATTGAGGGTTAGGGTTTAGGGTTTAGTATTTAGGGTTTAAGATTTTTGGTTTAAGGTTTATGGTTTAAAGGTAAAGGTTTAGGATTTATAGTTTAGGGTTTAGGATTTATGGTTTGGGGTTTAGAGTTTAAGGTTTAGGGTATAGGGTTTAGGGTTTGGGGTTTATGGTTTAAGGTTTAGGGTTTAGGGTTTAGGGTTTAGGGTTTCCTATTTAGGTTTTAGGGTGTATGGTTAACGATTTAGGGTTCAGAGTCTAGGGATTAGGTTTTAAGGATTAGGGTTTTGGGTTTTAGGGTTTAGCGTTTAGGGTTTTGGGTTTAAGGTTTAGGGTTTAACGTTTAGGATTTAGGGTTGAGGGATAGAGTTTACGATTTCAAGTTGAGGACTTAGTGTTTAGGTTTTAGGGCTTAGGTTTGAGGGTCGAGGATTTACGGTTTAACATTTATGGTTTAGAGTTGAGGGTCCAGGATTTAAGATTT
Organism: Senna tora; assembly: GCA_014851425.1. Lineage (NCBI taxonomy): Eukaryota > Viridiplantae > Streptophyta > Magnoliopsida > Fabales > Fabaceae > Senna > Senna tora. The sequence goes on from CM026263.1 coordinate 6,827,429, forward strand.
ACGGTGTCGATTTTAGTGTTTAGAATTTAGGGTTTAGGGTCTAAGGTTTAGGGTCTGGGGTGTAGGTTGTAGGGTCTAGGATTTAGTCTATAGGTTTTAGGTATTAGGGTTTAGGGTTTAGAGTTGAGGGTTGAAGGTTTAGGGTTTATAATTTAGCGTTTTAGGTTTTCAGATTTTGGTTGTACAGTTTAGGGTTTAGGGTTTACGGAATAGGATTTAGGTTTTATTGTTAGAGTTTAGGGTTTAGGGTTTTGGATTTATGGTTTAGGTTCTAAGGTTTAGCTTTTGGGGTTTAGGGCTTACGGTTTAGGGTTTAGCATTTAGGATTTAGAATTTATGGTATAGGGTTTAGGGTTTCGGGTTTTGGGTTTAGGGTTTACGGTTTTGGGTTTAGGGTTTAGGGTTTAGTGTTTAGGGGATAGGGTTTAAGGTTTAAGGTTTTGGGTTTAGGGTTTAGGGTTTAGGTTCAAGGTTTAGGGATCAAGGTTTAGGGTTTAGGGTTTAAGGTTTAGGATTTCGGGTTCAGGGTTAGGGTTTAGGGTTTAGTGTTTAGGTTTTAGGTTCTACGGTTTAGGGTCTAAGGGTTAAGGTTTTGGGTTTAGGTGTTAGGATTTAGGATTTTAGGTTTAAGGTCCAGGGTCTAGGATCTAGGGTTTTTGACATAAGGTTTAGGGTTTAAAGTACGGGGTCTAGGGTCTGGGGTTTAAGGTCTAGGGCTTAGGGTTTAGGGTTTAGATATTATGTTTTAGTATATAGGGTTAAGGGTTAGGGTTTAGGGTTTAGTGTTTAGGGGTTAGGGGTTAGGGTTTAGGGTTTAAGGTTTAGGTTTTGGGGTTTAGGGTTTAGGGTTTAAGGTTTAGCATTTAGGGTTTAGGGTTTAGGGTCTAGGGTCTAGGGTTTAGTGTTTAGGGTTTAGGACTTAGGGTTTAGGGTCTAAGGTTTAGGGTTTGGAGTTTAGAGTTTAGGGTTTAAGGTTTAGGATTTAGGGTTCAGGGTTAGGGGTTAAGGTTCAGGGTTTAGGATCTAGGGTTTAGGGTGTGGTTTTTGGGTTTAGAGTTTATGGTTTTGGGTTTAGGGTTTAGGGTTTAGCCTTAACGGTTTAGGGTCTCAGGTCTACGGTATGAGGTTAAGGTTTAGCGTATAAGATTTATGGTCTAGGGTTTAGGGTTTAGGTTTTAGGGTTTAGGGTTTAGGATCTAAGGTTTAGGGTTTAGGGTTTAGGGTTTGGGGTTCTGGGTTTAGGGTTTAAGGTTTAGGGTTTAAGGTCTTGGATCGAGAGTTTAAGGTTTAGGGTTTAGGGTTTAGGGTAAAGAGTTTAGGGTTTAGGATCTAAGGTTTAGGGTTTAGGGTTTAGGGTTTAGTGTTCAGGGTTTGGGGTTTAGGACTTAGGGTTTAGGATTTAGGGTTACGGTTTCGGGTGTAGGGTGTAGGGTTTAAGATTTAGGATTTAGGGTTCAGGGTTAAGGTTTAGGGTTTAGGGTTTAGGGTTTAAGGTCTAGGGTTTAGGGTCTAGGGTTTAGGGTTTGGTTTTGGGGTTTAGCGTTTAGCATTTATAATCTAGCATTTAGAGTTTAGGGTTTAGGATCTAGGGTTTAAGGTTTAGAACTTTGGGTTTAGGGTTTAGGGTCTACGGTCTAGGATCTAGGGTTTAAGGTTTGGGGTCTAAGGTTTAGGTTATAGGGTTTAGGGTTTAAGGTCTAGGGTATAGGGTTTAGAGTTCAGGGTTTGGGTTTCAGAGTTTAAGTTTTAGGGATTAAGGTTCAGGATTTTGAGTTCAGAGTTAGGGTTGATTGTTCAGGGTTTATGGGTTAGGTTTTAGGGTCTACGGTTTAGGTGTTGGGGTTCAAGGTTTAGGGTTTGGGGTTTAGCGTTTATGGTTTAGGGTCTAGGGTCTAGGGTTTAGGATTTAGGATTTAGGGTTTCGGGTTTAGGGTCTAGGGTTTAGGGTTTAGGGTTTAGGGTTTAAGGTTTAAGGTTTAGGATTTAGGGTTAAGGGTTTAGGGTTTAGGGTTTAGGGTCTAGGGTCTAGGGATTAGGGTTTAGCTTTTGGGGGTTAAGAGTTTATGGTTTAGGGTTTAGCATTTAGGGTTTAGGGTTTAGGGTCTAGGGTCTAAGGTTTACGGTTTAGGGTTTAAGGTCTAAGGTTTAGGGTTTAAGGTTTAAGGTTTAGGGTTTAGGGTTTATGGTTTAGGGTTTAGGGTTTAGGGTTTAGGTTTAGGGTTTAGGGTTTAAGGTATAGGGTTTAGGGTCTAGGGTTTAGGTTCTAGGGTTTAGGGTTTGGTTTTAGGGTTAAGAGTTTAGGGTTTAGGGTTTAGGGTCTAAGGTCTATGGTCTAGTGTATAAGGTTTAGGGTTTAGGGTTTATGCTATAGGGTTTAGGGTTTAAGATCTAAGTTTTAGGGTTTACGGTTTAAGGTTTAAGGTTTATGGTTCTGGGTTAAGGGTTAAGGTTTACGGTTTAGGTTTAGTGTTTAGGTTTTAGGGTTTAGGGTTTAAGGTCTAGGGTTTAGGGTGTAGTTTTTTAGTTTAGAGTTTAATGTTTTTGGGTTTAGGGTTTAGGATTTAGCGTTTACAGTTTTGGGGCTCGGGTCTAGAGTATCAGCATAAGGGTTTAGGGTTTAGGTTTTAGGGTTTATGGTTTAGGGTTTAGGTTTTAGGTTTTAAGGTTTAGGATCTAAGGTTTAGGGTTTAGGGTTTAGGGTTTATGGTTTAGGGTTCAGGGTTTGGTGTTCTGGGTTTAAGGTTTAGGGTCGTGGATCGAGGGTTTAAGGTTTATGGGTTAGGGTCTAGGGTATAGAGTTTAAGGTTTAGGGTTTAGGATCTAAGGTTTGGGGTTCAAGGTTTAGGGTTCAGGGTTGGGGGTTACATTTAAGGTTTAGGATTTCGGGTTTAGGGTTAGGGTTTAGGGTTTAGGTTTTAGGGTATAGGGTATACGTTTTAGGGTCTAGGTTTAGGGTCTAGGGTTTAGGTGTTGGGGTTTAGGGTTTAGGGTTTAGGGTTTAGCGTTTAAGGTTTAGAGTTTAGGGTCTAGGGTTTAGGGTTTAGGGTTTAGGGTTTAGGGTTTAGGTTTTAGGGTTTAGGGTTTAGGGTTTAGGGACAAGGGTCTAAGGTCTAGGGTTTCGGGTTTAGGACTTAAGGTTTAGGGTTTAGGGTCTAGCGTTTAGGGTTTTGGGTTTACGGGTTAAAGTTTAGGATTTAGGGTTCAGGGTTAAGGTTTAGGGTTTAATTTTTAAGATTTAGGGTGTAGGGTGTAGCGTTTAGGGATTAAGGTCTAGGGTTTTAGGGTCTAGGTGTTAGGTTTTGGGTTTAGGGTTTAGGGTATATGGTTTAATGTATAAGGTGTAGGGTTTAGGGTTTAGGGTTTAGTGTTTAGGGTTCAGGGTTTGGAATCTAAGGTTTAGGCTTTAGGGTTTAAGGTTTAGGGTTTAGGGAATAGAGTCTTGGGTTTAAGGTTTAGGGTTTAGGGTTTAGGGTATAGGGTTTAGGGTTTAGTGTTTCGGATCTAAGGTTTAGGGTTTAGGGTTTAGGGTTTAGCGTTCAGGGTTTGGAATCTATGGTTTAAGGTTTAAGGTCTAGGGTTTAAGCTTTAGGGTTTAGAGTTTAGGCTATAGGGTTTAGGGTTTAGGGTTTAGGGTTTAGGATCTAAGGTTTAGGGTTCGGGGTTTAGGGTTTAGGGTTTAAGGTTGAGGATTTCGAGTTCAGGGTTAGGGTTTAAGGCTTAGGTTTTAGGGTCTACGATTTAGAGTATAGGGTTTAGGGACTAGGGTTTAGGGTTTAGGGTTTGGGGTTTAGCGTTTAGGGTCTAGGGTTTAGGGTCTGGGGTTTTTGGGTTTACGGTTTAAGGTTTAATGTTTAGCATTTAGGGTTTAGGGTTAAGAGTTTAGGGTCTATGGTTTAGGGTTTAGGACTTAGGGTTTAGGGTTTAGGGTTTAAGATTTAGGGTTAGGGTTTCGGGTTTAGGGTCTAGGGTTTAAGGTTTAGGATTTAGGGTTCAGGGTTAAGGTTTTGGGTTTAGGGT